>BLSH010296649.1:181758-213328 GCA_018402905.1 Glandirana rugosa
CGGGTCCTCGAGTCCCCCCGTGCTCCCGACCTGTCCTAGGGACCACCACTATTCCTACCAGGTCACGTCGAGCACGTCCATCGCCCACCAGCATGTCCTGCCCAGACATTGTCCGTCCGTTACGCCATGTTTCCCACGTCCGTTTCCCCAGTAGTCCACGTCTGTCCCAGTAATTGTCCGACCGTCGACTTCATGTTCTCCTAGTCCGTCTTCTCACCAGCACCCGTTGGACCCCCAGCCACGTCCGTGTTTAGTTGTTCCAGATCCAGTTCGGTCCAGAGTTCTAGTCTACTTGTCCTTTAGTCCAGCGAGTCTTTGTGTGTGTGTGTTTGCATTTGATTGTTGTTTCCTCTCGCTCCCAGAGGAGGCGGGGCCGGGCAGCCCTATTTAAACAGTGTACTGCCTGCATCAAGTGCTGTCCGTTCTACAGCGTGTGTGTGTTTCTGAGCGACCTGATTTCCTGTTCATCTGATCTTGAGACCTGGCTTGACCTAGACCTTGTTGATTTGTGCCTGCACCGACCCCCAGGTTGCCCACGACCACTCTTCTGCCTGATCCTCTTGTACTTCAGCTGCCAGCCTGTTAATGACCCTGTCTGCACCTGATGACCCCTTTGCCTGCACCCTTTGTACCGCATTGCCTGCCTGTTACAGACCCGTCCTGTACGACCACCCGCTACCTGCACGAGCTGCACTGGACCATCCTTATCACCACCAGGGATCCTGTCCAGCCCTCGTGCCCCCCTGAGCTCCTGGGCTCCCTGTCTGCTCTACCGGGGACCCTCGAACCAGGGCCGCAAGAGTGGTTGCTTCCTGAACAAGACAGACTCCACCGCCAGGTAGGTGACAGCAACGGACAGCCATTGCTGAGTCTGCGCAGGGAGCACCCTCTGCTATGGATGAACTTTGTGCCCATCTGGCTGGCCTCACTCGGGCGGTCCAAAGCTTGCAAGAAGGCTACACCCGGCTGGAAGAACGGGTTCAGGAGCTTTCTGCGCCTGCAGCCTCTGGGACTAGTGAGTCCACAGGTCGCACTATTGTGGCCTTGCCATCAGAACCCAAAGTCCCCTTACCAGACAAGTTTGCTGGGGACCGGTGCAAATTCAGAGCCTTCAAGAATGCATGCGAGTTGTATTTCGGTCTCCAGCCCCGTACTTTCTCACTGGAGGCCACAAAAGTGGGTCTAGTCATCTCCCCCCTGCAGGATGAGCCCCAGTCTTGGGCCCACAGACTCTGGGAACAAAGATCCCCGGAGGTCGCCTCCTTAGCTGCTTTCTTCTTAGCAATGGCGCAGCTCTATGATGATCCTCACCAGGCCGCTACAGCTGAAGCTACCTTGCATATCCTCCAGCAGGGTCGTTGGTCCGTGGAGGACTATGTGGCGGAGTTCCGGAGGTGGAGTGTAGACACGGCCTGGAACAACGCTGCACTCAGTTATCAGTTCTGCCTGGGTCTGTCTAGGTCCCTCAAGGACGAGTTGGCCCGCGTAGGAGTGCCCAACACCCTAGAAGCCCTCATCAACCTGGTAATCCAGAAAGAGCCTCGGGTTCTGCCCCGAGTTCCAAGATACCCCAGTCCGGCTCCTTTTCCGCCAGCGACCTCCTCCTCCTCTCCAATGGACCAACCCGAGCCCATGCAGATAGGGCTACTGAGCCCTTCTCTGACCCCTGAAGAGAGACAACGGAGGTTTTCCCTGAACCTGTGCTTATACTGTGGGGAACCTGGGCATGTGGTGAGATCCTGCCCCGCCAAGCGTGGTAAGTGCCTGCCGGTTTCTTCAGTGGAAATGCCTAACCTGTCCAGTCAGGTCTCTCACTTTATCATCTCCCTTTCTCTGTAGCTTCCTGGAGGGATTACCCAGGTCATGGTGATTATTGATTCAGGAGCATGCAGCTGCTTCCTGGATGAAAATTATGCAGCTGCACATCACATTCCACTCCAACCCAAGACCCACCAGATGACCATCCGCCTGGCGGATGGATTCCCCATCAAGTCCGGCACCCTCACCCAGGAAAACGCTCCTCTTTTTGCCTCCATAGCTGATGGTCACCGGGAGTTACTTCGTCTGGACATCATAGTGTCCCCCTTGTTCCCCATCTTTTTGGGCCTGCCCTGGCTCAGGGCACATGACCCCAACATTGATTGGACCACGGGGACTGTAAACTTTCAGTCCGACTATTGTTGCCAACACTGTCTCCAGCGGCCTACGGACGCTACTCCCACCTTGCTCAGCTTGAACCCGGATCCTGACTCGGATGTCCGGCTAGCTGTGCCCGCAGCCTATCACAGCTATCTCAATGTCTTTAGTAAAAAGGGGGCAGAGCAACTACCACCACACAGGCCTGCCCGGAGCTGAAGTACCCTTTGGGAGGATCTATCCCTTGTCCGAACCAGAATTGGTGGCCCTCAAGGCCTATCTGGATGACAATTTGAACAAGGGCTTCATCAGGCCTTCCACATCCCCTGCGGGGGCCGGCATCTTCTTTGTCGAAAAAAAGGATCGGCCTTTGCATCCTTGCATAAACTACAGGGAGCTCAACAGAATCACGGTTAAAAAACGCTACCCCTGGTCCCAGAACTGTTCCAGAGATTGGGCTCCGCTGTCGTCTTTACCAAATTGGATCTCCGGGGAGCATATAACTTGGTCCGCATCCGGGAAGGTGACGAGTGGAAAACCGATTTTTGTACTCGATTCGGGCAGTACGAGTACCTGGTTATGCCCTTTGGACAGTGCAATGCTCCTGCCACCTTCCAGCACTTTGTAAATGATGTATTCCGGGATTATTTGGACTTGTTCGTCATCAATTACTTAGATGACATCCTGATTTTCTCCTCCTCCCTCGAGGAACATCGCAAGCATTTCTCTTCAGTTTTGGCTCATCTGCGACAACATGGGCTGTACGCCAAAGCGGAGAAATGCTCTTTTGAACAGTCAAGCATCCACTTCCTCGGACTAGTTATATCAGTAACAGGCATCAGCATGGATCCAGAAAAGGTCTCCACCATCTTGGACTGGCTGGCATCATCTGACAAGAAAGGGGTCCAACGTTTCGTGGGCTTCGCAAATTTTTACAGACGCTTCATTAAGGGGTTCTCTGCCATTATTACCGCCATCACCCAGCTTGCGAAACAGAACACCCAATATCACTGGTCCTTGGAAGCCCAGGCAACGTTCAAAAAGTTAAAATGATTGTTCACCTCAGCTCCTATCCTCAAGCATCCTAATCCTGCCCTATGTTCTGGAAGTGGATGCATCTGAGGTCGCAGTGGGGGCTATCCTTTCACAAAGGCAAGGCGCCAAGGTCTTGCTTCATCTGGTGGCTTTCTTCTCTCGCAAATTGTCTGCTCCGGAAAGGAATTACGATGTGGGAGATAGAGAACTCCTGGCCATTAAGTCTGCCCTGGAAGAATGGCGGTATCTACTTGAGGGGGCCACACATCCCATCCTCATATACACTGATCATAAGAATCTGGAGTACCTGAGAAAGGCAAAAAGACTGAGACCACGACAAGCCCGTTGGGCTCTATTTTTCTCAAGATTTCAATTCCAACTCACCTACAGGCCTGGGTCAAAAAATGTCAAACCGGATGCTTTGTCACGAATGTTCTGTGAACACAGAGATACCACAACTCTTGACACAATCTTGCCCTCACAGAACTTTCTCCTCACCCAGGAAGATTTGCTCTTGCAGATCAGGTGCTCCCTGGCAAGCTCCTCCGGCCCTTCTGATTCCAGACTACAGGCAAAGAATAGTCTCTGGTGGTACGGTAACAGGATCTTCGTGCCGGCAGGTCAACAAGTGGCCGTTCATGACCACAAGTTGGCTGGCCACTTTGGGGTACGCAAGACAGTTGAATTGCTCTCCCGCAATGACAAAAGCTGATGAGGACTGCAAGGGCTATGTCAGCACCTGCTCTGTCTGTGCCCGAAACAAGACTGACAAGGCCAAGGCCTGGGGTCTTCTGAACCCACTTCTGGTACCCGAACGCCCATGGTCCCAAATTGCCATGGACTTTATCGTGGAATTACCCCCTTCCCAGGGGTACTCTATGGTATTTGTGGTAATCGACCGCATGACTAAGATGTCGCACTTCCTGCCCACGAGGGGCACACCTACGGCTGCTGAAACAGCAGAGACTTTTATCAAGGAAGTAGTTCGACTCCACGGAGTCCCCGTCAGTATTGTCTCGGATCGAGGAGTCCAATTCACCTCCAGGTTTTGGAGAGCCCTGTGCTCATCCTTAGGAATCAAGCTGTCATATTCCTCTGCATACCACCCCCAGACTAATGGGCAAACAGAGAGAACAAATCAAACGCTGGAGCAGTACATCCGATGCTTTTCCTCCTTCTCACAAGATGACTGGGTTTCTCTGTTGCCATTGGCCGGGTTTGCGTTTAACAACACCATCCACTCGGCCACCAAACAGTCTCCGTTTTGGGCCAACTATGGGTTCCACCCCACATTCCTTCCTGCCCTGTCCATGGAGAACACAGTCCCAGCAACCCAAAGGACAACAGACTTTTTTGAAAGTAACAACAAGCTTCTGCAGGACACCCTATCCAGAACTCAGGGAGTGAACAAGGAGGCCTTCGACA
This sequence comes from Glandirana rugosa, assembly GCA_018402905.1. Taxonomy (NCBI): domain Eukaryota; kingdom Metazoa; phylum Chordata; class Amphibia; order Anura; family Ranidae; genus Glandirana; species Glandirana rugosa. Next base: position 186,355 of record BLSH010296649.1, read on the forward strand.
AGAGAAGGTGGGGGGAGCTTTGCAGCCTGGCCATCAAGTCTGGCTTTCCACCCGGAACCTGAAATTAGCCTGCCCATCTAAAAAGTTGGGGCCAAGATTCATCGGGCCTTTTCCCATTAAGAGGAAAATTAATAGGGTGGTGTTTGAACTCGACCTTCCTTCTTCACTGCGCATCCACCCAGTCTTCCACGGCTCTCTGTTGAAACCAGCGGCCCCAGATCCCTTTCCGGGACGAAGTTCGGACCCGCCTGAACCAGTGTTGGTAAATGGAGAGGAGGAGTACCAGGTAGAGGCCATCATGGACTGCCGGAAAAGAGGTGGTTCCACCCAGTATCTTGTTAAATAGAAGGGTTACGGCCCTGAGGAAAATTCCTGGGAGAGAAGCAAATGTTCATGCGGAGGATCTGATTCAAGCCTTCAAAAGGAACCGCCAAGAAAGAAGTGTCCGTTTGGACATCCGGAGGTTGCCCCTTGGGGAGGGGGCAATGTTAGAAGACTGTGCTGAGGGTTTGTTTGCATTTGATCCTGAGACCCGGCTTGACCTAGACCTTGTTGATTTCTGCCTGCAACAACCCCCAGCTTGCCCACAACCACTCTTCTGCCTGATCCTCTTGTACTTCTGCTGCCAGCCTGTTGACGACCCTGCCTGCACCTGACGACCCCTTTGCCTGCACCCTTTGTACCGCATTGCCTGCCTGTTACCGACCCAGCCTGTACAACCACCCGCTACCTGCAAGAGCTGCACTGGACCATCCTTATCACCACCAGGGTTCCTGTCCAGTCCTCGTGCCCCCCCGGGCTCCTGGGCTCCCTGTCTGCTTTACCGGGGACCCTTAAACCAGGGCCGCAAGAGTGGTTGCTTCCTGCACAAGACAGACTCCACCGCCAGGTACATGACAGTCAAATTTAGGAGAAGAGTCCAAAATTATGTTAGGTAGCTTCTCCTAGGTCATGATCCAGCAGACCTTTTGTTTGGCAGCAGAAAAGGACACTGAGGGCCGTTTTCAGGCTTTGGCAATTGTAATTTTAGCCCCCTGCAAAATGAAGTGGGTAAGCCTGAAAAGGGGTCTGGAAAGACCCTCAGGCCTGACATTAAGAAGTGCAATTTCTGGGTTCTGGGGGACTGCCTGTCCCGAGATCTTTCAGATCAAGCAAAATATTATATTCCAGAATCCTCGGACATGTGGGCATTCCCACCAGGTATGGATAAAGGAGCCCAAGAGTCCACACCCCCTGAAACAGAGGCCCAACGAGTTTGGGTACATAGCAGCCAATCAAGTTGGGACCAAATACCAACATGTAAAGACTTTTAGGTTGGCCTCTCGCAAGGGTATGTTGACCATCCCTTTGAAAGATCCCCTTAACAGGGAGCTCCACTTATCCACCTCCCAGCTAACATCTAGATCCCTCTCCCATTTACTCACATAGGGAGGTTTGTCTGAGTACTCCACCAGTGATGCATAGATCAGTGAAATTCCTCCCCTTTGGTCCTGCAAATCGGAACACCTATTTTCATAGGGAGTAATGCCTGTGAAATCATTTCTGAACTTTCACAAAGTGGTTATGAAATGGTGTATTTGCTGGAAGTGGAATTTTTCGGAGGGAGGCATATCTATTTTGTTAATGCAATGCGCTACAGTAATAGGGACCGTGGAAGTAAAAAAATGTCCTATGCGGAATAAGCCTTTGTTAGTCCACCATTGGAATGCCCGGATTTCCTGGCCAGGTAGGAAACGGGGATTATTAAATAGGTGGTCGAGGGGGCGCAAATTTGAGATCAAATAGGGGGGCTTACGAATGGTATCACACAGAGCTATCGAGTGGGAGAGGGTGGGTGCGAGAATTGGGGGCCTTAACCTGTGGGGAGCCCCCACCAAGAAATCGATAGTGTTTGACGGAATTGCCTGCCTTTCCATCTTTGGCCAATCAGGCTTTTCCCCCTTAGAATAAATGGCTGAGAATTGGGCTAGTTGAGCAGCTTGAAAATATTTAAAAAGATGTGGGAGACCTAGCCCCCCCTGATTACGTCTCCTATACAGAACATTAGCAGGACATCTGTAGCTTTTCCGACCCCAGATGAACTTCAATATTTGTGTTTGCAGCTTTTGCAATTGTTGCTTCCTTATAGGGATTGGGAGGGACCGGAAGAGTTACAGGATTTTAGGGAGAAGGGTCATCTTCACTGCATGTATTCTGCCCAGCCAGGAGAGGCCCTCCTGGTCCCACTTTGAGAGATCCTCCTAAAGTTTCCTGAATAAGGGTGGGTAGTTAACCTCATACAAGTGTTCAATACTGGCCGCCAGGCTTACCCCACAGATACGGGAGTAGGTTGGAGTTCCGGGTGAACTTCTGAAGTTCCCTGAGTCGCTGAGCCGTAGACTCGGATTGAGACATTCAAAGCTGCAGATTTACACCAATTCACACAAAGCCCAGAAACCTCCCCAAATTACAGAAGGAGTTGAATTACTTGGGGGGTGGAGGTGAGGGGAGAGGTGATAAATAACAGCAGGTCGTCAGCGAATAAAGCACATTTGTGTACTTGTGGCCCACATTTTACATCCTGAATGTCTGGGTTTTCCCTGATGGCTATTGCTAAGGATTCCATTACAATGGGGAAATTTAGGGGGGAGAGGGGGTAGCCCTGTCTGGTTCCCTTGGCGATATTGAATGGATCCGAGTAATAGTTTTGGAGTTTGACCTGAGCGCTGGGATTTGAATAAAGGGTTCTGAGGGTCTGAAGGAATTTTGGGCCGAAACCCCATCTACTGAGGACTTCAAACAGGTAGCCCCAGTCAACTGTATCAAAAGCCTTCTGTAGATCCACCGAAAGAAGAAACCCTTCCTGGCGTGGTCCCCCATCCCAACCCGAACTTAGAAGAGAGATAACATCCACCGCTCTACGGATCTGGTCTGGGCCTTGTCTGCCCGGGATAAAGCCTACCTGGTCTTTATTTACATAGTTACCTATGAACCTAGATAATCTATTGGCCAAAATTTTTGTCAGAATTTTAAGGTCGTTATTGATTAATGAGATAGGCCTATAGTTGCTAACGTCCGAGTGGTCTTTGCCAGGCTTGGGTATAACCGATACATAGGCTACATTGGCCTCATTTTGCAATGTGAATGCCCCACTAAGGGAATTAAAGAATTTCGCTGGGTAGGGAGCGATGGTGTGGCCGAAAGCTTTGTAATAACCTGTGGAAAACCCATCTGGGCCAGGGGCTGAGCCATTCTTGAGATTTTTGATCACCCCAAGAATTTCTGCTTCAGTGACCAGTTGTTCAAGGGATTCTATATGTTCCTTAATAAGTTTGGGGAAAGAGATGCTATTTAAAAATGAGGGAAGGGAGGATGGAGAGGCTGTATTCCCAGGCGCATAAGGACTTGCATAATAGTTCTGGAATGCGGCCATAATTCGTTGAAGATTCTGAGTCAAGTCCTCCGAGGGGTCCCTCACCCTCAGAAATGAGAAGATCCAGAACCTAGGGTACAGCTTGGCAGAAAGCCTAGGGCCTATTTGATCCCTTTGCAGGTAAAAGTGGGCTTGAATTTGTTTTTCAGTACTAGTGGTCAGCGTCAGGTTTAGGGCTACTCTCCCCGTTTCAAGCTTTGCCCTCGATTGAGGAGTCGGGTTCTTCTTGTGGGCTTTAGAGAGGGCCTGAAAGTCCCGCTCTAGTTTCTCTAGATGAAACCTCCTCTCCCTTCTGAGTTTTGCTGAGTATGCAATATTTTTAAAGCATGTCATGTTTGGTGTCTATGTACTCGGCATGAGATCATATTTTATATTTCATCAAATATTTGAGCATTATAGTGTGTTTTTGTGCATTAAAATTCAAAAAAGTGTTTTTTTCCCCAAAAATTGTGTTTGAAAAATTGTTGGGCAAATACTTTGTGAATAAAAATGCAACACTCACCATTTTAATCTGTAGAGCCTCAGATTAAAAAAATATATAATGTTTGGAGTTTAATGTAATTTTCTAGCAAAAAAAAATATTTTTTCATGTGATGTGTGACATAGGTTTCTAATGTTGGGCATAAAATGGCAGGACAGGTCAACACCCCCCCCCCAAATTACCCCATTTTGGAAAGTAGAGAGACATGTTGATTCCTTGGAATATTTTATTTTTTGTCGTAGGTGATTGAAAAATGAAAAAAAAAAAATTAGACAAAGTTGTTACTGAAATTCTATATTGCTCGCACATGCCATGGGTTTATGTGAAATTACACCCAAAAATACATTCTGCTGCTTCTCCTGAGTACGGGGATACCCCATGTGTGAGACTTTCTGTGAGTCTATCCGCGTACGGGACCCCAAAAACCAATCACCGCCTTCAGCATTTCTAAGGACGAAAATTTATGCATTCAACCCACACTACCTATCACAGTTGAGGAGGCCATGAAATGCCCAGATAGCAACCCCCCCAAATGACCCCATTTTTGAAAGTAGACACTACAAGCTATTTGCTGAGAGGCATGTTGCGTCCATGGAATATTTTATATTTTGCCACAAGTTTCAGGGAAATTACTTTTTTTTTCACAAAGTTGTCCCTAAATGATATATTGCTCACACATGTCATGGGTATATGTGAAATTACACCCCAAAATACATTCTGCTGCTTCTCCTGAGTATAGGAATACCCCATGTGTGAGACTTTATGGGAGCCTAGCTGTGTAAAGAACCCCACAAATCAATCACCACCTTCAGGCTTTCTAAGGGCATAAAATGGTGATTTTACTCCTCAATACCTATCACGGTTTTGAAGGCCCTGAGATGTCAAGGTAGCACAACCCCCCCCCCCCAAATGACCCCATTTTGGAAAGTAGACACCCCAAGGTATTTGCTAAGAGGCATGGTGCATATTTTTCAGCTCTCATTTGTTTTGGAAAATGAAGAAATAAACGGAAAATGTATTTTTATTTTCTTTTTTCAAATTTCAAAGCTTTGTGACAAAAAATGAGACCTGCAAAATATTCGACATGCCTCTCAGCACATAGCTTGGAGTGTCTACTTTCCAAAATGGGGTAATTTGGGGGGTTTTGTGCTATCTGGGAATTCCATGGCCTCCGAAACTGTGATAGGGAGTGAGGCGTAATGCACCAACTTCTCTGTGCACACGGTACAACAGTCGTACGAACGCTTGTCGTACAACCAAAGTTTTCTAGTTTGCTCATACAACTCCTGCTGTACGACCGTCGTACGTCGGCTGTTCTAATCTCGCGTACTAACGGTCAGATTTGTATACAACGGTCGTTCGTATGACCTGTTGTATACAATCGTCGAACCGTGTGTCACCATTTTATGCCCTTAGAAAGCATGAAAGCAGTGATTGGTTTTTGGGGTCCCGTACATGGCTAGACTGCCAAAAAGTCTCACATATGTGGTATCTCTGTATTCAGAAGAAGCAACAGAATGCATTTTGGGGAATAATTTCACATATACCCATGGCATGTTTGAGCAACATATCATTTAGTGACAACTTTGTTAAAAAAAATGTAATTTCCTCCAAACTTGTGGCAAAATATAAAATATTCCAAGGACTCAACATGCCTCTCAGCAAATAGCTTGGAGTGTCTACTTTCCAAAATGGAGTCATTTGGGGGGGGGGGGGGTTTGCTATCTGTGCATTTCATGGCCTCTGCAACTGAGATAGGTAGTGTGGGGTGAAGGCATACATTTTTGCCCTTAGAAACCCTGAAGGCGGTGATTGGTTTTCAGGGTCCTGTACGCGGATAGGCTCCCAAAAAGTCTCACACATGGGGTATCCCCGTACTCAGGATAAGCAGCAGAATGTATTGTGGGGTGTAATTCCACATATACCCATGCCACGTGTGAGAAATATATCATTTCAGGTACAACTTTGTGTAATTTTTTTTTTTTGTAATTTTTCAATCACTTGCTACAAAAAAATAAAATATTCCATGGACTCAACATGCCTCTCAGCAAATAGCTGGGGTGTCTACTTTCCAAAATGGGGCATTTGGGGAGGTTAGAACTGTCCTGGCATTTTATGCCCAACATTAGAAGCCTATGACTCACATCACCCACCAAGTCTTTTCTGCCACTGACCCCTTCCCCAAAGCACCCATACTCCCCATGTTGAGAGCATATAGCCTGGTATGATTCAGGAGGGAGGGGGCGCTCGCTCGCCCCTCCCTATCCTGGCCGACCAGGTTGCATGCTCGGATAAGGATCTGGTTTGGATTTTAGGGGGGACCCCACGTCCATTTTTTAAAAATGTTGGCACAGGGTTCTCCTCAAAATCCAAACCAGACCCAAAGGGCCTGGTATGGACTGAGGGGGGACTCCACACAATTTTTTTCTGTGATTTTTTTGTATATTGCCGGGAATCGGTAATACATTACAGCTGATAATAAATTACAATTCTTCCTTTGGAAATGTAATTTTGCTCTGGCACTGTTCTAAACATCACAGAGGTGCACCCTTTTACAGATAGACTAAGGGGACCCACCAGGCACATTATTTAAAGTATTTTTTCTTTTTTTTCACTTTAAGCATTATTAAAATCACTGCGTCTGAAAAAATTATTGATTTAAAAACTTTTTTTGCATTGATACATATCCCCTAGGGCAGGACCCGGGTCCCCATAAACTTTTTATGGCAATAACTTGCATATAAGCCTTTAAAATTAGCACATTTGATTTTACATGTTCGGGTCCCATAGACTTTAATGGTGTTGGAATGTTCGCACAATTATGAGAATGAGAATTATGCCATTGTGGAGAAGGAGTACCTGACCATCAAGTGGGCCTTAAAGAGGACCTAAAATACTACCTGCTGGGAAGGTCATTCAGGCTAGTCACCAATCATGCCCCCCTAAAAGGGATGTGTATCAACCAGGAGAAAAGTAGCCGGGTGACTAGGTAGTTCCTGGCCCTACAGCCGTTTAAGTTCTCAGTGGAACACCAGGCTGGAAGGCTCCAAAATAGCGCCAATGGTCTTTCCCAGGCCCACTGCAAGATTGGGACAGTTGCTCCGCCCCAACGGCTTGAGCAGAGGGGGTATATGTGACATTATGCGAGGCACCACAATGGACGGGCTATACGTGTCGCCTTGCATGCGATCATTTTGAGGCGACTAGCAGGAGTCCGACCCGAGTTTTGTCAGCCACCATGGCAGAGCTGGTACCAGCCCGGACTTTCTGGTCCACTCAAACCCCTCTCCACCTGCATTTAATGATCAGGAAGAGATCTCACTAGAGCTTGATCCTGGATCTCAGAGGGAGAAAGCTGAGAGAGCTCAGTGTGCTAATTTGAACTCTAAAAACAAGGTTTGCAATGTGCTTATGTTTTGTGGGTGTCGGGCACAGCCCCACAATGTATAGAAAGGAAGTATTGAAGTGGGTAAGCAGTTCCAGAAACGTTTTTTTTTCCTTTTGGGATAAAGGTTTTACATATAATAAAAGCTGACCATTGTGAGTACGCCTGTCATTTTTTAAAACGGCTTGCTTCAACCCTCTAACTTCCACTTTTGTTGCACAGCTTAGTTTGATAAAGGAAGTTGTAAAATAAAAGCAGGATCAACAAGTAAAAAAGTAAAAAGTTACAAGGGGTACTCAGAAAAAATAAATACTGCTTTGTTAATGCTGTTGCTTTAATGCTTAACCACTTCCTGCATGGCCTATTGGCAAATGGCAGCCGAGCAGTGGCTTTCATATCCTGACTGGACGTCATATGATGTGATTAGGATTACTTGTGATCGCACAGGCATGGGGGCGTGCATCGTGGCGATTGGTGGTGTGGTGGGTCAGTCTGACCCACCGCATTACCGATCACAGTGAAAAGCTTCCATCGGAAGCCCTTTACCATGTGATCAGCTGTGACTAATCATGGCTGGTCACAGTGTAACCAGGAAGAGCTGTTTATCGGCTTTTCCTCTACTCGTGTCTGCAGATGTGAGTAAAGGAGAGCTGATCGGCTGCTCTCCTGACAGGGGGGTCTGCACTGAACGTTTATCAGTGCAGCCCCCTTGGGTTCACCACACTGGACCACCAGGAAGCCCACCCAGGACCACCAGGGAGCCCACCCAGGGACACCATCAGGAGGGCACCCAGGGACCACCAGGGAGATGATCTGGAGGCCACCCAGGGACCAACAGGGAGCCCACCCTAGACCACCAGGTAAGGGGCATACAGTGCACTGTAGGGATAGCACTGTGCCCATATGTGATGCCTGCCAGGGCCATCACTAACAGTGCTATATCTCAGGGCCATGTACCAGTGCCCACCAGTGCCACCTATCAGTGCCTACCAGTGCCACCCATCATTGCCACCCATCGGTGCCACCTATCAGTGCCCATCAGTGCCACCTATTAGTGCTGCTTATCAGTGCCACCTATCAGTGCCCATCAGTGCTGCTTATATGTGCCTCATCATCAGTGCCCATCAGTGTCACCTTATTAGTACCACCTCATCAGTGCCAATCTATTGCTCAAAATGATAAAAATTTTGTTTGGGTACAGTGTTGCATGACTTCGCAATTGTCTTTCAAAATGCAATGGCGCTGAAAGCTGAAAATTGGTCTGGGTGGGAGGGGTGGTAAGTGCCTGCTATTGAAGTGGTTAATGACACACTGCATCATATATGTCAGTTTTGATGTTGCCTTCAGTACCACATTAACTTCCCTAGCGGTAATCCCGCCAGCTCCGCCCCCATGCGTCACAACGCTCACAGGGAGTGGAGGTCAGAACTCTGATACATCAGGTAGGGAATCCGGCTGGAGGATACAGCAGGAGGACACCACAGGATCGTAGGGACAAGGTAAGTGGATACTGCGGTGTAATCCTGAGTGTGGCTCGGGGTTCATTTTCAGTACCAAAAGTGGTAACCCCGAGCCACACTCGGGATTGCACCGCAGTATCCACTTACCTTGTCCCTACGATCCTGTGGTGTCCTCCCACAGTATCCTGCAGCTGGATCCTCTGCCCGATGTATCAGAGTTCCGGACACCATTTCCTGTGAGCGCCGCGACGCATGGGGACGGAGCTGGTGGGAATTTTAAAAAAGTACAAAACATAACACACACAATACATTGTAATCTGTTAGGATTATATTACTGTATCAAATCATTTGGCTTCCGTTGTGTCCCTAGTGCTTTGTCCAGTGCCCTGTCTGCACTTTTACCATTCTTTCTGTCTGGAAACTTGAGAAGGTCCATGGCATCCAAAATGTGTCCCTCTATGTCAAAAGCGGTTTTGGACCAGCTAGAAAAGAGCGATAGTAAATTAGAATCACTTGCAGAATTGAGCACTAGTGATTCATGGAGAAATTTGTCATCAGACACTGAAAGTGACGACAATTCTGCGACTGAGCAAATTTCAGTGTTTTGTGATTTAATTACATTATTATTGAATACAATTTATTATATTATTATTTTATATAATTATTTATAGTTATTTGTTATATTATAATTTATGCTTTTATGTATCAAACTTTATCATACCCAGGATGTCTACTAGACTCTTGTTTGGACAGATTTAAATGAGTTATTCCTCAGAATTATAGGCCTACAATATAAAACAGTAAATTTCCATGCAAAACAATGTACCACTTTGACATTCAAAAATCAGGCATAATCAGACCACCAGGGAGGTTAATGTTCATGACTGTGACACTTTTTAAAGGGGGTGTGGTTTGTATGTTGTGCTATAAAAACACTACATATTTATTTTAACCTAACACCCTCAGCCCATGATAGTAAAATGCAAGCAGGAAATCTCCAGCCCATTGACTTATGTTTCCACTCTTTTTACACACAGTTCTGCAGACACAGGATACAGCCTTGATTGCCAGTTTCCCTCACCTTACAAAGGATAAGTTCACCTTTGTAAAAAAAAACACAGCTTTTTGCAGGTAAAAATGTGCATTATTATTTTATTTACTAGGAGCCTGAAAAGCATTGCACCCTCTGCAATCTCAGGCTCTTGCAGACTGCTCATACCTTTTACAGACAGGCAGTTTCACAATGACAGGAAGCATCAATAAAATACCTAGGGTGCTCAACAGTGCCCTGGTAGTTCATTGAGAACTTACAACTGTCAGCAGCAGAGGATGTCAGTATTTGTAGTTCTCCTATTCACAGAACTCAGTGAATTGGTTTTTAAAAATTGTGACAGTGGGTGCGGGGAGATGATCCCGAGTCCACTGTCACAATGGGGGATTGGGGGTGCGGGGGCTGCTGAAATAGTAACTTATTACATGTTAGACCCTTAATACAGGTGCAACATGTTACAAAAGGCAAACATTTCCTTTTAATGTTTTTCACAAAATATATTTACTCATATTACTATATACTTCTATGCCATTTATAAAAGACAATATTCCCAATCTTTTATCAACAGGCCTTTCAAGAGGGTGTTTCTGGTGGCGGATCCTCTTTGTTGGTTTACATTGCACATTGCACCTTCATGGATGGATTGATCTATTCACCTTTGGAATGTTCACTATTATGGACTTTCATTTAATTGGTCAATAATTTTATATGTTGATTATCTGCACATTGACACATTCATTTTATTGGATTTATGTTTGTCATGTTTTTTGTTTGCACAATTGCACTTTCAATTTGCTTACTTTAGCACTGCTTATGAATTGTTTTTGTAATGTCTGGTAACTGGTATCACAGTTAAGTAAGTGGCTGCTGCTATTTTTATACCATATAACCAAGTGCATATTTTTAAATTATTTTAATACGAAAGGTAACAATGAAGGTTGCCATAGAGAAATCTTGTATTTGTTTCAAACAGGTATACATTTTGGATAACTATATCAAATTATACTATCCATTCAGAGTAAAATGACAGTGCCTACACATAGCCCGTTACCTGTGTATGTATACTTACCCAGTCAGTGACCTTTCCTATGTAGCAGTTCTCAGACAACGTCTATCCCATCAGATGTTGAATGGCACCAGCTCCATATCTATGTGGCAGGGTAAGTTTTCATGCCTGGGGTGGGCTATGTACAGACACTCTAATTTTGCCCTGAATGGACAAAGTGAAATTGTATTTTTTGTGTGGTCACAAAGACAGCAAGTTAATTGAAACAAAAAGGAAAGACTGACATAAATTCTAACTTTTCTCCATTCTATCCAAAGTAAATAGAAATGGGCAAAAGAGTTGAAATGATTCCTTGTTATTTGTTACATAGTTATGTACTTGGTAAGGTTGAATAAAGACACCAGTCCATCCAGTTCAACCTATGTGGGTGTGTGTGTAAGTATTATGTCCCCACCATTTCCTATATCCCTAAATATTGTGTTCAATAAGATGTCCATCTAAGGATTTTTTTTTAAATTAGTAACATTACCTGCTGCAACCACCGATTGTGGAAGGGAGTTCCACATTCTTACTGCTCTAACAGTAAGGTTACGCAGTAAGGGTGAACCTTTCCGCGTGCAAACATCATCGAGTGGCCACGTGTCTTCATGGGTGACCTAAAACTGAATAGTTTACTCCCAATGCTGGGATCACCATTCAGATATTTGTATATCAGATCCCCTCTTAAGCATCTCTTCTACAGGGAGAATACATGTATTGCTTGTAGTGGTTCTTCATAACTGAGATTCTCCAGCCCTCTTATTAGATTTGTTGCGCTTCTCTGGACTCTTTCCAGCTCTAGTTCTTCCTCCCTGAGGACTGGTGACTAGAACTGGATGGCATTCTCAAGATGTGGTCAAACCAGAGTTTTGTAAAGTAGTAGACGTGTAGTTTTATCTCTTGAGTAAATACCTTTATTCAATGCAAGCTAATATTCTGCTGGCCTTGCTTGCTGCAGCTTGGCATTGCATGATATTGCTGAGTCTATCATCAACCAGGATCCCCAGATACCTTTCCTTCCTTGATACCACCATAGGTTTACCCGTAGCATGTAACCTGCATTCATATTTTTAATCCCCAAGTGCATTACTTTATATGTCCCTACACTGAACCTCATTTGCCATATGTTTGCCCACTCCTCCAATTTATTAAGGTCTTCCGGTTTTTATATTATCTTGTGAAGTGATTACCCTGCTTAATATTGTATCATCAGCATACACTCAGATTGATCTATTTATACCAACCTCTATGTCATTTATGAACAAGTTAAACAGAATGGACCCTAGGACAGAACCCTGGAGTACCCCACTTATAACTGAAGACCATTCAGAAAATATGTTATTTATTATCACCCTTTGGGTACGTACCTGTAACCAGTTTTCCATCTAGGTACAGTGATACCTCAGTTCACAAACACTTTTGTTCACGAACAACGCTGTTCACGTACAGAAGAATTCACAAAAATTTTCTTTGGTACGCAAACTCCGCTTCGGTTAACGAACATGAGCCATAGCCATCTTCCCTGCTCTGACACGTTCATATTGAGAAGAGCAGTGCAAGATGAGAGTCTTAGGAGAACCAGTCCACTCTGATAGGGATTTCTGCCCCCTGACTATCATGAGAGTGGGCTCACTTGATTGGGAATCATGGAAAAACAGTTCATATTAATTCTATTCTTTATCATGCCCTCAGATGATCTTTTCCTGGATGTACAGTGCTGTTTTCTGGCCCCTAGATTATTCATTTAAATTGGGGTTTTGGATTGTTTCAATCAAGGATTAAAGAGGAGCTATAGTTTATTTATTTTTTCTTTTTAGATGTATGCATGAAAGGGGTAAGCTTACTGTAAAAGTCTGTGTGTAATACAGGTTTAAAATCCTTTTTTTGTACATACATTTCATGATTTTTTTATATAAACAAAAAAAAAAGTTCAGAACGTATTAATCTGATTTACATTTAACCCTATGGGAGTTGTGGAACAAATTAAGTTTGTGAACCAAGGTATCACTGTACATATAATATGGTCGACCCCCACAGTTTGTGTTTTAAGCGTTTATAGGGCACCGTGTCAAATGCTTTAGCAGAATCTGGATACACTACATCCACAGGCCTTCCCTTATCCAGATTACAGCACATGTCCTCATAGAATGTTAGTAGGTTGGCCTGGCAAGAACAATCTTTCATAAATCCATGCTGGTTAGTTACTACTACTGATACTACTACTGATAATATCTGCAAGTTCCTGGATATGGTACCTTGTCATCCCCTCCAAAAGTTTACAAACTATTGATGTAAGGCTGACTGGCCTCTAGTCTCCAGATATGTATCTCTGCCCTTTCTTGAATATTGGTACCACATTAGCTTTACACCAATCAGCTGGTACCATTCCAGTCAAAATGCTTTATTAAAGATTAGCAATAAAGGTCTGGCAATGACCTGGCTAAGTTCTTTGAGGACTCTTGGGTCCAAGCCACCTGGTCCTAGTGATTTGTTCATATTATCAGCAGTTATATGGTCTGTGTGATATCCAGCAGTAAGTTAAGAACACATTTAGTTAAGTTAACCACTTCAGCCCCGGAAGGATTTCACACTTTATGCCCAGAGCACTTTTTGCGATTCGGCACTGCGTCGCTTAACTGACAATTGTGCGGTCGTGCGAAGTTGTACCCAAACAAAATTTGCATCCTTTTTTTCCCACAAATAGAGCTTTGTTTTGGTGGTATTTGATCATCGCTGCATCATTTCTGATCGACGCTATAAACAAAAGAAGAGCGACAATTTTGCAAAAAAAAACAAATTTCTTACTTTTTGCTAAAATACAAATCCAAAAAAAATACAAAAAAACATTTTTTTTCAACGGTTTTGGCCGATTTATATTCTTCCTCATATTTGTGATAAAAAAATCACAATCGGCATTTATTGATTGGTTCGCGCAAAAGTTGCTTTTTTCTGTTTTTTTTTTTTTTTACTAGTAATGGCAGCGATCTGCGATTTTTAGCGGTACTGCGATATTGGGGCAGACATGTCGGAACATTTTGACACTTTTTTGGGACCATTGGCATTTATACAGCGATCAGTGCTATAAAAATGCACTGATTACTGTGTAAATGCCATTGGCAGTGAAGGGGTTAACCTGCAGGGGGCGCTCTAAGGGTTAACTGTGTTCCCTGGATGTGTTCTAACTGTGTGTGGGCTGCCCTGGCTGGGGAAGGGAAGTGATCACAGCTTTCATGTAGAGGAAGGCTGTGATCACAGCCCTTCCCCCTCTCACAGAACGGAGGTCCGTGTTTATTTACACAGACCTCCGTTCTTTGAGTGCGGGGGGGCATCGCGGGTAGCCAGCGGCGATCGAGTCCGCCGCACCCACTCCCTGCCCCCCCGAACACAGTGAGCGATCTTGCAGCCGCCGTCGTATGACGGCGGTTTGCGTTATGGAGCCACTTTGTCGCCGTCAACCTGCGGTTGACGGTCGGCAAGTGGTTAAGAACAAATTTAGTTAAGTTAAGAACAAATTTATTCAAAAGGGGTATAAGATGGAGACTTTAAACAGAGAGATACTTAGGATGCTAGACACTCCGAGAGAAAATTTATTGAGTGATAAACAACACCCAGTTAATGCTAGTATAGACAAAAAGTGGAGCTTTATTTCTGACTACCACAACCAATATCGTGATGTGGAGGACATCTTTCAGAGGCACTGGCACCTTTTAAAGATGGATCGGACACTAGGACCTGTTCTCCCCACTAAACCTGGTTTTGTGTATAGGAGGGCCCCTAGCTTTGGAGGTATTTTAGTAGAAAAAATCTTGGATCCTTCAATGAGGGGTACGGGTACCACCCTATGGCCCGACAGAAAGGGTTTTAGGTCATGTGGCTCATGTAGGGCCTGTAAAATGACGGGGAATAATATGAGACTATGAACTGATTTTCACTCTACGAGTACAGGTAAAAATCATAAGGTAAATCAATTAATATCATGTGATACTACACATGTTGTATATATATTAATGTGCCCGTGTGGCCTTATGTATGTCGGACGGACCAAACGACCATTGAAAGTCCGCACGTCACGAATATAATAAAGGGTTTCAAAGACCATAGTGTTTCCTTACACTATAGGACTGCGCACAAAAGGGATCCTTCTACCTTGCAGTTCTGGAGGAGTTGAGAAACTAGTACCCAACTGGAGGGGAACAAATAAGGTGAGGGAGATATCTAAGAAGGAAATCCTCTGGATTCACCTTTTGATGACCCTTAATCCTGAGAGACTCAACATAGAGCTGGATCTAAATTGCTTTTTTTTTCTTTTCAAATCATTTTTATTAGGTTTCACAAATACAATTGAATCATATTAGCTTAGCTTATCAGCACCTAACCTTTTTGGATTTGCATAAGTATGAGCTTCATATACACAATATATTGATTAATCATTCTGGTAGACTGGAGTATAATACCTTTAGTAAAATTTATTGGTTGCCCCTATGTCCCAGAGGGCCTCCCCCCCAAGACGCCCCATCTGGGGTCAAACTGCTCCCTCAGAGGAGACCCCCCTGGGTCCCGGAAGGCAACCCAATATGATAGTATTGTCTGTTTTCAGTACTCAATAGAATCTAATATCCAGGTATATAGTACTCAAAGCTAATATGGAGTTAGTCGAATGCATCTTTATTAACATATATTAACTAACATAACGAACACAAAAAAAAAGAAAAATAAAAGATCATATAATAGTACCAGATAGGAAATTCACAAGAGATAGTAGTCTCTTTCATTATTACTTCTTTTAAAGTTGTCACTAGTCCTCTGGATAACACCTAGCCCATTCCTTCCAATACACATTGCATTTTGAGATGGTTGCAGCTCTTATAGCAAAACTTTTTTCCTACATTGTGATCTTACTCTATATATAACTTGGGACACATTAGGAGCCTTAATAGTTTTCCATTTTGAGGTTATAGTTAACCTAGCTGCAATGAGTATATGGGTGGTGAGTGGTCTATATTGTATAGGCACATTATGTATACCCAAATTAAACAACTCCCTGCTAGGAGAGGGTTGTGTGATGATGCCTGTTATTGTTGCGACTAGAGAGAAAACTTGTTTCCAAAAGCTTTGGAGAGCTTTACATCCCCATAATATATGTAATCTATCCCCTTTCCCCCCACATTTTCTCCAACAATCTTGGGATTCTGAAGGATAGATGTGGGTAAGTCTCACCGGAGTTAAATAGCTCCTATAGAGTATCTTCAATGAATTCTCCCAATGATTCACGCAGTGGGAGTATTTATAGTGAGATTGAATAGCATTATGCCATTCTTGTTGTGTGAAAGAAGAGCCAAGCTTCTTTTCCCACGTGAGCATGCTAGAAGTTTTGGAGAATGTTCCTTTATATTGTGTGTGTTATAAAACCATGCTAGACCTTTTGGTCTATCAAAGCTTTCTGACATATATTTCCATGACTCACTGTGTAGTTTATAGTTTAGATTTTGGTGGCTCTTGTGCAAATGATAACTTTGCATTTTAGAAAAAGTCTGCGGTTAGGGTTGTTTTGATAAAAGTTCCTTGTATGGCAAGATATTATCCTGCAGCCAAGGCAATACTCTTAGGTTTGGTATTAGATATTCATAGATTTGTAGAGCCATATCGTTGCAGGTTGTCAATGTTTCAGCAGGGACAATGGAATGTAGGTTCTCCCACGCTGTCCTAGTGGCAGTTATGGAAGGGAAATCCTTGCAGTAGGTTTTAATAAGTGTCAAATGTGAGAGTAGCAAAGATGGGAGATGTCTGTTGCCCACTATAGAGTGTTCAATATTGACCCATAATTTATCAGAATAAGGCTCAAACCATGCCTTAGCTTGGTCCAGGATAGCCGCATAATGGTAATGTCTGAGGTTAGGAAAATCCACGCCCCCTCTGGTCTTGTGTTTAAGCAAGACGGGGAATGAGAGTCTAGACATTTTTGTCCCCCATAGGAATCTCCTGAAGAGCTTCTCAGCCGTTCTAAAAAAAACTGTTTAGGAATATTGATCGGGATAGTTCTGAAATAATATATAATCTTAGGTAAAAGTATCATCTTCAGGGCTGCAACTTTGCCCATCCATGATAATTCGTAATTTGCAATATGTTGTAGGTCCTTTCTTATTGTATCCAGCAAACTAGGGAAATATGATTTGTATGTTTTGGAATTGGAGATGATAGTGTGATTCCTAGGTAAGAAATGTTGTGTGTTGCCCACTGAAAAGGATAAGTCAGTTTAAGTTGGACAATCTGAGCTTTGGGTACGCCTATTGGCATGATTACTGATTTATTGACATTTTATTTATAGTAGGATGTGTATCCAAATTCCTCTAATAAGGTTTGGACTGCCTCCAATGATGTAGCCAGATTGGTTAAGGTTAGAACCACATCATCAGCGAATAGCCCTATTTTGTGGGAGAGCCCCCCACTGTCACCCCTGTTATTTTGTCACAGGACCTAATGGCCTCAGCCAGGGGCTCCATCAATGGAGAAAATATCAATGGAGATAAAGGGCAGCCCTGGCGGTTGCCATTAGATATGGAGAATTTTTCTGACAATACATTTGAGGTATATACCATGGCTGCAGGGTTTGTATAGAGAGCCGTGATAGCTGTAAACACAAAACCTTGCAGTCAGAATTTTTGCAGGGTCGACTGGAGGTAACCCCAGTGTACCCTGTCAAATGCTTTTTCAGCATCTAGCGTCAGGACTACAGTGGGTACCTTGCATGTCTCAGCTATTTTAATAATGTTTAACAACCTGCGCGTGCCACCCGGTGCTTGCCTACCCTTAACAAAACCAACCTGGTCGGGTTTAATTAACTCCGGGGTGACTTTAGCCAATCAGTTGGCCAATATCTTTGCATAGATTTTTAAATCCATATTCAATAGCGATATTGACCTAAAGTTTTGAGGGCTGTCCATTTTTTTCCCCGGTTTGGGTATAGCAATAATTGTTGCCTCAAGCATTTCAACTTGAACAGAAGCAGATACGTCTATTTTATTAAACAAGGCTGTTAAATATGGGGCAAGGATTGGTGCAAATGTTTGATAATATTCTGCTGTGAAGTCATCTGCCCCAGGTGACTTGTGTGTTGGGAGAGATGTAATAGTATCTCCAACCTCCTTATCTGTAATGGGTGCATTGAGGGCTGTCAGTGCCTCTTCAGTTAAGGTAGGTAGTCTAATTGAACTTAAGAAATTATTTATGGTAGAATCAGTGGGTTGAGGGGTACCACTATTTGCAGCAAGATTATAAAGACTGTGGTAATATTTTTGAAAGGAGTTGGCAATATGATTTGGATGGAATACTAAATTTCCAGTACGTGGGTCTGTCATGGAGCATAGTTTAGCATGTTGATGGTGTTTAGATAGGTGGTGGGCTAAAAGCCAGCCTGCCTTGTTGCCATGTGCATAGTACAAGGCTTTGAGGCGTTTTAATGACAGATGATGATCTGCCAATAGGGCAAGTCTTAATTGTTGTCTACAGTTGTTAAGCTCATCTCGAGTTGTAGGGGTAGGGTTGTGTTTATGCTGCGTTTCTAAAAATTTGAGACATGTTAGTAACTGGGTGAGATTTTTAGCCTTCTGCTTCTTTTCCCTAGCAGCCGTCTGAATCAACAGTCCCCTGCTATATGCCTTATGGGCACACCATAAATATATTTAATTGGTATCACTCTTATCATTAATAGAAAAATAGTCTTTAAGTTGCTGAGACAATCTACCAGTATAGTAAGGATTGGTTAAAATATGTATATTATTTCTCCATAGGTATGCTGGATTGTTGTCATTTTGTTCCTTCAATGTTACAGAGATCGGAACGTGGTCTGACCACGTTATCGGGTGAATAGCTACGTCGGTAGTTCTTTGCAAAAGAGGGAGGTCTGCTAGGAACAAGTCAATCCTAGAGTATGAGTTATGAGGTGCTGAATAAAATGTGAAGTCTTTCTCTGTGGAGTTTATGCATCTCCATATATCATGAAGGTTTTCTTCATGTAGGAAGGATTTCAGTTTGTATCTGCATGTGGCTTTGGGGTTTTAACAGTCCATAGCCTTGTCAACCACACTATTGAAATCCCCACACATCAGAAGGGAGCCAGTAGCAATTTTATTTATGTGTCTTTTAAGCGACCTCAGAAAAGTTGCTTGCCCGTTATTGGGTGCGTACAAGTTGACTATTGTGTACTTAACATTGTTTACTGTGCAGACCAGAATAATAAATCTGCCTTTGGTGTCCCCACTACTTCCTGGAGTTGAAACGCCACAGAGTTATTAACTGCTATTAGCACACCCCTCTTTTTGGTGTGCGCACAAGCAGTGAAAATGTGTGGAAATGCTTTGTCCATGCATTTGGGCTGTTTGTCCTTGTCAAAGTGTGTTTCCTGAATGCACACTATATCCCCTTTAAGTTTTTTTACCTCTTTCCACATAGCCAGTCTTTTGTAGGGGCTATTAAGTCTGTGGGCATTAAGGGAAATAACGTTAATAGTCATTTATGTGTATGAAAGCACTTATTGGTTGTCTCAAAATGATCTTAGGAGGTAGAAGTGATGCTGTAAGATTACCTTCAGAAGAAGGCCTTGAATGGAAGTGTGTCGTCGGTTGCAGGGCCAGTTGTAAAGGGCCATTCATCTTTCTTTTGTTGATCCCCTGTTACTAAACAAACAGTATAAACTAAAAAAAACAACAAGAAAACATATAAAAAAGTGAAAAGATTCACAGCGTGTGAGCATGTCACTAAGTCGCTGTGGGGGTCTTGCTCCTGAACACCTTCACCGCCATCTAGTGGTAGAACAAGGTAAGGCAAGATCCTAAGCATTATTGCTTGTTTCTGCAATCACCCATTTTTAATTTTTTGCCACTCAGGTAGTATTTCATGCACTGGAGATTTGCTGTGTACTGCTTCCTCATCGCTAAGAAGTTTCCATCGTTTAGCCAGTTTTAGGCCATTCTCCAGATTAGTGATTACATATATTTTGTGTCTTTTGTGATGAGGATTTTTGTTGGGAAGCAAAAAGGGATTTTGTGATTTTGAAAGAGTTTGGTCAGCGTCCCTAGGTTTCTGCGCGCTTGCATGGTATGTTGTGAGATGTCAGTAAAGACAGTGATATCTGCTTATGGTTCAGGGAGTGGATGATTTTTCCTGGTGAATCACATTAAATCATCTTTAACATGGAAAAAATAAATATGTGCTATGACATCCCTTGGCACTTTATCAGGCAGGTGTTTAGGTTTAGGTAGTCGGTGAGCACGATCGACCACTACCTCCCCTTCTGGTATTTCTGGCAGCAGTGTGGTAATGAATTGCTTAACATAGTGTCTAAGCTCTTGAGGGGGTACGGACTCAGCCACCCCTCGAAGCTTAACATTGTTCCATCTCGACCGGTCCTCTTATTCTGCCATTTTGTTTTTAATAGTCTGAATATCGTCCTCTGTCCCATTATAGGCATCGACCAATTCATTGTGTGCAGCTGCAAACTCTCCCATCTTCTGCATGGCTCACTCCATTATATCTTTGTGCAGTGATCCCCTTAAAGTCACTCGCATGTCTTTCATCATGGTATCAGTAAGTGGCTGACCCATCGTAGGAAAATCATGAATTTGTTCTATGAATTCCCTTTTACTGTCATGTGATGATTCATGCTCCCCCAGCTCACCTGAATAAGTGTGGGTTGAAGATCTCTTCTGTGACGCCTTTTGGGGGCTCTGTATGGGCGATGCTCTTGGGGAGGATCTGCTGCTGTTTTCCCCCGGGGAGGGAGCCTGCTGGTGGTGAGTGGAATATCCGCTGTTCCTGCCTCATCTGGGTCCAAAAGCCTCCGTGCCATCTTGAGGCCTAGGATTGCTTGTGGTGTCAAAAAAGTCTGTGAGCTTTCTGGGGCCATGCAATGTTTTCCTCTTGCTCATGTTGCCTTTGGGCGATTGCAGTTAGGGTGGATGAGTGAATCCTCCTTGCCAAGCTTTTCAGTGTCGCTTAGTGTCGCTGGATGGCGGTGGATGTATGCGGAACTCTCCTCTCACACAGCCATCTCCTCTCGCTGCCGGCCACGCCCCCTAAATTGCTTTTTAAGAAGTGCATGATCTAGTTCTGTTGTAAAGTCCCTGCGTTTTGTCTTCTGTTTCATCTTCTGTGTGTAAATAAATAATTAACCAACTTATAGGGATAAACATCTATTTGGTGAGGCGATTGAATTTGCCCCTAGAATGGCTCCTATTTGAGTTGCAGGCCTTATGCCCTCACCGATCAGCTATGGGGTTTAAAACATTTTTTATAATGTTTTTTTATAGTTTTTATATAGTTTTTATATATATTTTTTTTTTTACCACATCAGTAACTTATCCCAGGAGGAAGAATATTCAGCCTGAAGTTCATACTAACCTCCTGGCTGATTACATCATTGTGGTGGTCATTACTTTTCCCAAATTTCCCCCCATTAATATCTATATACTTTATTTCCAAAACACAAAAGGGGGAAAGGGAAAGACCAAGTAATAGAAGAACAAGAAATACACAACCAGGACGATAGTAAGAAAATCATTATCCCTACCCCCCTCCCACAAGCAGTCCTGACTTCAACAGGCAAGCCAGTCAATCATCCTTCCCCATACATACTCTTCACACATCCCACCTTTCTATTCTCTTCAGGGTTATAAATAAATTTAATAAAATTATGCTTTCTACCATCCGATATCTTCGTATTGTTAGACTCCTCGTGTCTCAGAGATATCTCCGAATTCGCTATTCAATAACCCTTTACTTCCTAGGCAACCTCCTATACCAGTTGTTCTCTAGGCCATTATACTGGGTATCCTTTATCTAGAAGCCATAACCTCCATTTTTTTTTAAACCCATTCAAGTTGCTCCTTTTTACAAACACACTCCTCTCCATCCACATAGCCTCTTCCACAGAGTTTAACCATTCCTCCTTGGTCGGGGGGACTCTTGATTACCATTTCTGGCCAATCAATTTCCTTGCCTGGAATAGGCAGCTCAATATGGCGGTCGGAAGTCGGCCTCCATTTTCCCTGATCTGTCTATTGCCCGGAATGCATTGTAAGGGATTTTTCCCTATCTGAGTCTTAAAGATCCTATTTATAGAACTAACCACTTCTTCACAATACCTCTTCAATTTTGGACATCTCCAAATCATATGGATAAGATTTCCAACTTGCTGGCATCTGGGGCAACTATCATTTGCCTCTTCCCGAATCTAAATAATCTCTGGGGTGTGTAGTAAACGCTGTGCAAAAGAAAGAGGTGCGACATTCTCTGCGAATGTGCCATTGACACCAAGGTGCATGAGTCCAGAATAGATCTCCACTGCACTGAAGAGATTGGGCCTATATCCTCTTCCCACTTCTTCTTGACCCCAAGCTCTACCTCACTCTCTCTACCTATGTTCAGCCCTTTATACAATGTAGAGACCATACCTTTCCGTGAGGTAGGTTCGATCACTTTTTGCAACAGGGTCACCTCCCCCCATTCCACCAAGCGATTTCTAAACTGTGCGCTTAACTGCTTCCCGACCGCGCGCCGTCTTTTCACGGCAGCAGTCGGGGAGCCCTGCGCGAATCGCCGTAAATAAATGGCGATTCGCATTTGGCCACCAGGGGGCGCGCGCGCGCCGGCGGCGTGCACGCGCGCCCCCACTGCACTCCTGGGGAGTGTGCCCGCGGCTCGGGCGGACCCGATGTCCGCCGGTGAGCCGCGATGAGCGGCTATAGGGATAAGAACGGGGAACCGCCGATGTAAACACGGCGGTTCCCCGCCCTGTCAGTGGGGCATGAGAGATCTACTGATCCCTGTCACTGGGATCAGTTAGATCTCTCATGCCCATGTTAGCCCAACCCCCCCACAGTAAGAACACGCCCAGGGAAGACTATTAACCCCTAGCTCTCCCCCTGCGGGTTAACCCCTTCACTGCCAATGACATTTATACAGTAATCAGTGGACATTTAAATTTCTGATCGCTGAATAAATGTCATTGGTCCCAAAAAAGTGTCAAAATGTTCCGACATGTCCGCCCCAATATCGCATTACTGCTAAAAATCGCAGATCGCCGCCATTACTAGTAAAAAATTTAAAAAAAAATAAAAACCCCAGAAATTAATTCTCACCATCCGTAAACGCGGCCACTTTCGCGCAAACCAATCAATAAACGCAGATTGCAATTTTTTTTAGCGCAAATATGAGGAATTATATAAATTGGCCAAAAACGGTGAAAAAAAAATGTTTTTTTATATTTTTTTTTTGGATTTGAATTTTAGCAAAAAGTAAGAAATTTGGGTTTTTTTGCAAAATGGTCGCTCTTCTTTTGTTTATAGCGGCGATAAGAAATGACGCAGAGGCGATCAAATACCACCAAAAGAAAGCTCTATTTGTGGTAAAAAAAGGACGCAAATTTTGTTTGGGTACAACGTCGCACGACCGCGCAATTGTCAGTCAAATCGATGCAGCGCCGAATCGCAAAAAGTGCTCTGGTTCTAAAGCTGCAAAACCTTCCGGTTGGTAAGTGGTTAATGCGTATCTGACTTGCAGATAACCAAAATATGATTGTTCCGTGATACCAAACTCCTCCCTGAGATTTAGGAAGGTTTTCAAATTTCCACCTTCAAACAGTTGGGCCAGCTGAGTAATTCCTCATCTTTTCCAGTCTTTAATTATTCCAATCCCACACAACTCTTTTAGGTTCCTGTTGTTCCATAAAGGGGAGATCGCTGAGATGACCCCTTTGGCTCCCATTTGCTCTTTAACTGTTTTCCAGATCTTGGCTATCATTGTTAGTGTTGGGGCGTCAGTGACAAATGAATTAGCCTCTAACGCTTCCAAAACTGTTCTATGAGGGGTGGACTCTAGCATCAGGCGTGCATTCAGATCATAACCACCCCTAGTCCCGAAGCCCACCAAGTGTTGAAGCTGCGCCGCTAAATAATAGTTCCTAGGGTGCGGAAGATCCATACCCCCTTTCTCTGGTTGCAGCTGCAGAGTATTCAGACGAATTCTTGCTACCCGCCCCTTCCACAGCAGATCTCGAAAAATTCCATCAATCTTCCGAAACCATTTTTTATGGAGCCATACCGGGGAGTTGTGAAGAATATAAAGCAATTGGGGAAGCCATACCATCCGTATCAAGTTACACCTACCAGCTACTGAGAGGGGGAGACGTCGCCATATCTCACTTTTATTTTTAAATTTATTAGGAAGTGGTACCAAATTGTTTGGAATAAAATCTTTCAGATCTTTTGTGCAGTCGATACCTAAGTACTTAATTTTACCTGATACCGCCAGGTGGGAAGCCTCCTTAGGTAGCGGGGCTTCCAATACATCCAACGGCATCAATATCGACTTCTCCCAGTTTATTTTCACTCCTGACAATTTTCCAAATTCATTCACCATATTCATCACTGAGATCAAAGATGCAGAAGTATCATCCAGAAACAAAAGTACATCATCTGCATTTAAAAGTTATCTTCTCTTCCCCAAAAGATCGATGAAACCCCTTCACGCTTGGGGCAGTTCTAATTGCAATTGCTAATGGCTCAATCGCCAGGGCAAAGAGCAGGGGCAACAATGGGCACCCCTGTCTCATCCCCATTGTTAAGGGGAACCTTTCTGAGCACCTCCCATTCACCCGAACCTTAGCAGAGGGACCTTTATAAAAAGTTTTAATCCAAAAAAGACAGGGCCGAACCGAAACATCTCCAAAACTCGCCACAGATAATCCCATTCCAGGCTATCAAAGGCCTTGGCAGTGTCCAGGGACAGGACGGCCCTAGTACTTTTTTTCCCTGTGTTTGTCTGCAAGTTCAGAAATGCCCTTTGAATATTCATACTGGTGGACCTGTTGGGAATAAATCCCGACTGGTCCTGATGGGTGACTTTCTGCATCACCTTATTTAATCTGGCTGCCAAGACCTTTGCAAGAATTTTAATATCTGTCCACAGTAGTGAGATTGGCCGATATGAGGCGACCTCTACAGGATATTTCCCCTCTTTATGTATCACTACTACTGTGGCCTCCTGCATCGAAGATGGTAATTCCCCATGCTCCAGAGCCCAATCCGCCACTTTGAGTAATTCTGGGAGTTGTATACCTCCAGTGGGAGTCCATCTGGGCCCGGAGATTTCTGACTGGCCATGGCTCTCACCACATTTTGTATTTCATCTAATGTAATTGGGGCATCTAGGGCTTCTCTATCGCTGTCTGAGAGGGTAGGAATCGTCAAATTGCTCAAAAAATCTGTCTCTAGTTCCTCCCCTTTACCGCTTTGAGACTGATACAATCCCTCATAATACTCTCTGAAGGCCTCAGTGACTCCTGATATTGATGAAGTCATCCTCCCTTCCGACGTTTTTATTATGGGAACTCCTTTAGCTGAGGAATTTGTTTTATTAGGAAAGCCAGAGCACGCCCCACTCTTTCACCCTCAACAAAGGTGTTGTATCTTTGAAATAATCTCTTATTTTCCTCTTTCTTCATAATAGAGGATTTATATGCCTGCTGCATATCCACTAAGTGTCCATATTTAGCTGGATCAGGATCTTCTATATACTGTTTTTCTGCTTTTTTGACCTCTTGTTTTACACTCTCCTGCCATTTTTTAGAGTCCTTCTTTAATTTACTAACCTTTTGTATTAGAGTGCCTCGTAAGAAGACTTTTAAAGTGTCCCAGACTATATCTATTGGAGCTGAATCCGCGTTTATCTCTACAAACTCCGCCAGAGCTTCTAGAACCCCGTCCGAGTCCCCCAGCAATTCCAACCAATGAGGACTAATCCTCCACTCTTTATTGGAGCACCTCACCCCCAGGTTGACAACCATCAACAAAGGGGAGTGGTCTGACAGACCCCGGGGCAGGTATATCACGTTGTGCACCAGGCTAAGGGCATTTTCATTACCTATCGCTAAGTCAATTCTGGAAAATGTGCGGTGCGTACCGGAGTGACATGAATATTGTCGTTTCTCCAGATTATTCACCCTCCACATATCCCTAAGTTCAAATTCTAACAGCGTCTGAGTAAGTCGGTTTCCTTTTTTCCCCTTTTTCTGATCCCTGGGGGGGGAGTCTATCCAGCCCTTTATCGAGCACCATATTAAAGTCGCCCACCATGAAGATTGGAATATGTGGTTTATCTATAATAAATTCAAAAACTTTGTCTAATATTTCCAAATTGAACGGGGAAGGAATATATATGTTAATAAGAACAATTTCCTTGTTCTCTATTTCCCCATACAAGAAAACATAACGCCCGGACTTATCTATACTAGTCTGCCTGGGGGAGAAAGACACACCTCGTTGTTAAAAAAAAATGCTCACTCCTCGTAAGTACGAGGAATGAGTAGAATGAAATTGTGTATTATATCTTCTACCCCCAAGATGTGGGATAGCCTCTGGGCTGAAATGCGTCTCCTGCAGACAGACTATCTTCACATCATTACTTTCCATACAGAAGATCACTGCCTGGGTTTTCATTACATTCCCCAAACCCCTGACATTCCAGGAGCCAATTTTCAACCTATTCGGCTGTATCATGAGGAAGGCAGTAAAAAGGCGCCACGGAAGTACTACTTTGCATAAAGATCTGACATGCCATTTGCGTAAGACAAAAATCTTCTTAAGGTTTGGTTAACCTGTCTATGAGGATTTCCAAGGTCTAGACTCATAAATAATATTTTTTTCCTACTACCCCATACCTGTGAAAAATTGTGTTTAATTTTATCCACTTTCTCGTGCCTTCTATTTGCCCCATTTAATCTCCTATGTCCCACCTTGTGACTTTTGTTATTGTACAAGGTGGGCCATTTATATGGATACACCTTAATAAAATGTGAATGGTTGGTGATATTTACTTCCTGTTTGTGGCACATTAGTATATGTGAGGGGGAAACTTTTCAAGATGGGTGGTGACCATGGCGGCCATTTTGAAGTGGGCAATTTTGAATCCAACTTTTGTTTTTTCAATAGGAAGAGGGTCATGTGACACATCAAACTTATTGGGAATTTCACAAGAAAAACAATGGTGTGCTTGGTTTTAATGTAACTTTATTCTTTTATGAGTTATTTACAAGTTTCTGACCACTTATAAAATGTGTTCAATGTGCTGCCTATTGTGTTGGATTGT
>BLSH010296649.1:250764-261653 GCA_018402905.1 Glandirana rugosa
AATTAGTAGTATTATTATTGAGTTATTATATAATTAATATTATTGATTTATTATTGTAAGTAAGTATGTAGGTAGTAAGTAGTTGATGATGTAGTGATGTAACCACGGCACGTTCACTGGTCTTCACGTAAAGCCTGAATCATTGTCTTCAGCACCACTGTTGTTAGGACACTCCACCTGTCTTCAGACCACCTCTGGGTTCTCGTTTTTCAGCTTCCAGTTCAGGTCTTCTGGTTACACAGCACAGTCTTTTGGATCACTTTTCAATCTCCAGAGAATATTTCTGGGGTTCCAAACTTGTTCAATTTTGTAGATCGGACTCTTATGTCACATCCAGACATTGGAGTCACAGCACAGCTCTTGGGTCTCCACCAGACTTCTGTCCACCTCACAGGATTGTTGTCACCACGACTTCTGTTACTAAGTCCGAAATGCACTTCTGGTCACTTGCACGGCACCAATGTAGTGATGTAGTAGTTGATGAATGATGGATGTATGAATGAATGTTATTATTTAGTTATTATAATTAATATATTATTGAGTTATTATTATGATGATTAATCTTCCGCAGCACCCAATCGGTTCTTCCAGAGAGTAACATTTATTTGACTTCAGACAGACAGATTTCATAATACTTGCACCAGATGATCAAAATCCAACAGAGTAAATATTACATATTCAGAGTCCCATTCCAACTGTGCCCTCATGCTCATGGAGAGAAAAGTGAACTGACAGGCAGACACTGAATGTTCACTTAAGTGTTCGTCTCACACTGAGGGGGGGGGAGGTTTCTCCTAACCTCACATTACTGTTTACCAGATAAACAAGCCACAATGAACCCCCTCAAGGCTAATTAGCATCTACATTCCACAACCCCCATGCAAGCAACTGTGGGCCTTTGATATGTAATGCAGCTTGTAAATACAGTAAATACCTATGTGTATATGTATATGAAATATTACACAACATAGTGAAGCATTACAATTAGCACACGCAACTTTAATACACGCTTGTACCTTGGATAACATAAAAGCTTGACAGCTTGCTAAACGGAACTTTGATCTGTGGGCAGAGCAACAGGAAGCAGCTAAGACATCTTACTCTACACTGCACTTCTACAGTTTTGGTAACAAGGCAGGCAAACATTTTTCCAGGCTGTGTGCAGGTCCTAGACGACCTACCTATATTTCTGCCATAAAGAATACTGCTGACCCCCTCATTTCCTCTCCTGCAGAAATAAGTAAACTACTTACTGACTATTATACATCCCTCTACTCTGAGGATCCGACCAATCAGATAATGGCAGAGAATTTGCTATTCAAGGTTTGACTACCCCAACTCACCTTTGCACACTTTCAAACATATGTTTACAGGCGTTATTAACACAACGTTTTTGAGCTGTTTTTACAGCTTAAGAATGCCACAACATGTTATTCAATGGCCTAATATACACGCTGACATTTTTGATTTGTAAATAGCATCGGCGTTCTTAAGTTTTAGAACTAACGCAGTCCTGCGTGTTCCTAAGCTGCAGTGTTAGAGCTGTTTTGACACTGAGCCAGCAAAATGCTCAAAAATGCAGCTTAATGTTGTGTACACAGCGTTAAGCCTCGTCAGGTGTTCTATTCAAAATCAATGGTTCCCAATGGGAGCCCATTGATTTGAATAGAAGTCGCACCAGAAGTCGGATCATGATAATCCGAGTTGCGGTGTGACTTGTGTGCTGAGGATCTTGAAGGGGACCTCCCGCAAAAAATGAAAAAAAAAATTGTGTGGGGTTCCCCCCAGGAGGTCCCAGACTTTTCGGTCTGGTTTGGATTTAAAGGGGAATCCCCATGCTGAAAAAATGGCTTAGGGTCCATTCATACCAGGCCCTTATCAGAGCACGCAGCTTGGCAGGTCAGGAAAGGGGGTGGGGACAAGCGAGTGCTCCACCCTCAACCATACCAGGCTGTGTATACCCTAAACAAGGGGAGTATGGGTGCTTTGGGGCAGGGGGGCCCTGCACCCCCACCCCAAAGCACCTTGTCCCCATGTTGATGAGGACAAGAGCCTGTTCCCAACCCTGGCCGTTGGTTGTTGGGGTCTGCGGGCGGGGGCTTATCAGAATCTGGAAGCCCCCTTTAACAAGGGGCCCCCAGATCCCGGGACCCCACCCTGTGTGAACGAATATGGAGTACATTGTACCCCTACCAATTCACCTGAAAAAAAAGTGTCCAAAAAAAAACACTACACAGGTTTTTAAAATATTTTATTAAATGAGCTCCGGTGTCTTCTCATCCCCTGTCTGGCTCTTCTCCCACTTCGGCGTCTTCTTTCTTTTGCTCTTTTGCAAGGTTTCTGTCACCTGAGAGGCCTTCTGAGGGGTCTTCTGTCTTCTGCTCTTTTGCTGCTGTCTCCTCTGCTGTCTTCTCCCTCACTCTTCTGAAGCTGTTGACTCGTCACTCTCTCCCACTCGAATGCTGGGTCCGTGCTGCGTGTTGTTTTATATTGGCATGGGGTGAAGGCCCCACCCCCTTATGAAGTCAAAACCCCGCCCCTTCTTATGGTCGCTCAAAAAACCAAGCATAGCTCTCAAAAAATCTCTTTAAGTCCGAAGGTGGTGCAAGTTTGCCCAACTTACATTTTTATAATCTCTCTGTCTGGAAAATCATGGTATTCAAACTATATACTTGAGGACACACTGATCACCCCGCAGACCCTTTTGGCCATCCTCCCATCCACTCTTAGGCCCTGCCTTTACATCTTCAATCAAATGTCCTTGTCAGGGACACTGTGATCGCCTGGAGGGAGGTTGCTAGGGCTACCCTCAAATATATCCGACCATCTTACCATCCAGGGTAACCCCATGTTCCTACCATCACTATCTACACAGCCTTCAACTACAGGCACTCACGTGGCCTCGTCACTGTTACTCCCTTATACTGTGGAAAATCGGGTGAATTTAAATCCTTTCAGATTCTCTCACAGGCATTCTCTTTGCCACCATCCCATGCTTTTCACAACCATCAATTGCTCAGCTATCTACAAACTTGCATTGCTCAAATGCTGTGATTCAGGGCCCTTGAGCTCTATATTTTCTACTTTGTAATCGTTTATCTTTTGTGCTGTAAAAATCCAATAAATATGTGTCCAAAAAAAAAAGATGACATTGGTCCAGATTCCCCATTGCAGTGCCCATCTATCTATGCCCTTTCTGACCATATTCTTGCAAATTGGCCTTGAAAAGGGCCTGCAAAATAACAAGTTTTAGCTCCCATAAACTTCAATTGGGTTTGGGCACTATGAAGGGAATTTATGAAGACTGGAACACTAAATTTGGACCAGCTGTTCATGGCAACCAATCAGCTTCATTTTTTTCATTTTCAAAGCCTAACTAAACAAGCTGAAGGTTGAAGCTGATTGGCAACTATACATAGCAGCTCCAGATTCTCTTTGCTTTAGTTTTAGTAAATGCCCCTTTCTGCTTAGGGTTTGCAAATGTTTTCAAGTGTGCTGCAAACATCCAACAAACCAACGTCTTTGGTTTCTGAATTGTGTGATTTTGAGCATGTCAAAGAGATCTGAATGCAAAATTTAATGTATCAAAATTTGTAAACACATTTGCAAAAATATGTGCAAACCCTCCAGATTTGATCCTCAGTAAATAGAATCCATGGGGAGATTTACTAAAATTGGAGCCTGCAAAATCTGGTGCAACTTGACATAGAAAGCAATAAGCTTCCGGGTTTTATTGTCAAAACTTTAACTGAACAAGTTGAAGTTAAAAACTGATTGGCTACCATGCACAGCTGCACCAGGTTCTGATTGCTCCAGTTTTCCCCATGTGTGTCAGAGATCAATCACATATGGAAAACAACTGAAGTGGACCTTTTTAATGTAATAATATTATATATCTTAGGATATGAAAAATCATTATAATAACAGCATGAACATTTTAAATTAGCTTTGCATATTAATGATGAAAACATTCAGATAACAGTATTGTAGAATGCATGTTTTATGTTAATCCGTGCTCTCAGAATATTTTTATAATATTAACCTGTATTCTGAAACTGAGAAACAATATGTTCCATCAGTGCTGGGATTCCAGACTAGGTACACAAACCATTTCAATTAATTCTCTAATTAACATTTGACTTCTTTGTTCTAACTAGATTGAGTCTGCAGCTAAGTTTATTTCATTTCAGCTATTGTTTATTTCATTACAAATAAAAATCCTGAAAAGGTGTCAATATTTTCTAAAATCTGCTTAACAACATTCTATAATATTTTCTGTCAAGTTATGATTTTTTTCTTTCTTTTTTTTTTAACATATTTTATTAGAGTTTTCAAAATAACATACAGTTACATTCAGTAGAAAGAGGATACCGGTACATGACTGTTAACAGACTATTACCAGGTACCAGTAAAGCAGAGAAACTTGCAAAATCCACCAACAGAGGAGTAAACTCATAGTAAACTTACAGTCTTGCACCGAGTGAGAGTGGGGAATGGGGTTAAGGATGTGTGTAAAAGGGGGATAGGGTAGACGTGGGTAGGTGGCCTGGGTCAAGCAGAGGGAATTGGGGAGATCTTCGGATTGGGGGTATCTGAGAAATTGAGTTAGTCCTTCCAGAAAGACGGGGGGAGGAGGGAGAAGAAAAGGATTTACAGTTTAGATATTTCCCAAGAACCGGCAGTGGAACGAGAGGGGCTTGGAGTGCTGGTTGGAGGGTGTTCCCCAACCATCCAGTTGTGCAGATGTCCGAGTCCTTTAGGGAGAAGGTTTAAAGAGGCTCTTTGCCTGATCAGGGGCTTAGTAGAATGACCAGAGTAAGCAGTGTGGGGAGTCAGGTCCATGGTCTTTCCAGTTGTTTTTGTCCAGGGTGGGTAAGAGGCTCAGTCGTTAGGTGCAAACGTTGGGTGTAGTGGGTGTACGCCCCTGGAGGTGAAGGAAGTCGCCAGCGGTGGTAGTATGAGGGGAGTTTAGAAGAAAGGAAGACCATTTACGTCCAAAGCGAGTGGAGAGGTTATGGTGATAAAGCATATTGTCTAATTTTTCTTTACGTAGGAGATTTATAAGTTCCTGTTGGACTTCCGAAAGTTTTGGGGGAGAGCAAGAGCTCCAGTTCCAGAGTATGGCACGCCTTGCAGACATGAAACATGTAGTGAGCCATGCCTTGTTTCGAAGAGAGGTTTTCCTCTGTGAGTTTGTGGAATGGGAGAAATTATGATCCAGATAGCCGAAGAGTAAGGGGTAGACATCATTGGAAGTAATGCGACCAGTGATCAGTTTAGCATAGGTTTCAACTTGATTCCAAAAGTTGACCACTTCCAGACAGGACCAAAGCCTGTGAAGTAGAGATGGTTTGAGGCGGTGGCATAGAGGACAGTGTGTAGGAGCCTGAGGGTTACCTTTAGGGGAGGAGGGTACATAGTCCCTGTGCATGATCTTGAATTGCTGCTCCCTCCAGAATTTGTTCATTATCATGGAGTGGGTGGTGTTGTATCCAGTATTTTAGTTTCACTACTTTTTTATTGAATTCAATAAGAAGACAGGGTACAAGATACATAGAGTATACAGCTTGATGGATATTTCTGTACAGTCTGCACCTTTACTTTCAAAACATGGGACAAATCCACACCAAGTTAGTGGTTATCCAGGTAGTGAAATGCATGGCCATTGAACAAAACTTTAAGGTATAACTGATGGTCTGGAGACGGTACTCCTCCCCCGACACCCCAATGGGGACACACTGTGCCCGGGGGAGAGGCCCTCCACGTCCAGTCCCTATGCTCTCTGAGGCATGTAAGCAAATGAGACTTTCAACTAGAACAATAAAATGTCTCTTTGAACTTAAACAACAAACTTGCAAATCTGACATTCCCCACATATATCCAGAGGAATACGGTGGCGAGGGTCTATGCACCAAGTAGGAAACCCCCTGTAGACCAGATAGAAGAGAGAAGAAGGGAAAGGAGGAGAGGGAAATGGGGAGAGGGAGATAGGGTAAAGGTGAAAGAGAAGAGGAGGAGTACACCTCTCACCAAATATTTATGCAAATAACATTATACGTGTAATGTGCAATTGGGGTTAGTTAACCAAGTCTCCCAGTTAGCTCCAAAGTGGTTGCCGGTAAGCATCATGGTTGCCATCAGCTTTTCCATTTCACACTGATGATTAAGGGCTCTAATGGCCTCACTGCAAGATGGGACATCTGGCGTGTTCCATAATTTTGTGATTGTCATTTTGGCCGCAAGGAGTAGATGTACAATTACTGTGCAGTGTTTGGGATTGAGAGTATGTGTATTTAGATGTAATATAGCCATCTCAGGAGTGGGATCAATTTGGCGCTTACATATATCAGCTATTATGGAGAAGATCTTGTTCCAGTAGGATTTTAATGACTTACATGACCACAGGACATGTTGTAGAGTACCTATACCCCCGCAATTCCTCCAACACAGAGCGGTACATGTAGGATATATTTTAGAAAGTTTGAACAGTGTAAGGTACCAAGACTGTACTGCCTCTTGGAAGATTTCCCAATCGTTTGTGCACCTGGTGGGTTGGTAGGTGGTGGAGAAGGCTTTTATCCATATGCTCCCTGGGAAGAACTTTCCCAGCGTTTCTTCCCACTTGACAATAGTATTGGTTTTAGTGATGAGTCTTGGTTGTGGAGGGCATTATAAAATAGGGAAATACCTTTTGCAGAGGGCATGGGAGATTGTAGGTATGTGAGAATAGGAGTCGGGATTTCTAGGTAGAGGGGTAGAGGATGTTTCTGGCAAAAAGTATTTATTCGTAGGTATAGAAATAGGGTTGACTCTGGGACATTAAACCGGGATCTCAGTTCCACGAATGTATGGAAGGTTGTTCCATTATATAAGTCTTTTAAGTGGAGAAGGCCCTTATTTTGCCATAGGTGGAGGTCTACCTGTGGGATGAGATGGTGAAGAACGGATATTGGAACAGGAACTTTGGAAAGGGATTTTGAGGTTAATAGGTGTAACTGCGTCTCTGCCCATATCTTAGTTGATATTTGTATTGTTGGTGAACTATATTTAGGAAGTGGTACACCTAATTTTACGGCAATTAATGTCGTTTTGAGGTCGTTGTGGGGAACTTCCAGGCCTTCGACTTTA
Organism: Glandirana rugosa; assembly: GCA_018402905.1. Lineage (NCBI taxonomy): Eukaryota > Metazoa > Chordata > Amphibia > Anura > Ranidae > Glandirana > Glandirana rugosa. The sequence continues at coordinate 257,893 of BLSH010296649.1, forward strand.
AACCATTGTTAATGTTCGGGAGGGTTCCACCAATATTTAATTGGTCTAGAACACAGGCCTTATAATAGGCCATGATGTTGGGAAGTCCCATACCGCCATGTTTTTTATGCCTCATCATAGTAGTGGTGGCACACCTAGGGGGTCTGCGTTTCCATATAAATTGTTCAAAACATTTCTGAATAGAAGAATGGAAGGAATTCGGTATTGGAATAATTATGGTTCGATATAGGTATAGCAATTTAGGGAAGATCAGCATTTTCTGTGGAAAGGTCATTGGTTTTGAGGTGGGATAATTGCTGGGGTAGAGTGTCTAGAAATGGTTTGAAGTTGTATTTATAGAGCTGAGAGGTATGGAGTGTCAGTTGGGTTCCTAGGAACATAATGGAATTATTTTGCCATGTAAAGGAGAATTTTGATTTTAAGCTCTTTTGCATGTGATTGGGGATATTTATGCTTAAAATGTGGGATTTGGTGATATTCAGTTTATAATAATATAATATGATGCTGACTAAACCAGAAACATCACTAGGCTAATTTCAGTTAGTCATTTTTGAGATTCGCTTAGGGATGTTTCTGGTTTAGTCAGCATTAGCATGACATCATCTGCGAAAAGACTTATTTTATGATCATAGCCTGCTAATTTAATGCCTGTAATCTTGGGGTGTGTACGGAAACATTCTGCTAGGGGTTTCATCGGTAAAGTGAATATAATGGGGGATAGAGGGCGTCACTGTCTCGTACCATTTGTAATACGTATAGGTTTAGATGTTGTTCCTGATGTAAGCACTGTGGCTGAAGGGTTAGAGTACAAGGATAGAATAGCGGATTAGATCCAGCCTGTGATGCCGAAGACATTAAGCACTGCCTTGAGGTATACCCAGTGGATCCTGACGAACGCCTTTTCGGCGTCCAGAGACAGGAGCAGTGAAGGCGTCCGAGTGAGTCCCGCCTGGGATATCAGATTAATAAGGCGTCTTGTAGCATCTGGTGCCTGGCGTCCAGGGACAAAGCCCACTTGGTCAGGGTGGATAAGGTGCGGTAAAATGGATTGTAATCTGCTGGCTAGGAGTTTAGCATAAAGTTCCACATCTGTGTTTAATAAAGAAATGGACCAATAATTTGATGAATTTGTGGGGTCTTTGTTAGGTTTTGGTAGTGTTACAATGACTGCGGATAACATTTCTGATGGGAATGACCCTAAGGAGTAGGCTAGACTGAAGACAGAACACAGGTGTGGAACAAGTTCATCAGAGAATTTCTTATAATACTCGTTTGAGAACCTGTCATCTCCTGGTGATTTGAAATTGGGTACCTTATGTATTGCCTTGCAGATTTCATGTTCAGGGTTGGAAGATGGACTGGAGCTGCGAGTTACGGAGTTTAGGTAATCTGGTTTTCTTAAAAAATTCTGTGATGATCTCAGGTTGAGGGTTGGGGTGTATTTATATCACTACACAAGTCATACAGAGATTTATAGTAATCTGCAAAGGCATCGGCTATATCCTTTGGGTTGTGAAGCAGTACCTTCGATTTAGGGTGGTTGATCGCTTTTATTTTTTGATGGATCTGCTTTTCTTTAACCTTTTTGGCTAGCCAAGCCCCTGTTTTGTTGTGCAGCCCGTAGCAGTTTGCTTTAAGGAATTTCAGGCTGTTTTCATATTTATACAGAAGCAAAGCTCTCAATTTTTGCCTGTCTTGAATAATGGCTTTTGAAAGGTTTTTTCTCAGTAATTGAGATGGAGTGTAATATGTCTTTAATCTCCCTCCTCCTCTGTCTTTTGACATGGGCTGCGAGTTTAATTAAGATACCCCTCATATACACCTTGTAAGTACTCCAGAGGGTGAATCTGTTCACCTCAGGAGTGTCATTATATTCAAAAAAGTTGTGATGTTCCTGTAGGATTGTTTGGTACAATTTCTTGTCTTCCAAAAGCGAGACATTAAGTCTCCATCTTGGGGGAGGGGACTTGCTACATTTATCATCATATTCTAACGTGATTGGGGCATGATCTGACCAAGAATTTGTACCAATATCCACTTTAAGAACATTTTGTAACGGGCCTTTCATTGTGAAGAAAGTCTATGTGGGAATAGGATGAATGCGCTGCTAATAGGTGAGTATAGTCCTTTTCCGACCCATGGTAGCAACACCATGGGGTTTATTTACTAAAGCGTTCAGTGGAGTAAATTTACTCCTGAGAGCTATTTAGCTCCTAAAAATTGCCAATGGTGCTAAATAGAGCTACAACGGTATTCACAGTAGCTCTGGAGTAGATTTGCACCCAAAATAGAATTCACTAAAGCTCCCAGGTCACAGATAACTCTCAACTCCTTACTCCAGTCCAGACCTGGAGTTGTGCAAACAGAAATAATGTTTGGAGCATCATCTGATCCCCTAAATTGCACTAAAATATGCGGTATATTGTTTAAAGATAATCTGATTTTAAACTGTGTGAAAAAGTGATTTCTACACTGAAATATCTTAAAAAATCTGAGAAGAGATAAATACCCCGTCGCCTTACTTCTAGGCACAGAGCACAGCTGAGCACAACTGAGCATGCTCAGACACAAAACAACTCTCAAAATAACTCTCATGGAGTAATTCCTTGAGGAGTTAGTAAATGCCAAAATGAGAGTTATTTTACACATATTTTTTGGGAGTGAAGAGGAGAGTTATTTTGCCAAGTGCAAGTTTGTGCCATTCATTCTAATGGTACAATTGTTACTTTATCAAACAAATCCATTTCATGTTGAGATGAAATGTATCTTTCTCTCAAAGGTGTCTTTACAAACCACAAACAATACCATTGCTTATGGAAATGTAAAATTAGTCCCATTTTTTTTTTGTATTCTTTTCAAATGATCCTAATTTGAGCCCCAAAAATGTGATATGTGTACCAACATCAGAAATAAAAATGTCATTACCAAAAATCTGAGGATAACTTTAATATAATTATTATTTTTTTTATTATATAATAATTAATATATTCTATGCTCACGCAGCAAGAACCACCAAAAATCTCAGATTACATTTAGAAGATTAATGTAAGTCCTATATATTCCTAGACATGCAGTACCTGTGTATTTATGTATAGGAGAGCTTGACCTGTGTAAGCCCTGTGGTTTAAAAGGTAACAATTCTGTCTACCATTGGAGACGTCCTGAGTTTGATTCCCAAGCATGTCGCTTCATGTAGATATGTTTTTTGTCCTCTCTATGTTGTTAAACATGACTCAGGGCCTTACCTAAATTATGACTAAATGTAGAATTTATGTGTAGGAGGGTTCCACCACCATTGCAAATTTTGCCAGATCTACTAGCTAGGCAATGGGGATGCCTACACGTGCATGATCTTTAATGGCATCCCAGTCTTAGTCCGTATGGTTCAATATTCAGTTGGCCCAGCCTTTGCAGCTATAACATCTTCAACTCTTCTGGGAAGGCTGTCCATAAGGTTTAGGATGTTTGTCTATGGGAGTATTTGGTCATTCTTCCAGCAGTGCATTTATGAAGTCAGGCACTGATGTTGGGTGAGAAGGCCTGGCTCACAATCTCCGCTCTAATTCAGCCAAAAGGTGTTCTATCTGGTTGAGGTCAGGACTCTGTGCAGGCCAGTCAAGTTCCTTCACCCCAAGCTCACTCATCCATGTCTTTATGGATCTTGCTTTGTGCACTGGTCCAAATCATTTCGTGGAGGGGGGATTATGGTGTGGGGTTGTTTTTCAGGGGTTGGGCTTGACCCCTTAGTTCCAGTGAAGGGA
>BLSH010296649.1:288519-300518 GCA_018402905.1 Glandirana rugosa
CACACCAAGTCGCTAGTCCGACACCACCGGTAGAACCATGTGGGACGCCGGTGACGATACGACCCTAACACGAAGACGGTACCAGGTAGGCGACTGATTACGAAGCACCCCTCGACACAGCCCTCCACCCACTGGGTCAGGGCCCGTGAGTAACCGTGGTACCTAGCACGACCCGGGCGGCCACCGACCCCCACTCTACCTCGAGGTCCGAGTTCGACGGTAGGACCTCGACGGCGCGTACGCGGAGGTTCTTTTATATATAAATATATCTTTAATGCCTTCCTTTCCCAAACACGGTACTTTCACTTTATTTTTGGTTTCTCATTTTAGTTATTTCTTTAATTTTAACTTTCATGGCACAAACCCTTTCCTTCCGTAATTTCTATATAAATATATATTTTCTTGGAGGCGCATGCGCGGCAGCTCCAGGATGGCAGCTTGAGCCTGGAGCTCCATCTCACCCCCAGCCACCGGCGGGCCCAGCACGATCCATGGTGCCAATGAGTGCCCGGGACTGGGTCACCCACCTCCCGACACAGCTCCCCACGAAGCATTAGTCAGCGGATGGACCATGGCAGAAGCACAATCCCAGCATAGCAGTGGCCGCAGGGTGTACCAAGATGGCCACCACAGCCTGATCGCTGAACCACACCTGCCCCGTTACCCACTAAGAAGCCCAGGTACAAACAAGCCACCACCTGACGCTGCCACTGACCACATACAGGGTCTCGACCAGATGGAGGAAAATCTGACTAGCTTGACCACCACAGAACTGTCCATAAGGGGTGCACCAAGATGGCTGCCGAGGCCTAACCAACAGACAGCCCAAGCTTTATTACTCCCTATCCAGCTACAGAAAGCCCCTATTCACTACACAGAGGGACCGGGGAGCACCTCAACACGTACCCTGATGCCAGGGACATCAGCCAGGAGGAACCTTGGCCCAAAACTGGCAAGAGAAGCTACCTCTGGGTGCACCAATATGGCCGCTGTTATGGCTCAGCCACATGCTACAGACCAGGAGGGTCATATAGACTCAAAGCAAATTCTTGCTTTGACAACCCTAAAAATATACCCCAATGTCACAAGGGGGAAGCCAACAATCCTTAATCCCATCCCCTTCTTGCACAGAATCGTTACTGGATCGCACTCCAGAGGAGTTCCCCTATTCACCTGCGTATTCCCTACCTTCCAACCACCACACCGCTCATTCCCCAAGTAATCTAGGCCAGGAAACGGCCAGACAAAATGCGGACCTATTTAATAAACTTTCAGACCTGCTGGAGAGGGGTCTAGCAAATACTGCAGCCAAAATTACAGGGGACATTAAAGCCGATTTCCACAACCTGGGAGCCAGGATGGAGGCAATCGAACAAAAACTGGATGCTACAGTCACCAAACCTCACCAAAACTCTGACCTCATTCAAGTTCTCCAAGACCAGCTCAAGACGGCCCTCCTCAGGATCGACGACCTTGAAAACAGGTCCAGAAGTTATAACTTTAGGATCAGAGGCCTCCCAGAGTCCATCACAGATATTTGCATGACGGTCCAAGACCTCATCAAGAACCTTATCCCTAATGTTCCGCAGCACCAACTGGAACTGGATAGGGCCCATAGGGCTCTAGGACATCCCAGGAAAGACAGCCACCCCAGGGACATCATTGTGAAGCCCCACTTTTACAACATAAAGGAGGAAGTAATGAGACAATCGCGCTCGAAACCTCAATTAACCTTCCTGGGTCACCAAATCCAGATCTTTGCTGATCTATCACCCTCCACAATCCAACGAAGAGGCCTCAAACCCCTCCTCACGGTCCTCTCTCAGAAGGAGATAAAATACTGGTGGACTTTCCCTTTTGCAGTCCAATTCACCCTGAAGAACAAAACCTACTCCTTTTCAAACTTCCAGAATGGGGAGAAGATCCTGTTGGGCCTCAAGCTTATTTCTCTTGAAGCACCAATGGATGTCTCCAACCCAGCAACAGGCCCCTCAAAATGCCCACCTCCTTCCAGTCCAGTGACCCCCCTCTGGAACAAATCCAAGGCTAAAAAACAAAAGGACAACATGCTCCCCTAATTAGCCCCCATGATCTTCCTACACCTACTTCAAGATCCCCCAGGATACATTGAGTTGTGACACCTCTGTCGGCAGGGGCACATGGCTCCTGCACCTTAACAACTTCCAAGTTCTCTGTTCTACAGTTTATTGTTCTCTTCCTCAAGATGTTGGATTATTGCCAGCACCTCTCTGTTAATGGGCCACCAATGTGGATGCCTTAAAGGCTTCAATAAGACTGTTTTGTTACTAACTCGGACCTCTCATCAGCCCCTAGAACTCTAGCCGCCAGTAATGAATCTTCTTTATGCCCGCATTTACAGGAGGCCCCCACACTATCATTGTTCCCATCACTTGCTACTCCAAACAGTTGGTCTCCCGACACTGCAGCCTCAGGGCCAAACTAAACCTTGCAATACTCTCAGGACCCTTCCACCGATGTGAGGAACATTTGAACAGACTTATTTCCACAGCGTGCCTCATCGAGGAAGCATAAAGGACTACGCAAACCCAAATTACACGGGTGCAGTGGTACTGTGATAGCATTTCTTTTCAATTAGATGCCGGGGCAGGGGGTGATTCCCCTTGTGCCTCCACCTACCCCCTGGTAGTGGGAACACCCTCCCTTGGGATAGGTTGTCAGCTCCCATTTAGGAGTTGACGATATGGTCTGGGACTTCGGATAGGAGTTGATCCACCCAGTCCGAATTGTCTCCTCAGGAGACATTTGTTTGTTTGGTTTTCCTTATGCCCTCTTCTCTTACTTTCTTACCTATGTCTTACACGAGCCTTAACTATGTCCTTTTTGTTACATCTCTTGTCTCCATAGCCAACCAGTGGTTAGCAGTTCTTAACACCCTCTGGCTCAAGGTCGTCTCACACCCCATGAACGGGACCCCACTACGTTGGAGAAGACTACTAGAGGTAGGTGACTCACACACCTCGGCATCCCTTCTCAGGATTGCCTCACAATGCTCAGGGTATGAACTCCCCTGTTAAACGGAGGAAGACATTTGAAAGCTACCCCTCTCACAAACTAGACATAGTCAAGATGCAGGAGACACACTTCCCAAATCGGTCTAGCCCCAAATTTCTTCATCCCTACTATCCGACAATCTTCTTAGCCAATGCGGAAAATAAGACAAGGGGGGTCGCAATCCTCTTTTCAAAATACTGCAATTTCACACAGCTGTCTGAATTTAGAGACCAGGAGGGCAGATTTATTCTGGTCAAGGGCACGATCGAGGGACAATTGTATTCTTTTGTTTCATATTACTCACCAAACAAGGGGCAACCAGCCTTTTTCACATCCCTCTTCAGGACCTTAAAACCTCTGTTAGAGGGTATAGTCATCTTCGGGGGGGATTCCAACACCGCTTTCGATCAAGGGCTAGACAAATCAAGGCCCCCAACAGAACAACTAACTCGACCAACAAAAGCCAGCCTCAAAGTAGCCAAATATATCAACACACAAAACCTAGTGGATATCTGGGGGGAACCAAATCCCTCTAAACAAGATTACACACACTACTCAAGCCCACACCAGTCCTATGCCAGGATTGACCATATCCTGGTCTCTCCAAATCTAATCCCAGCTTGTCACACCACCTCTATCATAGACACAGTCTGGTCTGACCATTCTATAGTGACACTAAGCATACATAGAACTTTCCTGAAACAGCCCATAGCACATTGGAGACTTAATAAATCTATTCTCAAGGACCCCGTTAGGGCCAAAGAAATAGCTGACTCCTTGAGGGAATATTTCCAACTATGTTGAAGGTACATTTCCCGAATTGCTATATGCAGCTCATAAGGTAACCATCAGCGGCAAATTTATTCAAATAGCTACTCAGATCAAAACAGAGCGACAGATAGACATTAGTAACCTGGAAAAAGCCTACTCCCACCTCAAATTTTAGCACAAAAAGTACCCTACTAACATCCCGACGGCGAAACTAGATGCAGCCAGGCTAGAACTAAATTTGGCCCTCACAGCAAAGGCCGAGCAGCACCTCACTTGTAGTGGGGGCCAGATTTTACTCTCAAAAGGATAGGATGGGAACCATGTTGGCCTCCAGAGTCTCTCCTCGATACAGAACATACACGCTCCCTAGAATAAGAATAGCAGAACAGCAACTCACGGCTAATTCTAACAAAGTCCTATCCGCATTTCAATAATTTTACTCACACCTATACAGCCCCTCACCTGGGGATAAGGACCAGGTGAACCCCAACTTCCTCTGAGACCTACCTCTTCCCTCTCTCTCCCTGGCACACAAAAACTTACTTGAGGAACCCTTCACTGAAGACGAAGTGTTAGAAGTCATAAAAGGCCTCACAAGAGGCTCTGCATCGGGCCCGGACGGCCTGTCAATTTCCTACTATAAGACATTTGCCAACATATTAGCTCCATTCCTCACAAAAAATGTTTAACTACAAAACGCAAGGCTCACCCTTAGATCCCCAACTTAATACTGCATTTATATTGGTCATCCCCAAACCAGACAAGAACCCGGAGGAAGTCAGCAACTACAGGCCCATATCTCTTATAAGAGTGACCTAAAAATTCTAATGAAGATCTTAGCCAGCCATTTATCCTCCTGTATTAGCCTATATATACATAAAGACCAAGTCGGGTTCATTACAGGCAGGCAAGGCCAAGACCAAATCAGAAGAGCGGTCAACATCATTTCCATATTACAGACCAATTGGGACGGAGGCACGAAACAAAAGGGAATGATACTCTCACTAGACCTACAAAAGGCCTTCGATTCGGTCTCTTGGTCATATATCTTCTCCCTCTTGGAGCGCTGGGGATTTGGACATGCCCTATATTCCACCCCGAAGGCCATCTTATGCATACAAGGGCACTACTCTAGACCCATTGTAATAGCCAGGGGCACGAGACAGGGGTACCCTCTCTCCCCCCTGATATTTGTCATTGTGATATAAACCCTCAAAATCACAATACGCAATAATCCTAACATTCAGAGGGTCAAATGTGGCCCACAGACTCACAAGTGTGGACTTTTTGCTGATGACATCCTTCTTTTCATCACTTCCCCCCTTACGACCCTCCCTAACCTACTCTAAATGCTCCGTGACTTTGGGGTCTCCTCTGGCCTCATGGTCAACCTTTCCAAGTCACAAGCCCTTAACATATCACTCCCACAGGAAACAGTCACTCTTCTTAAAAATTCCTTTGATTTCGTATTCTGGTGAATCCCCCCATGTATAAAAAACTTGAAGCAGACATGAAGAATTGGGATAAGAGAGAACTCTCTTGGCTGGGAAGGATTCACGCTATTAAAATGACTCTTCTTTCCAGACTCCTATATTTGTTTTGCTCTCTTCCTATCACAATCAAGAAGGCCCACTTAGACGCAATTCAAAACAAAGTAATTAACTTTGTCTGGGGTGGGTCTAGCTTCAGAATCTCTCAGAAAACACTATTTCAATCCAGACTGAAAGGGGGACTAGCCCTTCCATGATTCCAATGGTATTACCAAGCTGCCAGACTTGCTCAGCTATCTATAGTATACTTCAAATTTGAAAAACCAGACTGGGTAAACATAGAAAGACAAGCTACACCCTCCTTTACACCAGACTTTTTGCTCTGGATTCCCTCCAGAAATCGCCCGGCTATTCTTTCTCCCACCCTTTCGCAACCGTTGTCACTCTGGGACAGACTGAAAACATCCTCACTGGTGTCTGAAACTCGCCCCCTATCGCATATCTTCCATAATCTGTGCTTTCCCCCCCAGGGCTAGACATCAAAGCATTTCAAGCCATGGTGGCTTGATAAGGGGCTATACCAGATTGGGCACTTCCTCTCCTCCACAGGCCCTCTCTCCTTGAGCTACTGTGTAAGCAAGCTTGATCTACCAAACTCTGAATGCTTCCGTCTACACCAAATCCAACGCTTTCTCCAGACTATCTGGAAAAGCAAACCTATCCCACCTCAAATTAAAACATACGAGTAATGGTGTGGTGAGGCTGTAGATCAGAAGGGTGGTATCTCCATCATCTATCTCTCTTTGGCCCACAGATCTGACAAATTACCCCACATGGCAGCTTGGGAGAATGACCTACAACTGCATTGGTCCCTTGAAAAGTTGCAAACAGCTAGTGTAAGAGCTTTTAAAGGCATTATCAACATCTCCCTGATTGAAGCCAGCCTCAAGGTCCTGACTAGATAGTACATGGTTCCCACTAGACTCGCAACTATGTTCCCCTCAGCCAACCTGCAATGCTTCAGGGAATGCCAGCTGCAGGGTACCATGGCACATATTTGGTGGGAATGCCCCAGAATAAGGAAATTCTGGAACAAAAATTTTACCCTGATCTTCAGGAACACAGGTCACCAGCTTCCTAGATCCCCAGCCATTGCTCTCCTGAATTTAGATCTGCCCAAGATATCTAAACCAAGCCGTAAACTGATCCACTTCATCTTCCTTGGAGCAAAGCTTACCATAGCCAAAGCATGGAGGCAACCCAAAGTCTCCTTCGTCCTAGCTAAATGGAAAATCTTGTGGATTATGTCCCAAGAAAAATTGGCCAGGCACATCTCTGATACAGTAGCAAAGTTTGAAATCACCTGGGAACCTTGGGCTCATTATATGGGAATCCTCTTGATACCTGGAGCCCCACAATGACCTACCACACGAGCCGCAACTGCTGATTAGCTAACCTTTTTTTTGGATCCTTCCTCTCTCCTTCTTTATGCTCCCCCTCTTCTTTTCTCCTCTTTCCAGATTCTTTGGGCAGCAGCCCACCTCTGTCCTCAAGTTGTATTAGGATGTGATTCCTGAGGTTATGTGCTGACCTAGTACTTCTAAGGATCTATTGTACATCCCAGGGTTACAGAGTTGTTAGGTTGCACTATATCTGAGACTAAATACTTCGGGCCTCCCTGGGGCGCTCTCTTATTCGAGGCACCGTAGGGATGCCCACGCACCATTGAAAGGTCATTTTGCCCCTCTCCCAAAGGGGACAGGGTCTTCTGGAATCTTTGGGAGGTTAGTTCCCCAGCACAGCATGATCCCTTTAGGAGTGCTGGGGCACTGCCTCACTCTGATAACTTTGGAGTCCCCACTTCAGGGAGGTAGACAATTTACCAACATGTTTCTATGCATAGGTTATTTTCAAGACTGAAAGACCACTGGTCTCACATGTTATCTTATATTTTGTACTTTTAACGGACATGTCATTTTGTTTGTCTTTGTAAACTCCAAATAAAAATTATTGAAAGTAAAAAAAATATATAATTTCTCTTTCAATAGTTTTTATTGAAGTTTCAGAAAGAAGTAACATCAATGTGGAATATTGATTGTACAATGCAAAAGAGTTACATTTTCAACAAGGAAGGAGAACACAATAACCATTGTAATGTGAACTTTGGAAAAAATTACAGAATATGATTCATGGTTAATACTGTATCCTAATTAAAGAAATTAAGTTCTGCATATCTTATAGTAGAAACAGCAAAAACATTTTCAGTCAAATAGATTCAGGAGTCAGGGCTCGTTGGAGTAGGCGGACATTTTGTGTACAGAATGTTTAAGCTCCCTGGATAGGGAGTCTTTCCGGGTCGCCCCAGGAAAGGTACGCACAATGCAGTCTTCCCTCCTCGGGTGTCCCCCATCCACCCCTAAGGGATCAAACCTGTGGAGGAGGAACATCCCAACAAGAGGAGCCACACCGTCTTAAAACTTGAGCACGGGGCTTTTCGGAAAGCTCTCCAAGATGCCCGGGGGGGGGGGAACTCCCCGTGCCCCTAAATTGGGGATCGCAGAGGCCCCCCCCATTAGAGTTCCCTGTTGAGGAACAAGGACCCTAGAGGGGTCGGTTAGTATTCCAGCAAATCTTTATCCATAGAAAGGTCAATGGTAATAGGGAAGTAAATAGAGGAAGGTGGAAAGGGAGGAGTGAAAATGATAGAGAGAGAGAGTGGGTCGAGAGGGTGTTTGTAGTGAATCCTCGGATGTCAAGAGGGACCCGGGATGTGGCCTGGATATAGTGGTACCTTTATATAAATGGCCCAAGGTTCCCAAATCGCTTCAAACTTATCTTCTCTGTCCAGCAATTTGGCCGCAAGGAGTTCCTGGGCCATAATCCACAATATTTTTCTCCGCAGAGTGGATAGGTATACTTTGGGGTTTTTCCAGGCCTTAGCCAGGGATATTTTGGCACCTATTAACATAAAGTTGAGTAGCATTTGTTTATATTTAGAGAGGCCTGTCACCTTTTGGAGAAGGAGGGCCACTTCAGGGGAGGGTGTGATGTGGTGTCCCAGCACTGTCCTTGCCATGCAAAAGAAACGTTTCCAAAAAGATCTAATGCGTGGGCAAGTCCACCAGATATGAGACATGGTGCCCAGTAGTCCGCAACCTCGGAAACACAATGGGGAGGAGGTGGGGTACATTTGGGCTAACCGAGCGGGTGCGTAGTACCATCTCAGCAGAACCTTAGTGTTGGCCTCTATTAGTGTTACGTTCATAAGGCCTTTTTGTGCCCTCTGAGCAGCTAAAAGCCAAGACTCAGGCTGCAACTGTGTGTTAAGTTCTCTTTCCCATGCCACAGCATAAGTTGGTTTGTCTGTTTTCTGGGTCAGTAGAGTATATATTATGGAGATACCTCCTCTCTGGAACAAGGCCTCTGCACACCAGGTCTCATATTCGGTCGGGCCTAGGCTGTTACCCCTGTTCTTCCATAGGCCCTGTAAAAAGTGGGAGATTTGTGAGAACCTAAAGTATTAGTTTGGTGGCATATCTAGCTTAGAAATACAGTAGGATTTGGAAATTGGCCCTTGTCTGGTGAAAAAGTGTCCGATCCTAAATAGACCTTTATTGAGCCACCACTTAAAGGCCTGTATATTTAGACCCGGAGGGAACGCGGGGTTATTGAAAATGTGGGACAATGGTTTAAGCGTAGAGGTCAACAGGCCCGTTTTATAGAGTTTGTCTGTTAGAGCTACCGAGTGTGAGAGGGTCGGGGCTAAGATAGGTGGACGTGCATTGGGTTTACTCCATAGAATAAAGTCTATTGTGTGTTTGGGGATTGCTTGTCGCTCCATTGCTACCCAGTCAGGTTTGGGGCCTCTCGAGTATATTACCGAGAGCTGTGCTAACTGCGCTGCCTGATAGTAGGACCATATGCAGGGTAATCCCAAGCCTCTCTGTTTTTTGGGCCTAGTAAGTATTTCTTTGCGGCATCTGTATCCCTTCCTCCCCCATACAAAAGAAACAATTTGGGACTGGATCCTTAAGATTTGAGCTTTACTTAATGGGATTGGGAGTGATCTGAACAGGTAAAGAATGCGCGGTAGTATATTCATTTTGATAGCATTGATGTTTCCTATCCAGGACAGGCCAGCAGCTGCCCATCTCCTTAAGTCAGCTGAAATGGTTTTAAACATAGGGGGGTAATTTGCAGCGTATAATTTCCCGATGGAATTGGTTAATTGTATGCCCAAGTAAGGTAGGGCCTGTGAAGCCCAGGTGAATGGGAAATTTGTTTTCAATTGTTCTAGTGTTGGCGTTGGAACCGAAATGTTGAGAGCTATTGATTTTGTGGGGTTTACTGTAAGTCCCGAGATCTCGTCAAAATCCTTTAGAAGTGCGAGGATATTTGGAGTTGTGATTATGGGGCTCGTTATGAAGAGTAAGAGGTCGTCCGCGAAGAGGGCGCACCTGTGGTCTTGTGAGCCGCACTTCACCCCCCTAACATCTGGATGGGTTCTAATCGCTATCGCAAGGGTTTCTATCGCTATTGCGAAGATTATCGGCGATAAGGGACAGCCCTGCCTGGTGCCTTGTGTGACAGGGAAGGGTTCAGAGTATTGACCTAGTAGTCGAACTTGTGCGTTAAGATTGGTGTATAAGGCTGTTAAGGAGGTGATAAAGTGGGGACCAAATCCCCATCTGTGGAGAATTTCGAAGAGATATGGCCAGGTGACCTTGTCGAAGGCCTTGTGAAGGTCTATAGATAGTAAGAAACCTTCCTGAGATTGTTCACTATCCCAACGAGAGTTCAGCAGCGAAATGATGTTGATGGCTCTTCTCACCTGGTCAGGGCCCTGTCTCCCCGGAATGAACCCCACCTGCTCTTTATGAATATATTGTGAGATGAATCTTGATAGTCTAGAGGCTAAGATCTTTGTCATCAATTTAATATCATTGTTTATTAGGGAGATTGGATGGTAATTTACAATGTCGGTATGGTCCTTGCCAGGTTTGGGGATTACTGATATGAATGCTGCGTTTAGTTCTCTGTCTAGGGGGTTCCCCATTCTAATATTGTTGTAGAATCGAGCTAAGTAGGGGGCTACTGTTGGGCCAAACTTTTTGTAGAAAGTAGCTGAAAAGCCGTCAGGGCCCGGTGCTGAACCCGATTTTGAAGTTTTGATTGCTTCCAGAATTTCAGGAGTGCTAAAGGGGGCATCTAGTGCATCTCTATGTTCTTGGGAGAGGCCTGGGAGGGGGAGATCCCATAGGAAGTTATTACATTTATCTGAGGGGGTTAGGTTCGGGTTCCCTTTGTAAAGGGATTCGTAGAAGGCATGAAATTCCTTCGTAATTTTATCCGGGTTTTGTGTGAGGTCGCCTGCTTTGGTGCGTATTTTCGGAAAGAATTGGGAGCATTGTTTGGGTGAGAGAGTTCGAGCTAATCTTGAACCTATTCTATCTTTTTGTGTATAGAACTTTGCCCCGGACCAGCGCAGGTATTTTTCGGCACTGGTCGTAAGGGCGAGGTTGAGGGACGTTTTGGCGGCATCTAGGAGTGCTAAATTTTCTGGCGTTTGCTGGCTTTTGTGGGCTCTGCTGGCCTGGTGAAAGTTTTCGGTTAATGAGCGAATGTTCGCATTATGTTCTTTTTTAATTTTAGAGGCGAGTTGAATGAAGTGTCCTCTCATGACTGCCTTGAAGGCTGCCCAGAGGGAGTTGGGGGAGATTGACCCGACATCATTCTGTTGAAAATATTCCATCATAAGTTTAGAGAAGTGTTCGCAGTGTGCTGGGTTATTTAGGAGTGCTTCGTTTAGCCTCCACCTAAAGGGTCCTGTCTGAGTGCATGACATACGCAATGACAGCGTGACTATAGAGTGGTCAGAGAGGGGAGAGTCTATTATAGTAGAGGTTATTGCTTTGTTGGTTGATTTTACTTGAACGAAGATGTGATCAATTCTGGCATATGTCTGGTGAGGGGAGGAGTAATGTGTGAAATCTTTGGCATGGGGGTTTAGTTCCCTCCAAATGTCTATGAGGCCTGAGGAGTTTAGTTGCTGTGCTATGCGTAGGCTTTGCCTAGTGGGTCTCCTCTGCGTGGGGTGTAGAGTGTTGGATTTGTCTAGAGAAGCATCAAAGTGGGTGTTAGTGTCCCCACCCATGATCACTGTGTCTTTCATGTGGGGAGTCAGGTGCTTCATCATGCGGTTGAAGAAGTTCCCTTGTCCTGAGTTAGGGGCATAATATGAGATCAGTGTAAAGGTTTCCCCATTTAATGGGCCATTGAGTAGGAGATACCTGCCCTCAGTGTCTCTAACTATTTCTGTGGGTGAGAATAGCACTTTTTTGGAGAGGCATATCGCTACTCCTTTGGTTTTATTGCGGGCATTAGAAAGAAAGAAGTGGGGGAATGCCTTATGGATGAACTTTGGGTTGTAGGTAGAGGGGAAATGAGTTTCCTGTAGGAACAATATGTCCGTCCCGTATTTGTGATAAGATTGGAATAATTTCCTCCTTTTAATGGGGGAGTTTATTCCCTGAACATTATGTGACTTAAAGTCCAGCTGTGTGGACTTGTGTGGGTTGTTAGTAATGTGTGGAGATAAAGTGGTAGCTGTAGAGAAGAGCGGACTTACCCCATTTGTAGTCCAAATGAAATGACCTGGTCTTTCCGGAAAGGAGATGCAGGCTCGGAGCAGTTGTGTGGATGGAT
>BLSH010296649.1:374864-388378 GCA_018402905.1 Glandirana rugosa
GAAGTTTCGGTGCTTACAGTCCCAAAAATAAATGATATGGATAGTCCCCGAGGTCACTAATCTATTTCTCGTCACCACTGTCACCCGTAGGAACAGCCCAAGGTAAAGATTACCAATGAAGGGGTCTATTCGACGGTAAGTGGAATTAAAATCGACACCAGAACGATATATCTGACCTCTAGGTACTATTGTATAACTCAAATTCATATAACACACACCACCGCGATTTGACTTACTTACTTTCTATAGTATACTACCGTTCATCACTATAATTTGGTCTGTATACTACGTTATTTATCACTAGTAAGTTCACTTTTGTTAAACTGAATGATCACTATTTATTGCATCATATGTCTGGTTTAATATCACTACTTGCCATCATATGATATCTTTCATTCATTCAGTTTAGCGCCACCACACACAATATACTTAAACTCAATATGTTATCATGGATCTCCAGTCTATATAGCAAGACCACAGCTAAAATTAAGGTGAATGGCAGCTTATCTGGGGAAGTAACCATTAGAAATGGAACCCGACAAGGATGCCCACTGTCACCACTGCTCTTTATCTAATCACTGGAGCCCCTGATAGGTATAGTAAATAAAAACCCTGACATTCGTGGCTTTGAAGTAGGCAACCACATATATAAAACAGCAGCTTACGCTGATGACCTCCTGTTTTTCATTTTGCAACCAATGATTTCCGTTCCCAATCTGATACTGACATTCCAAACATATAGTTATGTGTCAAACTTTAAGGTAAATTATAAAAAATCTGAAGCGCTTAATTTGTCTATTCCAGAGCAGGCCCTCAACACGTGAGAAGTGTAAATTTAGATGGGAAAACAAAGCCATTAAATATTTAGGAGTATGGCTTACACAAAATATCAATACAGTATATAAAGTAAACTTTAAACCCTTGCTACAGGACATTAGAAAGGATCTAGAAAGGTGGACCCCAAAAATTTTTTCATGGTTCGGTAGGGCAGCAATCATAAAAATGACAATATTACCAAGGGTCCTATACTTCTTTCAGACCTTACCTATTTCAATCCCAGCCAGCTTTTTTCGAGCACTTGAGTTTACTCTCAGAGGATTCCTGTGGGCTTCTAAAAGGCCACGTGTGAAGTTGCAACTACTTACCAAAGCTAAGCATGAGGGAGGGATGGGCTTTCCCAATTTCAAAAATTATTATATGGCCACGCACATAGGTCGTATAGATTGGAACTGCCACTCCAACAACAAAGATTTGGTTAATTTAGAAAATCACGTTGGACCAATACCAGTCAGATATTCACCCTGGTTAGATAGAGATGCTTGTCCATCTGCACTGAAAACACACCCGATCATTGGGACCACCCTGCAAATTGCACAATAAATAGGAAATTGTTCTGCCCTATTTACAATTCCGGGTCCCCTTATGCCCGTCAGTTTTAACCCAAAATTCCCACCAGGCATGAGCACTAGATTACACTGGGATCAAAAAGCCAAAAAGGCACTATTGGTCACTCATTGCTTAAAAGGAAATAAAATAAAACTCTTAGCAGAGCTTAACCAGGATATTGGGAGAAGTCCTCTTTGTGAATGGGAATACCACCAGATTCATAGCTTCTTAATTAGCCTAATGAAAAAGGCTCGCTTTGCAAATCTACCATCAACATTGGAACAGATCTGCTTAACAGCAGATAAAATAACAAACTATTTCGCTAGCTTATGAATGGTTACACGCCCAAAATGGCTACAACGGATCTAATTACGAATTAATGTGGGAGAATGCTTTGAAGACAACGTTCTCTGGCTTCATTCATGTGTTTTTGCTCATAAAAGCTTGATAAATACAAGGTGCCAAGAAACTGCTTATAAATTACTAGTCAATTGGTATAATACACCAGAGAAAATACACAAATGGTTTCCATCGGTTACCAAGATGTGCTGGAGATGTGAAGTAGAAGTCGGAAGCTTGAAACATATCTGGTGGGATTGTCATCCAATACAACATTTCTGGAGTGGGGTCTGTGAACTTATAAAGGAGATAACCAAAACCACAATCTAATTAGATGCGGCCTGTTGTTTGCTAAATATTTCAAAGGGCTTGATGAGAAGATATAAAAGATCATTAACAAGATACCTTCTCGTAGTAGCCAGGGATTTGATACCACGATACTGGAGATCAAGGAGGGTACCTACAATTAAGGAGTGGTTACTGAAAGTTCAATACATATATGAGATGGAAGAAATTAAGGCTATTGCCTCAGAAAAAACTGAGAAATTCACTGATCAGTGGAGGATGTGGGTAGTGTTTAGATACTCTGACAAATATAGACTGATGACAAGCGTTAACTAAGAAGGATCTAAGGGAAAGTATCCGGGAATGCCCTAGTTATTCAATTGTTATTGACTATCTCTTACTTAACATATCTTGTAAAATCTAGGCTACGAAAGAAATTCTGGGGAGGTGATACTAATAACTCTTCAATTTGTTACAACAGGAGAGACATAAGATGTGATCAGAATGATTATTTGTTACATGAATGCATTTATGCTGAACCATTGTACAGAGTTGATTTATACAAATTTGTGATATGCTATGATGGTATTGCTATGCATGATGGTCTCAATAAAGCCTTACTGTTAAAAAAAAAAAAAAACTGTTGTGAAGGGTGTTTTCTTCACCAGGGAAAGAATTCTTCGGTCATCCACCACAGTTGTTTTCCGTGGTCTTCTGGGTCCTTTGGTGTTGCTGAGCTCACCGGTGTGTTCTTTCTTTTTAAGGATGTTCCAAACAGTTGGTTTGGCCACACCTAATGTTTTTGCCATCTCTCTGATGGGTTTGTTTTGTTTTTTCAGCCTAATGATGGCTTGCGTCACTGATAGTGACAGCTCTTTGGATCTCATATTGAGAGTTGACAGCAACAGATTCCAAATGCAAATAGCACACTTGAAATGAACTCTGGACCTTTTATCTGCTCTTCTAAATGGGATAATGAGGGAATAACACACACCTGGCCATGGAACAGCTGAGCAGCCAATTGTCCCATTACTTTTGGTCCCTTAAAAAGTGGGAGGCACATATACAAACTGTTGTAATTCCTACACCGTTCACCTGATTTGGATGTAAATACCCTCAAATTAAAGCTGAAAGGCTGCAGTTAAAGCACATCTTGTTAGTTTCATTTTGAATCCATTGTGGTGGTGTATAGAGCCAAAGAGATTAGAATTGTGTTGATGTCCCAATATTTTATGGACCTGACTGTACATGTTAGACACAAATATGTTTTTTCATTGAAGCACTTTAAAAAGCACCAGTGGATGTGCTTGGAGTAAAAAGATTTAGAAGTAAACTGTGTGTGTGGCTTCTTATTTACTTGATCTATACCTGGGAATTTACTAAGTTGTAAATGCATAATGTTTTTGTTCTTCATGCATTGCATGCATGAAGAACAAAAACATTGTATGTGTGTGTGTGTGTATGTGTGTGTGTAGCAGACCCCCAGCACACCAAAATACTTAGCTGAAGATAATATTGCCACCTCATGTAGAAATGAAGGTTACATTTCCCTCTTGGAATAAGTTTCCAAAAAACAAAAAAATATAGAACATATCTTATACATAGAACAACAACAGACAACAGTAGTTAAATTGAAGGATTAGGTTATAAGACAAGAAAAAGATTAGACACAAACAGGAATAAATTCCTGCCAAGACACTGCCCCTCTCCCCACAAAATATTCAAGGTATTTTTGTCTTAAATCCTGTGAATTTTGGTTGGGCAAGCTAGCACAGGCATTTTCAATGTCCGCTATTGCATACAAAGAAGGATCGCCTTCAGATGCTGTACTAGGGTCTGGCATTGCAGGGACACTTGGCAGGGAGGTGATGTAGCTGCTAGCATTATTGAGCAGAAAATTGTGGAGGATGCAGCAGCACAAAACCACATGGTTAATCTTATATATAATGTCAGGTTTATTGGTGTCAAAAAGAGCCAGAGGCAATTTGCCAATATGCCAAAGGCATTCTCCACCACCCTTCTTACACGAGACAGTCTGTAGTTGAATAGTCTCTGCTCAGGGGTCAGTTTGCACATAGGAAATGGCTTCATAAGATGGTCTTCTTGAGCAAAGGCCTCATCTGCCACAAAGACAAAATTGAGGCACTCCACATCTTGCTCTGCAGGTGGCAAGTTTAGGGTGCCATTCTGGAGCCGCTTGTAGAACTCCATCTGCATAATGACTCCTCCATCACAGTTGCACCCATTCTTCCCAAAAAAAACTCATAATTTGCAGAGACAACAGCAAGCATGACTATGCTGCAAAAGCCTTTATAATTAAAATAATAGGCCCCAGAGTGGCTGGTGGGACTATGCTCACATGCTTCCCATCAATAGCACCCCCGCAGTTGGGAAAATCCCATTGGTGCAAAAACTGGGCTGCAACTTCCTGTCATTGCTCTGGGTTGGAAGGAAACTGTGGAGAAAAGCAAAAAACACAAAATTACTACTTCAGCACATAACATTGCAATCACATTTGACACAAAAATGCTTTGCCAACATAAGGATAGACTTAAAAGAGGATTTTTAAAGAGCAAAGTGTAAGATGAACTTATCTACTTCCTCACCCCCCTCTGGTGGCCCCTTTGGACACTTTCAGGGAGGAGGAAGAGGTAACAGGTAGATGTTATGGACAGATAACCCTCTCCAGTTCCACGAGAGCTTGCTACAGGAATAATGGTCATTAGTTTGGCCACTCCCTCCTCTATTGCCAGCCCAGTGGACAGGTAAGAAGTGTCATAATCCCAAGCTAGATACACATTATACAATCAGAATGACATTTTTCCATTAAGATTGAAACAAACAATATAATAGAAGGTCGAAACTTAGGAGGTAAAATTACTAGGTAATCAAACAGGCCCTTGCACTACATAATTTGTCTAATTATTAAGGAAATGTGAACCCAAAACATGGAGAGTGTGTATAGGAGATTACATATCATGAGACACAGTATTTAGAGCTGATGACTTTACATTTTTTTTGGGGGGGTGGAATTAGCTTTGACATAATAATAAGGCCTTACGTACTTTGCACAATTTGGAGCACACAAAGAACATTTGAAAAGTTTGTGTTTTTTTGGGGGGGATAAGGCTCAGAATGTAGCTGACCAAAATCATTGTGAAGTTACCAGGCTGGGTGTGTATGGACACAGGATAACATGCTGGGGAGGTTAGTATAGGAAAATAGGCGTGTAGATGGAAAAAAGGAGCTGGAAAACCTTATAGCATGCATGAGGCCAAATAGGACATTCACAGCATATTCTAATCTTGCCAATTATGTGTTCAAAAATATACAAAATAGGGGGGTGTGACCGGCTGCGCACTGAGATGGATACTTAACTCCTCAGCTCCGCTCAGCTTAAGAAAAAAAACACCATCTCAAGCCGTTTTACCAATCGATCTCACTCCAATCCTACTGCGGAGGGAGCACGCCATTACCAGCTACAGTAATACAGCTCCAGAGGGAATAAATCCCCGATCCAGCGAGGACTAGCAGGAGGCAGGAGGCGGAGAGGACCTCAGAGTGCCAGCACACTCAGCTCAATCAGACCCAATCCCCCGAACCAGCAACAGGGTGAGCAATCTCAATACCCCCATCAGACCCCTTACAACCTGCACCTACCATCCAGCCACATATTGTAGGAATTGGACACTCACCCAAGGCCTAATATCCTCCATTGTAGCTCCATCACCCTCGCTGCAGCCGCCTCCATCTTGTGGCCTAGGCCGGGTTTCTTCCAGCCACCCGTCGCCTCCCGACGAGCGGACTGGATCGGAGGACAGGACCCATCTGCCTCTCCTGCACTCCTATCCACCTGCTACAGGGTCCAGGGATGAGATTGAATGGCCACAGAGACCCCCGGGAACCGCCAATAGCCCCATCAATACTGGAGCGGCTGCCATCTTGTGGCCTGTTTAAATGGCCCCTGCTCTGAAGTAGCTGTGCCTGGGACAGAACAAGCAATCCACACTGACCCACAAAGGCCCTGGGACAGGGCAGTGCCACATCAAAAGCCTCACTGACAGCCAGGTAATTACCCGCAGGCATCTGCAAGCTTCTCCAAATTGAGGCCTGGCTGCGGCCTGCTGGGCCTTCAATCACATAACAACAGTAACTACAATTGTTCACCCAATCTTACATGCATTAGCTGCCAAAATGCCTAATTACCTGTACTGATTAGTACAACAGCGACACACTGGCCTATCACAGCAAGCAAGCAAATGAACTCCATGATGGACGCATGAACTGAGGGCCTGTAAGTGTCGGAGAATAGTAATGCACAATAAAGCTTCCGTACTACACCTCAGCCACTGAAAACACTTCTACCACCATCTGCAGAGATGACCAAGAACAAAAAAAATCAGCAACAGCCCTGTAAACAATCGGGATACTTTACCTCAGCAGCACGCGGGCTACAGACCCACAACTAACGGCAACAGCCGAGACTCAGAATGCGGACAGCAGGAACAGGCAAAAAAATTCCCAAAAGGCAGCAAGGAGGAGTGTGCCCTCCTCAAGAGCATCTACCCCCTCTACAAGAAGTCCTCAGAAGTAAAAACTTAGCCTAGATTCTCAAGAAGAATTGCAATACAACAGGGAAATGGAGGTAAGCGAACCTGCTTCCAGTCAGCACTCTACCCCTATCTCGGGGGCCGATCCCATAGCCATCTTCCCCATGGCCGGACAACCAATATCAGACACCATGCTCAAAGAAATGCTACTGTCTCTAAGGGCATCCCTACAATCTGATATCATGTCCGGACTGAACCAATGCCAAGCTGAAGTACAAATCATAGGGAATAGAGTTAACCAGGTCGAAAGGAAAATGGACGAATACTCTTCATACAACATCATGGTGGATGCCTACAAGGCCCAAAACGAGGAGATAGACTGGTTTAATGACAAAATATCAGACCTGGAAGACAGATCCAGGAGAAACAACATAAAACTATGCGGAGTCCCGGAGTCTGTCCTACCTAACCAGCTACAACAATATACCCAAGCTCTATTTTCCACTCTAATACCGACCTTATAGGCACAAGATCTCCTGATTGACCGGATTCATAGGCTGCCAAGACCCTCCTTCATATCCACAGAATCCCCGAGGGATGTACTGCTCAGGGTACACTTCTATCACATAAAAGAGCAGATCATGATAGCAGCACAAAGAGCAGATAATGCATCCTCTCCTTATGCATCTATTCATATACTCCCAGACCTGTCCAGGCACACTCTACAGTGCTGCAGAAATCTAGCAATGGTCACAAAGGCCCTGAGAGCTCACAAGATCCTGCATAAGTGAAAATATCCAGCAACCCTCCTAATAACTCACAACGGGACGATAATCTAAGTTTCTACCTTTGAAGATGGAATTGAGGCCCTGCGCAAGTGGGGAATTATCCCTTAACCTACTCCAGCTGCACCAATAAATCTAACCCTGCATCCACAAATGGGCACCATACAAGAAGAGTGGCAAAAGACAACATAAAAAACCAACCACCTGAAGCTCCTAGCTAAACCATCTTCTTACACAATTCTCTGATCAGGGAGGACCACAGAGTTCCTCACAGATAAATGGTTACTACAAAATATATCAGAGGCCAAAATACATAACATTACGTGGTCCGACCATGCCGCTATAACTCTGTCAATAAATGTAGGGGATGCCCCCCTTTCCTCTCCCATCTTGTGCTGCAATAATAAAATTTTACAGGACCCTCAGTATAATCAGGCCATATCTCAACATCTAAAAAACGTTTTCACCACTAACGAATAAACAGCAGAGAATCCATACTCCATATGGAACACCCACAAGGTGTATATAAGGGCCATACTCACCCAACAAGGGGCAAGGACTAAAAAACAATACAATGCTAAACTTAACTTCCTTTTAACAGACATCAATTCCCTGGAATCAGACAACAAAGCATCCCCCGACCAAACCATGACACAACAGCTATCCCAGCTCAGAGAAAACCTAAGAGAGTTGTTGACTCAACAATATGACTACCACCTAAGACGTTTGAAATGAGTACACTATGCTAATGCCAACACAGCAGGCAAGTATCTTGCTAACAGACTGAAAACAGCCCGCACGAAACCAAGAATTGCTTACCTTATTCACCCGACCCCGCAGCATAAAATCTCCAACCCTCAAGCCATTGCTGACTTTTTTGCCGACTTTTATGGCTCACTGTATAATTTAAGCAGTGAACCAATGACCCCACAACCCTCAGAGGAGGACATTCAAGACTTCCTACAGACACTAAACCTCCTCTCACTCTCTGAAACACAACTAGCAGTACTAAATGCCCCGTTTATGTCCCGGGAAATTAAATCTATCATTAAAACACTCCCTAATGGGAAGTCCCCCGGCCCAGATGGCCTTCTTAATGAATACTTCAAAATATTCAAAAAAATTCTTTCCCCATACCTACAGCAAGTTTTTGCCAAAGCTGTGCTATCTTCTGCATTCCCATCCGAGATGCTTAAGGCATACATTGCGCATTGGCATACATTGTGACACTACCCAAACCAGGGAAAGATCCTACGACACCGGCCAATTTCAGGCCAATATCACTATTGAACTCTGACATCAAAATCTACGCAAAATGGTTAGCTAAGCGCATAACCAAATTTCTACCATTTGTTGGCGGCAACCAGATGGGATTTGTGAGAGGGCGACAGACCTCAGACACCACTAGGAGGCTTGTAAATGTTATACATTATGCTGAAAAAACTCAAACGCTTTCTCTGCAACTGTCAATTGACGCAGAGAAGGCGTTCGATAGAGTCCACTGGAGATATATTACCAAACCTAGCTTCCGGGGACCATGTCTGAATGAAATACTAGCATTGTACTCTTGCCCTACAGCACGGGTGCACACATCTGGCCTTTTGTCCAAAACATTTCACATCTCCAATGGGACTCGACAGGGTTGTCCTCTTTCCCCATCCATATTTAATCTGATGATAGAACCCCTCACAGAAAAATTACGCACTCCTTGATTACTGGATTCAAAATTGCTTCACCTTCCCATACCATTAACCTATTTGCGGATGACGTTATCCTATTATTAATGAATCCAACCACTTCTCTCCCCAAGGCCCATAGAGTTACAGAGGACTTTAGCAGAATTTCATATTACAGAGTCAACTTCACAAAATCCCTTGTCTTAGATCTGGGCGTTCCCAATCACAGTAAAAGGAAACTCGAGCAAAACTTTCCCTACAAATGGACTGACCAAAGCATCCAATACCTGGGAATTATATTAACACCTAAAACAACAGATCCAGTTATCACAAACTACAAACCACTTTTGGCCAAAATAGATAACCAACTAAAAGCAATGTCCAAGAAGGAGCTTTCATGGCTGGGTAGGCTTGCAGCCTTTAAGATGACAATACTACCCCAGATTCTGTATATCTTCAGAGTACTCCCCATTCCAACCCCCTCTCATTACTTACAAACCCTGTTGAGTCTCCTATGGAAATTCCTTTGGGGTGGAAAACGGGCCAGGTGTCCACACCAAAATTTAATTACCCACAGATCTGTGGGGGGAGCAGGCCTAACAGACATATGGGACTACTTTGGGCGGTTAGGATGGACCAACTCAGAGAGTGGTTCTAGGAAACAAATGTACCCTTATGGGTAGAGCTGGAGAGAGAGAGTTAGCCCCAATCAAGGACCTAAAATCACTCCTGATAGGAGACGCATGGAAACAATGGCCCATGCAAGACCTCTCACCTACCATTCGAGTATCCATACAGGCATGGAGAAAATTACTAAACCATGAAGGCAACACCATCCCCTTGCCTGACCTACAACCTAATCTACAAATATTAGTGGATAGAATGCCCATGATTTCTATAAAGCAAATTAAAAAATGTGGGATATCCACGTTACATGACCTTCTCTCCAGCTGTGCCCCCAAGACAATTAAACAATTGGTCAAAGAATATAATATTCCAAAAAGTTTACACTTCACCATCGCAAAAACACAAACGTTCTTGAGCAACTACCCTGTTCCAAAACTTAAAATTCCTCAAACAGTATGGGACTACTACAGATCTCCTATACCCAAAACCAAAGGTATAACACTCTTCTACAACAGGCTCCAGAGAAAACAGGTCTTCCGCAAAACCAATACCCACTTAAAATGGGAGAGACACCTGCAGAAGTGTTTCTCAGAAGATCAATGGAGATCAACATTTAAGAACATTTCCAAGCGACACACAGTACCAGCCACTGGGAAATGGTGTTGAAAATCTACAATAGATGGCAGTACACGCCGCACAGACTGGCCCTAATCTTCCCTGGGTTGTCTCCCAATTTTTGGCGTAACTGTGGCCAACACGGCCATCTGATGCATGTATTCTGGGAATGTCCCAATATAAAAAGCTTCTGGAATCAGGTTTTCCATTTAATATCCACATTAACCGGCTGCATAACCAAGCCTGATCCAGGGTTAGCCTTGCTTCACATTGGCATAGAAAAACTCCCCCTAGAATGCAGAGCAGTGACTACCCACATCCTTCTGACGGCTCAAACTTTGATACTTCAAAGCTGGAAAGGAGATAAGGCCATCAATGTGTTGGAAGTAAAGCAATTAGTTCAAAGACACCATACCTTTGAACGCCTCATAGCAGTAAATTCACTATCAGGACTGTCCTTTGACAAACCCCGAACATCTGAACAACATACACGGGAAATCGCGGCCACAGTTACACTCACAATAATAATTATAACTCCAATTCTGCCTTTACTCCGCACCCCAAATTCGTAAGCTAACGCTTACCTGAATATGTAACCTGTTATATGATATGAGTTATACGTACGTCACTACATAAACCACTAGGGGTGTTAGACCCCCCTTCAAACTATGATGTGCTTCTGTATATTGTATATTATATACTGTTTACTGCTCTTCAGTACACTGTATATTGTTTTGTTTTATTTACTCAAAAACAAATAAAAACTTATTGCATAAAAAAAAATGCAAAATACAACATTAGCAAGCACAAACACATAGAATGTGATATTGACAGGAAACCTACCTTAATATAAAGGTGATACTCGAAAAATTAGAATATTGTGCAAAAGTTCATTTATTTCAGTAATGCAACTTAAAAGGTGAAACTAATATATGAGATAGACTCATTACACGCAAAGCAAGATAGTTAAAGCTGTGATTTGTCATAATTGTGATGATTATGGCTTACAGCTCATGAAAACCCCAAATCCACAATCTCAGAAAATTTGAGTATTGTGAAAAGGTGCAATATTCTAGTGTCCCACTCTAATCATCTAATTAAGCCATAACACCTGCAAAGGGTTCCGTAGCCTTTAAATGGTCTCTCAGTCTGGTTCAGTAGGAATCACAATCATGGGAAAGACTGCTGACCTGACAGTGGTGCAAAAAACCATAATTGACACCCTCCATAAGGAGGAAAAGCCTCAAAAGGTAATTGCAAAAGAAGTTGGATGTTCCCAAAGTGCTGTATCAAAGCACATTAATAGAAAGTTATGTGGAAGGGAAAAGTGTGGAAGGAAAAGGTGCACAAGCAGCAGGGATGACCACAGCCTGGAGAGGATTGTCAGGAAAAGGACATTCAAAGGTGCTGGGGACTTTCACAAGGAGTGGACTGAGGCTGGAGTCAGTGCATCAAGAGCCACCACACACAGACGGATCCTGGACATGGGCTTCAAATGTCGTATTCCTCTTGACAAGCCACTCCTGAACAACAAACAACATCAGAAGTGTCCAGTCTTTCCTGGGCTAAAGAAAAACAGACCTGGTCTGTAACTCAGTGGTCCAAACTCCTCTTTTCTGATGAGAGCAAATTTTGCATCTCATTTGGAAACCATGGACCCAGAGTATGGAGGAAGAATGGAGAGGAACACACTGCAAGATGCTTGAAGTCCAGTGTGAAGTTTCCACAGTCTGTGTTGATTTGGGGAGCCATGTCATCTGCTGGTGTTGGTCCATTGTGCTTCATTAAGTCCAGGGTCAATGCAGTCATCTACCAGGAGATTTTGGAGAACTTCATGCTTCCTTCCACAGACGAGCTCTATGGGGATGCTGACTTCATTTTCCAGCAGGACTTGGCACCTGCCCACACTGCCAAAAGCCCCAAAACCTGATTCAATGACCGTGGGATTACTGTGCTTGATTGGCCAGCAAACTCGCCTGACCTGAACCCCATAGAGAATCTATGGGGCATTGCCAAGAGAAAGATGAGAGACATGAGACCCAACAATGCAGAAGAGCTGAAGGCCGCTATTGAAGCATCCTGGTCTTCCATAACACCTCAGCAGTGTCACAGGCTGATAGCTTCCATGCCACGCCACATTGAGGCAGTAATTGCTGCAAAAGGGGCCCAAACCAAGTACTGAGTACATATGCATGCTTATACTTTTCAGAGGGCTGATATTGTTCTATGTACAATCCTTGTTTTATTGATTGCATGTAATATTCTAATTTTCTGAGATTGTGGATTTGGGGTTTTCATGAGCTGTAAGCCATAATCATCACAATTATGACAAATCACGGCTTGAACAATATTGCTTTGCATGTAATGAGTCTGTCTCATATATTAGTTTCACCTTTTAAGCTGCATTACTGAAATAAATGAACTTGTGCATGATATTCTAATTTTTCGAGTATCACCTGTAGTCCTTCTGCAGCACCTGAATGATGCCTGAGTAGAGATCCCAGTAGTGAACTGCAGGTCCTGGAGGCTTCTCCCTGTCACCAGGTACTGCAAGGTGGCTATGAGCCTTTGCTCAGCTGTGAAGGAAAGGCGCATGCATGTGTCCTGCTTCTGGATATAGGGGGACACCAATGCCAAGAGGTGGTTAAAGCAGGGATCCGTTATCCGGAGATAATTCCTAAAATCATCAGGATTATTCTCCTGTATCTCCCTGAATTAAGACATATGACCTGTATGATCCGTTGGAGGATATGACATGATGAAGAGGAACAGGTGTGTGGGTGGACCATGTGGAGAACTGAGGGTCCAAATTCCCCGGTGGGAAAACGGAGTTGCCTGTTAGTTGCATTAGAGAGTTGTACAGCCAATTGTGCAATTTGCAGAGTGAATCCCAGACAGTAATACTGTATCTGGTTAGAGGGGGAGTTCTTGTAGGTAAAGTACAGTATTTCCTAGGAATCCATATCTGTGTAAACAAATCCACTTCAAACAAGTGCCTTATGATGGGCTTCTTGATATGTACACGTTGCTATCAATCAGAACATTACTTTCTTCATACAAAGTACAATAGAAACCAGCGGCGGCTGGTGTGGGATGGGCGCTGGGGCGCCGCCTCCCAGCCGGCAAAAGAAGAAAAAAAAAAAGTCAACCCCGCCCACCTGCAGGTGGCGCCGGTACATTGACTTTCTTTTTTTTTTTTTTTTCGGCTCCTTGGCTGTCACCTGACAGCCAAGTAGTGAGCCTATTGGCCG
>BLSH010296650.1:36106-53646 GCA_018402905.1 Glandirana rugosa
CAATATAAACAATAGATTAAATTACAGAAAGTAACAAGTAACAATCTCATACTGTGTCCGTAGTTTAAATTAAAACGTGTGGGGAGACATATTTTCTGGGGACTCCTTCGCCACTGTGTAGACAACAGGAGTTTTGTACAACTCAAATGTCTTTTCACGTATTCATAAGTAGTACTAGTATTTGGTGTGTTTACAAACTAGAAACGGAACACACGTAAAATCGGTAAATACATTTACACAGGAAAGAAAGCGAACAAAGGGGAAATATAAAAATATTTAGAAAAACATGAATTACACATACCATGGTAATTTCAGGTAACGATCCCGGAGGTCATTCCCTTTATGGAAAAAAGGGAGGAACAGAACAATGTCGACTAACTTTTAATACTGCTTCCTCAGGGGTCTTTTATACAGAGGGGTGTGCAAAATTAAATTTGATGCCTGTGTCATACTCTAACAATGAACAATGAAAGACATTAAATTAGATAACAAATATAACATTTGCACAAAAATACATATCTCCAATGAGGAGTAACATAACATATTGCGGTATTATTTTTGTGCATTGGTCACCCCACAAGGCCCCCTTACCCATGATGCAGCCACGCTCACGACTCATGGGATAAGGTCTGCCCCGGCTGGTGTGGGAACCAGTGGTGCGCAGAAGGACAAGGACAGTCTGGAACAAAAGATGCATAGGATAAATGATGAGTGGATGTCAAAAGATGGGTTAAAGATTGCACCTTCATAAAACCATCCCTCACTCAAAGGGCAATAAACACCTAAAGGCATAAAACATTGCATACATGAGTCTTTTAAGCTGTATATGGCTATCAATAGATGTTCGGCATATATGAATGCATGAACAGGTACAAAACAGCATAGAATACGCAAAGTACATGCATTCATATGCCTCCATGCATCTATTCATACATATCCCCATATCATTTTCTGCAATTATAATAACTGTATTTCAACATCTGTCTCTAGTGTATAAACATATATGACCCTTTCAATGCATGAACACGTACCAAACATCCTAAAAGTCCCATTGGATCATCAAAAAAGCCGGTACTACGTTCCAAAACCTATAATTACCTGATAAAAAAGAGAAAGGGAATGTAGAAGCAAGCCACTGGGGTACATCAAGAGTGTCCCATGGGAATATCAGGGAAGTTCTTGGATATTTCTTATTATAGGATAATCTAAAACAATATTAACCAATATAGCCAAAAAGTTCTATTAAAGCATGAATGTAGCTGTTTGGTGCTTGAAAATAAATAATTCCATAATTACAGACACTCACCCCTATAGAGTGGTATTAATACCTCCTAGATGGAGGACCTGTCCTGCCCCCTCGTGAGCTGCCTGTTGGACCTGCATCTTGTCCGAGATGCAAGTGTCCAGATTTGGGCATAAGCCGCGATGTTTACAGAAAAGTGCATAAGTATTCATCATGATCATAAACCACACTGATGTTTGATCTTTGCCTTGTGTGCATTTTAGCCATTTATGTAAATGTGTCCTTTCTTTGCCTTGTTTCCCCTTTTTTAAGATGATAAATTGTAATAAAAAATGTATATTTTTATAAATCATTTTGTACTTAATGCGTGCAGTACCATTTAAATCAATTGTTAGGGCCTCCAGCAAGAGAAATCCCTTTTTTCCCTCCTTGTTTTGTTACAATTTTTTTCGGACGAAGGTACTATGGTGTATTTGGTATTTACTCTTGGCACTTCCAATCATTTCAATCAGCTGTGCAGCTGGAGAACATTAATGAGGAAATCTATTGGGCCTGCATCCCTTTAGAGATGTTCCTACTGAAAGTATTTCTCCAAAAATGACACTTTTGTTGCAGGGGATGTCTGAAATCTGATTTGTATCTTAGGCAAACTTCTGGGAAAATCAGTGAGCCAATCACACAAACAGGAAATTACGTTTCTGGGGAGTGGTCAGTAGGCAATTTTAATAACATTCAATTACAATATTACTTGTATCACAATTGTACACGCTATATTATTTTTTCTTTATTTGCTATTTCTTTCCTCACGAAAGTGGAGTTACCCTTTAAGTGAGCATACTGCTACTAAATAAACGCATATGCCCTTTTCTGTCTATACTTTGCAAGAAAGAATCTTGTTCATTTTATAAGCTAAAGATTGGTGTCACATGCTGTTGTTAAACCTTTAATCTACCATATCAGTTTGAGTCTTTGATTTTTTAGCATCATTGATTATAACATTTTAACCCCCTTCCCTAAATGCATACGTTTACATATATAAACATAGTAGCTCATTTGGCATGCAGTTGCCCAATCAATGAATGTATCTAGGCAATAATACACAACTTTATGTGCAAAAACACAATAGATAACAACAAAGAGGGACTGTTTCTGTAAAGGCAAAAAGACCACAGGTGTTTTCTAACAATTGTGTATAAGATGATCTTTGTCATCTCAAAATGAAATACAGTATGTTAGAAATAATTAAAAAAAAAATAGTCAGATACAGTAGATGCAATGATGGTTTCTTTCCATAAATGTCTATATTAAACTATATTTTTAAACTCCACTGATTAAAACTTTTAAGAGAATGTTGTAAAGTAATTGCAGGTTGTATTGCATAGCATGACAAATATTGATGTCTGAGTTTTTCTAATTCTTATAGATAAATGAGCATAATAATTTTAGTTAACCTTTGCATACATACAAATCAATTCACTTATCAACATTAAAGAATATAAATGTTGGTCAAAAATGTAACCAATTGTATGATATATTATGGAACTAATACATTAAGCACGCACAAGTGTGCATCAATGTCAACAGTTGAGAAAAATCAACCTAATGCTTGCAATGACCTGTGAAAGAGCAGCAGAAACATATTATTTTAGCAATATGAGAAAGCAGGATTCTTTCTTTGTGTTCTGTGAGCTGTATCCATAGGAACACACAACTAATAACAAGTTCCCTCAAGTTATGCAATTCCATTTACACTGTAAAATATTTAGCCTTACTGAAGGGTAAATTGAAGAGATAAACTTTGGTCAGATTGACATAATATGTTGTAGCTGATTCGGAATCATCTTCCATTCCTTTAGAGATTTGCATTCATTACAGTTGCAGAGTGGTTAAAGATTAAAATTTGAATCTTTCCTAGTGACATGCATTTGATAGCATTTCGAGTTTGTGATTTAATGGTTTTTTGGAAGATTAATTTGCATTAAGCTAAGTATCTTAAGTCTCTAATTGAATACGTTAAATATCCGAAGCTTATATGAACAAGAAAAATGACTGAAGCACGAAAGTATGTGTATTTGGAAATGTGTATGTATATGATGTATGTGTGCCTGAAAATGCATAACTAAAAATAGTTTTGTGTGCTTAAGTTCATGTGACTAAGGCAGGCCATACACATTTTCGAATCCTGCTCCTGCTCCTGCTGAACCAGCCAAGATTCAAACCATGTATGGGCAGGCTGAATGTACCAAGTTGATCAGTTGATCAGCTTGGTAACAACCAGCCTGCCAGATGTTACTTGTGATTATCGCTAGCGGCTGTTATTTTTTTTTCATAAAGGTTTTTTAGTTATGTAATAAAGAGATATACAAGTAGCTTGAACAGTAATTGTACAATGACAACTGGTAAAACAAAGCAAAAGTACAAAAGGGAGTCAATTTATGATGCATAAACCTTAAAGAAGTGAATCTAGTCTCAGTTCCTGTAGTAGGGTAGGTGGACCTAAACTAGAGCGCAATATTTGGGTTAAACAACTTTCAGTTCAGGAATTTTGCCTTACTTGATTGCGGTGAAATAGGCCATAGTTAGTTGCCCTTAAGAGATGAGCGAGTATGGAGAAGTCTAATGAAATGTGGGGCAGAACTAGCCATGGGGAAGGGTTTGCAGTAGGTAGGGTATATGTGGGGCACATTGAGAGGATTATATATATGAAGTGTGCAAGGTGGATTTTCGAAGATATTTTGGTAAAAGCAAGAGATATAGAGTGGTTAAGGGATGAGAAAAGGGAAAGGGAGAGGGAGAGAGAAGAGGAAGAGAAGAAAATAAAAAAAAGGGGGAGAAGGGGGGCAGGGTAATTGGCCATCTCTTACTTATGTATAGTGGAGGGGGGAGGCCCTAAGGGAACAGGGTTTGCAGGTCAAGACTTTAGACTATGAAAGGGGCATAGCTAGCAGCTGTTATAGCTGCTAGCAATATCACTGTCTTCTCCTGGCAGCGACAGCTTCCCCCACCCTCTTCCCAAAGCAGAATACAATGGCTTGGCAGGAGGGATTCCCACATTAACACTGTCTGTGCAGATGGGGGAATCTAGCAAATTTCTTTCCTGCAACGAAATGCAGTGCAAAGAAATTTGCACTGTGTATGGCTGGCTTAAGGACCCGTTCACACCAGTGCATTATAGTCTATATAATGCATGCCCTCTGGTGTGCATTTGGTAGGGCCAGTAAGATGCATTGTTAAAATGCATTGCAGTGCTTACATTTTTTTTCCAGCGTTAACAATAAAACAATTTATTTAACGTTATGCACCCCCATTCATTCTGGTGCTCTGACATGCACTGGCAAGGGGTGATGTGTTGATGTGCAGTATTTTTACACAATGCACACCAATGAAAATGTATGGTGTGATCAGGGCTCATAGAGAACAAATGTTTCCTATGTGTCCTTGCATTGAGCCTGCATTAATCAATGTAGATTAATACAGCTCAATGCGCCCAATGTAAATGAGCCCTAAGAATTGCGATGTGTATTTTTGAGTACATTTTAATCTGTCAGTATTCATAGAAAATACCAATAACAAGATAAAGTAAATAATTGTTTTTAAAAAATGTACATGCTATTTCAGATATATATACAGTGTATTTTGACCACATTTTGTTACTGTACCAGCAGTTTTAAAAATGCTACTTGTAACAAAGCTATAAACATTAAAGGCAACTATCAAGAGATGACTTCCTATATTAGACAGATAACTCATCAGCAAGGAAATAAGACATGTGGGTAGCTATTACCATGATTGACAAACTCTGTATGTAAATGCTAGAACAAAATGAAAGCAGACAGTGTAAATTATGTTTTATTTAGAACATATACACGCAAGCCTCTTTCCATCAATTTTTTTTTTATTGAAAGCATTTTACAAGGAATATGACAGTGGCTAAATAACAATAAAGTCAACATATGCAGAGTAATAACATGTAAAGGAATTGTATTAGATGGCAGGGTGATAAGAAGGGAAGAAGCAAATAAAGCTGTGTATAGTTCACGAGATGGTAGGAGTGAGAAATCGCCATCCTCATGAAAAAGAATAGAGAGGAATATCTTTGTATAAATCAACTAAAATTGTGAGGAGATAGAGAGAGAAGGGAAAGTAGAGAAAATGAGACAATAAAGGAGGGGGTAAAGAGGAGATTCCATTCAAAAACATGCAGTAGCTCATTGAAATATGAATGGTCTTGTCAGTAAACCTAAATAGTGGTCAAGGTTTCTCTGTAAAGACCATTAAGTTCTATATCATCCCTCAAAATCTTAAATTTGAACAAACTGAGTCACTTCGGTAGACTAGTGTGTTATCTTAGTTTTCCAGAATGATCTCTTGTAGTTCAGCAACATAATATATTCTGAAAAGCCAATCCATATGAGTGGAACCTAAAGCCTAAGTTTAGTCTTTTTTTTTTTAATCAGCACAAGGGATGGTACTTACATTAAAAGAGAAGTGCCCCTTGTGCTTCTGGCTGCTGTTTTAATTGAAATCCAAACTCCTCTGTCCCATGTACCCCTGAAGATGTTATCTTCTGATGATGTGGGGGTTAATATACGCAAAGGTACCTGTCATAATTACATGTAAACAGTTCTGATAATGCCTGCCCTTTTTTTGCCATCTGCTCTATTTCATAGCTATAGTGTTCCAAAGCAATCAATGAATAAGGAGGCAGACCTTACATTCATCCACCCGCCGCCCATTCACTTTTCATACATCAGACATAAAAATGTTATACATGCTGTATGTTTTTTCTTCACACATACAATAAATACTTAATGTCTCATTATTATTGTCTCAATTTTGATAATAGGACTTTATCTGGAACCCCCGGGTTTTTTGAACATTCGCTATGTAAAAGTAATTCTATTAATGAATGTTCCCAATATTTGAATGCTACTGCTGTGTTAAGTATAACTTAGGTTCATTCATCTAGCACAAAATTATAAGCCCTGAACTTTCGGCACTTAAACTTACAGTTCCTGCTTTTGTACAGTGGGTTTCTTGCTTTCCATATCCATTCTCATAATAGTTTGTATTCTTCTCACAGAATATAAGGCATTCTGGCAATAGAAGAGGGCAAAAAAGGGATAAATGAACACCATGATCTCCCATTGTCCATCCACAGATTGCTTTGCATCCACCATCATTACTATACTAGGGCCAAAACTTAAAGTGGTTGTTAACCCACCTGTGCCTCTTTATATAATCCACTGTGTTTACTACTGTAATATTCCCCTATAACCTGTTTTACTGAGTGCAGATCTGCTCTGATTGAGCTTTCGCCTCTCTCCTGTCTCTGCCCGACATATGCATTGGGCAGGGCTGGGGATTCCCCTCTGACATGAGTTAGAAGGAGAGGAGGAGAGAGGCAGCCCCGCCTACTGCATATGTCGGGCAGAGAGAGGAGACAAGCGGCAGATCAATCAGCATGGATCTGCGCTCAGTAAAGCAGGTATATACAGCATTATTTTCCTAAAGCACTGTCATAGGGGGATATTACAGTAATAAACACAGTGGATTGTAATAAAAAACACTAATTTAAGCAGCAGGACAGGAGGGGGGGCGGTGCAGACACAGAGCTATGAGACAGAAAGGGGAAGGGGGAGAGGAGAGGGGGAGAGAGCAGCAGGACAGGCTGCAGACAATGAGACAAGCACTGACTCCGATATCATAGCTTGGCAGCCATGTTTTTTCTGAGTCAGCGCAGAGAGGGGAGGGCAGAACCTGGGGGGCAAATTAGGGGGGCAAATTACATAGCACAAGCGCTGTGCTGTATAAAATGCTTTAAAGGAGGGGGCGTGTCCTGAACATGGTGCTGAGCAGACGTGCATAGTGAGCACTCCGCCTGTACCGACCCGATTCTAACCCCAATGATGCCTGTTAAAAACGTGAACTCTCGCTCCAGACACGGTCAAAGATCTGGGAAGAGGCCCGCAACTGAATCCTCTGCTCTGGGATCCATAAAGAAGTTTCTGGCCGCAGAAATCAGCAGCCCACGAACACCCGGCGCACAGGCCAGAGCCTCGAGGTCAGCAGACTCACCTTCCTCTCTCACCTCCTTACGTGAGAGCTCCCCTGCCTCATCCTTCAGCTCCGAGGCTATGGAGGACCCGGGCTCCCCAGCGGATTCGGAGACAACATCCCTCCTAAGCGGTATCAAGAAGGAGCTTGCAGGTATGTTTCACAGCTTAGAACGTTCGATTAAAAAAGAGATTGCTGCAGTACGAACGGATATGTCCCACATACTCTCCAGAGTGGAGGAGACGGAACAGCGGCAAGAAACGAATGAACATGCGATCACTGAACTACAAGATGCAGTGAAGCAATTAGCCCTAGCACACCGCGCCAACCTTTACAAACTTGAAGACCTCGAGAATCGCAGTCGCAGAAACAACTTGCGCATCAGAGGCCTACCTGAAGCCACCAGAGACAGCAACTTGGAGGCATCCATTCGCGGAGTTCTCAACATGATCCTGGGTAGAGCTGCCACAGAATCACTAAGATTCGATCGGATACACCGAGCACTAAGGTCACGTAATATAGCTGCCGAATTGCATGTCATGTCATATGTCGCCTGCATTACTTCGAAGATAAGAATGCTGTGATGGTCAAACTGCGCAACATGCAGGACATAGATTTCGATGGAGTAAAGCTCCACATATTCCCTGACCTGTCTAAAGCCACCTTGGACAGACATAGGGCCCTTAAACTGCTACTTGAACGCCTACAGTCTGAAGGGATTACCTACCGCTGGGGTTTCCTGACATGCTTGATTGCCACTAAGTCTGGGCGCTCTTCAACATTATGATTCCCAGAAGACCTCCCGGCCTTCTTGCAAGAACTGAACATACAACACTCTGAACTCTCTGGATGGCAAGACCCCATCCCGACCTTCAAGTACACTTTGGCGACACAATGGAAAAACCCCCATCAAAGAAGAAAGCTGGTTCTACACCAAGCTCCTCTAAGAAAAATTGGTGAGAAGGAGGCGCATGCGCGAGGCTCTGCATGACGGACGTGCCGCTGTAGAGCTCCGCATCTGAGAGGGAGATACGGCCGCAGACATAGGAGCCCATCGCAGCTATCCAGCTCCCACAGACTCCGAACCACCCCGGGCACACTCAGGACTCACCAGGATGGTCCTGGTGCACTCCAAACCGAAGCCCAAAGCTAAATCCATACGTGAGGTCCTGGCTCGGGCCTCCGCCAAGATGGCGCCGGACACGCCGCGCCGCGCGGGTCCTCAACGATCCCCTCGGATGAAGCCCCTACTGCATCCTGATGAGGGAGAGTCCGACTATGAGCCCCCCGCTACCTCAGGAAGCTTCCCTAGGACACGAGCGCTACAACCAGACATGTTAAGTCATATAGAATCCATGCTTCAGAGGGCCCTTAAGCAAACCTCTGACCAGATTACTGAGTGCCTCACTAAGGAGATTAGAGAGCTGGGCCACAGTACAGCTGAACTAGAACAGAAAGTAGATGAGCTGGAGGTCACTGTTTATAATCAAGCAGATGAACTAGAAGCCATTAGAGAGGAGAATCTATCCCTACTCACACAGTTGGAGCACTTTGAAAACAGGGCCCGCAGGTCCAACTTGCGCATCAGAGGGATCCCTGAGACAGTAGTGGATTTGCAGTCCACAATCACGGCCTTATTCCAGGAGCTAGTCCCCTCTATACCTATGGAAAGACTAGAGATGGACAGAATTCACAGAGCCCTAGCCCCCCGCAAGAAAGATGGCCCCCCACGAGATATTATTCTCAAACTGCACTACTACCGCACCAAGGACCAGATTATGCAAACAGCCCGCCTCAAGGGGACGCTGCGGTTCTAGGGTCATGAGTACCAAGTGTTTGCAGACTTATCTCCTACCACTATCGCTAAACGCAGGGCCATGAAGCCGCAGCTCCAAATTCTACAAGAAAATCACATCCCTTACACTTGGGGATTCCCTTTCTCTCTGAAATTCTCATATAAAGGTCGCAAGCATATCTGGAAATCTCAGGATGATCTCCAGTCTCTTTTACAGGAGCTCCAGCTTACCGGACCCCCGTCTACCCCAAGGGATCAACGCCAAAGACGCCGCTCAGCTTCCAGCTCACCCCAGAAAGCCCACGCCTCGTCTTCGGAAGCTGATGACCGCAATCTCCACAAACGCACCAGGCGCTCCTCTCCTACAACTTCACCTCCTGAAGACATGGACTGAGAACTAAGGTAATACCTAACTAACTTCTGCACCCTTCACACCAGAGGGACTCCTCGTCTTGGCAACCCTATTCCCAAGAAGAGAACTCTCACTCACCAGCCTCAACCGGCTATTTAGCCTCAACTCCTACCCCAGGTTTGGAACTATACCACCTTTACCGCCTTCAACCAAGGAGACCCCTTCTCAAGGCCTGAAGTGTTCCAAGTACCCCTCCCTCGAACTACTAACCACAGATCAGGGGGTTGTCCCCTCACGCAGCACCCACTTTGGCTGGGGATACACCACCTTTGGATGAAACCTATCAAAACTGAACTCAGGATAGGGGCACCTACCCCAATGGTATGAATCGATCACCCCAGTCTAGCACTTTGTTTTTGACCACTACTTCAAGAGACTGACCTCTTGTGGCATCTGTCACGGAACATTTACCAGGACCTGATGTTGGGGGCCCGCACCTATCCAGACCTCCACGGTCTCCTCACTGTGTTCTACAGTTATTGTTAATGTTTTGTTATCGTCATGTTTGCCTTTTGCATTACCTCCTACCTATCTCACAAGTACTACCCCACACGGGGCCTGCTTCCTCACAGTCTTTTCCTGTCCTAGGCCCACCTCATTCTCCTGGCCCGACCTCATCACAACCAGACTTTAAGCCCACCTTCTCTCACTCCATCCCTCCCGACATGGGTCACATACCCTACCTAGCCACCCTCATCCTTTCCTGACTGGATCCCCACAAATACCAGTGTTGTAGACGGCTCCTATTTTCAAGCCTATCTTACATAATTCTACTAAGGCCCCAGTCTCCCTCTCAGACTGTCACTGCTGCCTCCACCTTTGCTCTTAGGGTACCCCTGTGGCTCCCTCTGAGCAAACCTTCCCACAGAGTCGGGTGTTTTTTCCCCCCCGGTGGGACCTCTGCCTCACTCACCTACACATCTCTCATGGACCTTCGATGTTTCTTCTTATCTCATCTTATCTCTCTGCTCCCTACTTCTCCCTATTTTTCTTCCCCCCCTGGCTCACCTTCTCCTACTCCTTTTCCTGGGGAGGTCCGGTCGCCTCCCTCTTTACCATATATAAGCCTTCATTCCCAACTCTATCATGGCCCCCTTGAATATCCTGACATTAAATGTTCAGGGTCTAAATATACCCCAGAAACGAGTCAAAGCCTTTCGGACCTTCGCTTCCCTTAAAGCCCACGTGGTGTACCTGCAGGAGACCCATTTCTACCAAAACTCGACCCCCAAGTTCTTTCACAAGTCCTATCCTCAAACCTTTACCGCCTCCGCGACCTCTAAGCAGAGAGGGGTCATGATTGGTGTTCACAGATCCGCCCCCTTCACGCTCAATAAAGAAATTAAGGATCCTGAGGGGAGATACCTAATCATCACAGGCACTTTACTAGAAGAAAGTGTCACTATAGTGTCCTACTACGCCCCCAACCAGAATCCCAACGCATTCCTGGCCCATCTCTTTTCGGTCATTGATCACCACAAACAAGGAACCTTACTGATTGGGGGAGACTCCAACCAGGTAATCTACCCCTTCCTGGACAAATCCCCCTTCTCACAAACAGCTCCTCCATCTAAGCTTTCCTTCAAACTTCTGCTTCATAGACACTCTCTTATCGACTCCTGGCAAGAAATGAACCCCAAGAAGAAACAGTTCACCTTCTACTCACACCCCCACAAGGTCTCGTCGCGCATTGATCACCTCCTTCTCACAGTAGGTACCACTCCAGCAATCTTAGAGTCCACTATCCTCCCTATTGTATGGTCAGATCACTGCGCAGTTCTGACCTCCATTGAATCCCTGATTCCACAACAATCCGATCACTCCTGGTGCCTAAATGACACCATCCTCACACATCCTTCCCACAAAATAGATATCGAAAAAGCTCTAACTAACTTCCTTCAAGAGATCAACACTGACGACATTTCACCCCTCACCCTGTGGGAAGCTCATAAACCTGTGATCCGGGGAGCCTTGATCAGTAAAGCCTCTCACATCAAAAGGACCAGACGTGATCTCCATAAACAACTAGACAGCCAATTTCTTAACGCGCACAAGGAATTCCTAGCTAACCCCACCGACCCCAACAGACAAGCACTTGACAAAGCCCAACTAGAACTAGATCTTTTTCTCACTGAAGCTGCAGACAAGGTCCTCCGTCAACAGCAACACAAATTCTTTACCAAAAGCAATAAGCCAGATACGTTCCTGGCCCTATCCCTATGTAACCTCGACCGCCCACGCAAGCCGATCCGTCTCAAAACTTCCAAGGACACCTACACGAGCAACCCCGTCAAAATTGTGGCCCACTTTCACAGACACTTAGCAGCCCTTTACGAAGCAAATCCCTCTTTTAACTCTGCCCGGGCCGAATCCCTGCTCTCTAGTATCACCCTTCCCACCCTCACTACCACTGAGAGGGACTCCCTAGATCAGCCTTTCTCAACCTTTTCAACACCGAGGAACCCTTGAAATAATTCTCCGGTCTCGGGGAACCCCTGCTAAACATTAAAAATCTACAACTCATGATACATTAGTGTGATGGTCAATGGGAAGAATGCTCCTTACACTTGTGGTCATTGGGAAGAATTACCCACTTACAGATAGCTAAAAAGATCAATGATGTCATTGGGAATTTATCTGAGAGGTAGAAATTGACCATTGCTCAAGGAACCCCTAGCAACCTCTGGAGGAACCCTAGGGTTCCACGGAACCCTGGTTGAGAAACCTTGCCCTAGATGAACCATTCACACTTCAAGAAGTCCTCTCTGCTATCAAATCACTGAAAAACAACAAGAGACCAGGCCCGATGGCTTTACAGCCGCATATTACAAGCATTTTGCACATGTCTTAGCCCCCGTACTAGCCAACGCCCTCAATGCTGTCCGGTCCGGCTCTTTATTTCGCCCTGAGTCCCTCTCGGCTGTTGTCTCCATGCTGCCCAAACCCTCCTCTGATGACTCCTCCTGGGCTAACTACCGCCCGATCTCCTTACTCAACCAAGACATCAAACTTATGGCCAAAATTCTAGCCGCCCGTCTATACAAGCTGGTAGGCTCCCTTATTCACAAGGACCAGGTGGGATTTATACCTGCCAGGCAAGCTGGGGACAACATCCGTAGAGTGACACTCTTAACCCACATAGCCCGCGTCCGCAATATCCCCACATGCCTATTGTCCTTGGACATTAGAAAGGCTTTTGATACTCTCTCCTGGCCCTACTTAACCCTAGTATTGAAAAAATGGGGATTCGGCTCTCATTTCCAGACCTGGATCACATCCCTTTACTCCTCCCAGTCAGCCTGCGTGAGATATGCAGGCTTCAAGTCTGACCCTTTTCCTATCCGCAGAGGCTCCCGTCAGGGATGCCCCCTGTCCCCCCTCCTCTTTGCCCTGGCTATTGAGCCCCTAGCACAATTGATTCGATCAAATTCGAACATAAAGGGAATTGAGGTTGGGGGACATCACCACAAACTTTGCCTCTTTGCGGACGACGTCCTCCTATTCCTCACCTCCCCTCTCATTTCGTCCCCCAACCTGCTCCGGACTCTATCTGATTTTGCTGCAGTCTCTGGTCTGAAAGTTAACCCCGAGAAATCTAAGATGCTAAACATTTCCCTCGACCCTAACGAGCAAACACACCTACAACAAACCCTCCCTTTTGCTTGGGCTATGACTAGTCTCCCCTATCTTGGGATACATCTCCCCCCAATCCATCTGACATGTACGCCGTAAACTACCCCCCTATGCTATCCCATCTCACACTCTTGATGTCGAGTTGGTCGAAACTCCCCCTCGCTTGGCTTGGTCGAATCTCCGCGGTCAAAATGTCCATTTTGCCAAAAATACTTTACCTCTTTAGGGTTCTTCCAGTCGAAGTACCCTCTCACTACCTAAGAATCCTACAGTGGAGAACCTTCCAATACATCTGGGACAATTTGCGACCCCGCG
The DNA here is from genome assembly GCA_018402905.1 of Glandirana rugosa. Classification (NCBI taxonomy): domain Eukaryota; kingdom Metazoa; phylum Chordata; class Amphibia; order Anura; family Ranidae; genus Glandirana; species Glandirana rugosa. Next base: position 49,562 of record BLSH010296650.1, read on the forward strand.
TATCTAAGCGCATCCTGTTCTCTCCTAAAGCAAAAGGTGGCTTGGGTGTACCTCACTTTGCTAGATACTTCCAAGCCGCACAATTAGCTCCCTTATCCAAATGGCATGCCACACATGAGACACCCTTATGGGTATCGCTCGAGGCGGTCGGCTGTGACCCCCTGTCCACGGCCGACCTCCTTTGGCTCTCTCCAAAAGATCGGGGACCCGCCCGTAACCCTGTTACTGCCCATAGCCTTAGGTTATGGGACAGACTTAAACAGAAGGCAGGTCTACAATCCCCACACAACCCCATGCTTTCCTTTCTTAAAAATGCTTCCTTCTACCCGGCTTGGTCGTCCCCAGCTTCATTTATCAGATGGACGGAAGCGGGCCTTTTGAGAGCTCACGCTTTCATCAAGCCTGATTCAGTCAAATCATTTCCCTCTCTTCAAGAGCAATACCAGCTCCCCAGCTCCGAACTTTTCAGATATCTACAACTGAAACATTTCTTCACCCCACATATATGCACCAGTTCCTCTCTGCCTATTTTTTCTCCATTCGAACACCTCTGTAAATCGGACCCCCACGCTAGGGGCATTATATCCACGCTCTACACCCTCCTACTCGACCCCCTACACATGGCCCAAATCCCTTATGTCAAAGCTTGGGAAAAAGACCTTCAACAACCCATAGATCCCGAGGACTGGGTAGACATCTGGGACTCAACCAAATCCTCTTCCCAGAATATTGTGGCACTTGAAACTTCCTACAAAGTTCTCATGAGGTGGTACCTTGTCCCAGCCCGAATAAATAAGTTCCTGCCCTCATACTCCCCGCTCTGCTTCAGAGGTTGTTCAGACACCAGTACCCACATACACATATGGTGGGATTGTTCGATTGCTCAAAGATTCTGGGCCCAAATATTTGAAATTATCACTAAACTCATGGGCAGCCCTGTAGCCCTTGACCCTAGAATGGCTCTTCTGAACCTAAAACCTCCAGATCTTTTCAAATCACAATTCAAACTTCTCCTGCATGTCACCACAGCGGCAAAACAAACCATTGCCCACGCATGGAAATCCCCGCAGTTACCCGTTGCTGAAACCAAAAATAGAGTCACGAAAGCCATGATTCATGCCAGAATCGAAGCCATAGTCACTGACAAGCTCCCCAAAGATGAACGCATATGGACCCCATGGCTAACTCACTTTGCCCCTCCGGGCTTTGACATCTCTCGCTTCCAGCCCTGAGCATCCTTCTTTCAGCCTTACCCACCTTCTACAGTCCTTCAGGTTGGCCACTTGAGTTCTTGCGACCGGCCCTCCCCAACTCTGCCACCTCCCCCCTGTCTCTCCTTTTTCTTCCCCTCATCTCTTCTCCCCCCTTCACCCGGGGTCTATCCCGCCCCCCTCCCCTTTTTCCTCACTCTCTGGGAACTCTCTATCCCTCTTTCCCTCCTTTCCTATCGGAACGATAACGCTGACTCTTCTGCACCAGGACACCACTAACCCTTGGACAGGCACTTACCTGACCTGATCTCAACCTCCGGCCTCAAAGGCTGGAAGCTCCAGCTCACGGGAACGCGTCCTACTTAACAGTCCACACTACCGTATCCTCTTCCCCCTCTCTAACTCTACCTGTTTGGTTAGCGACAACCTAGAATCTTTCATTTCAACCAGCCTGTCTATATATCTCATGTTTGACTTTGGTCTGTTCCTGGAACCATGAAGCATCCTATGTAATGTTATTGTTTCTTCAATAAAAAATTTGAACAAGGAGAAAAATTGGTGAGAAATACTAAATGCTCCTTCCCTGGGGCCATTTGGCACTAGCACAACACTGTCATGACCACTAGTCTGTTTGTTTAAATATTCACATTGGGCCCAATGGCATCAACCTTCTACCCTGCTGTTTCCCACACAGTTTAACTTCACTGAACCAGAAGATATCGTTACACAATTTCCTGCCCCGAAGCTGAGTTCTCTCCAGACTCCAAAATACACTGTTATCATTGGGATCAGTTATTAGTTATTGTTTATTAACCTATTGGAATATACGGGTCGGTGACGGGTGCCCGCTGCTGATCTCGTTTCGCACTCATTGCATGAGGTCACATCAACCCCCCTTCATGTGGGGAGAGATGGAGGGGAGCTGCCCCCTGCCGCGCCCACTCATATGCGTGGTTCGGCAGATGTGGGTGCTCTTCTCCCTCCCTTCCCGCTGGGATCACTGCAATTCATTGCGTGAATTACAGGAAAATCCCGCTTGTTATAACCTACTGATTTGTTGTTCTTATTCTAATGTTCTCTATGCTGTTGTTTTCTTCCTCTCTCCTACTTTTCTTTCCACTATCCCTTTTTTCCCTTTCTCCTTATTTTTATGCTGGAGAGGTGGGGCTAGGTCATTGGGGACGCGTCTCAGACTGGTCAGATGGCCACTATAAAAGTAATCTCTTATAACATCAGAGGCCTTAATCACGCTGCTAAGAGACACCAAATCTTAAGAGAACTGAGACAGGCCTCATGCTCGATTGCATATCTACAAGAAAAAAAATTTAACACACACCACCTCTGTAAAAATATTCTCCCCGCATTTCCCCCGGTGGTATTACAGTCTCTCTGACACTAACAAAAGCAAAGGGGTGGCTATTAGTGTTGAGCGAACCCGGACTGTAACGTTTGGGTCCATACCGAACCGTCGGGTGTCAGGGACCCGGACCCAAACACGGACATTTCAAAAAACGTTCGGGTTCTGGGTCCTGGTAATAGATCACGCATGTTGAATAGCTGAAGGGCAGCCAATCAACAAGCGTTTCACTGGTTTGCCCTTAGAAGCCATCACAGCCATGTCTACTAATGGCATGACTGTGATTGGCCAGTGCATCATGTGACCCAGCCTCTTTATAAGCTGGAGTCACAGTGCTGCATGTCACATACTCTTGGGTTAGTGTAGGGGGAGGATGGTGCCGGCGTTTTTGTGAGGGAGAGATTGCAGACATTTTAACATCTGATCCTGCACCCTGAGATTACTACTGCTGTTGCTCTGAGGGACAGATTGCAGAAATTTGAGATTTCACATACTGCTGCTTTGGGTGACAGATTGCAGATCAAACTCTGCATAACACAATGATCGCTACGATCATGCACAACGATCAGATTGTTGGAGTAATTTGAGATTTCACATACTGCTGCTTTGAGTGACACATTGCAGATCAAACCCTGCCTCACACAATGATCGTTACGATTGTACACAACGATCAGATTGTGGGATCGAACACAACAATCAGATTGTGGGAGTAATTTGAGATTTCACATACTGTTGCTTTGAGTGACAGATTGCAGATCAAACCCTGCATTACACAACGATCTGACTGCACTAGGTAGAGGCATCTGCTTTGAGGGACAGATTATTGTTCAAAAATCATTGCCTACTCTTATAGGGCCAGCTGTTGCTGTAAGTGACACATTATTGTTCAAAAGTCATCTCCCTGTTCTAAAGGGAGAGTTTCCAGCTGTTGCTTAGAGGGACAGATTATTGTTCAAAAATCATTGCCTACTCCTATAGGGCCAGGTTACAGCTGTTGCTGTAAGTGACACATTATTGTTCAAAAATCATCTCCTAGTTCTAAAGGGAGAGCTTCCAGCTGTTGCTGTAATTTACACATTATTGTTCAAAAATCTTCTCCTAGTTCTAAAGGGAGAGTTTCCAGCTGTTGCTTAGATTGACAGATAATTGTTCAAAAATCATTGCCTACTCCTATAGGGCCAGGTTCCAGCTGTTGCTGTAAGTGACACATTATTGTTCAAAAATCATCTCCTAGTTCTAAAAGGAGAGCTTCCAGCTGTTGCTGTAACTGACACATTATTGTTCAAAAATCATCTCCTAGTTCTAAAGGGAGAGTTTCCAGTTGTTGCTTAGAGGGACAGGTTATTGTTCAAAAATCATTGCCTACTCCTATAGGGCCAGGCTACAGCTGTTGCTGTAAGTGACAGATTATTTATTGTTCAAAAATCATCTCCTAGTTCTAAAGGGAGAGCTTCCAGCTGTTGGTGTGAGCAGTGCATTTCTTGCACCAAAAAAAAAAAGTCCGGCTACGTTGGTGT
>BLSH010296650.1:138993-156617 GCA_018402905.1 Glandirana rugosa
TTGTCCATGTAAACGGACACCTTTTACACTGCAAACAGTGAAATAGAGTTTATCATCTGTGTGATGGGAAGGGTTACCGTTTTAATTGACATAAGTTATATCTCAATGAACGGTTTGATGACCGTATCATATATATCGGTGGACACTTACACCTGCTAAGATATAACCTTTCTGGTTCGCAGGGAAAAAATTCGCTTAATTCCTGGTACATCGTGGATGAGGGTTTGCAGAATACCTTTGTCGATATTCATCCGTACAACCCTAAATAGTAGTCATCACAACTCGCTTGGGCCTGACATTGCAAGCCCAGGAACCCGAACGATTTTTGAAATGTCCGGGTCCGGGTCCGTGCCACGGACACCCTAAAGTTCGGTACGGACCCGAACGTTACAGTCCGGGTTCGCTCAACACTACTGATGATAAATCCCAACATGCCTACTTATAGCTGTTTCCATAAGACGTTTGGGAGTAGGTGCTACATGGTCCTTAATTCGCTTAAAAAAGGGACGCTTGGTCTTTCCAATATAGAATCGTCCACATTCACAGGTGGCTATATATACTATGCCAGTAGTTTGGCAAGTAACTCTATATTGAATACAGTTAATTTTGCCATTGGGAAGGGTAGTGTGTCTACTATTTGAGATAAAGTGACAAACGTCACATTTTCCACAGGCAAATGTACCTGTTTGCGTAGAGCTGGTGAAATGATTTTTTAAGGCAAGAGTGACTGTAGCCTCTATCCAAATGCAAGTAGAGCTCACTGGCTGCTGTAACAAAATCAGAATCATTACTGCAGTTTCTCCTTAATCAGAGATACTGACTGTAGGGTATGCTTCTTAGAAGGGGCTCAGGGTGCCCGCTAGTAGCATGTAAGATTGTGTTTCCAGCAGAGGGCTTCCTGTTTAAGGATGAACCCACTGTGCAATCATCATTAATGAATATTTGAATATCCAAGAAGTTGATGGTTTTTTTATCGCATGTGATAGTGAACCTTAGGTTGTAGTCATTCGAGGAAAGACTATCCATGAAGGCCAGCAATTGGCTGTGAGTACCAGACCAGAACAGTAGGATATTGTCAATATAATGATGCCAGGAAATTACATGTTAAAGGTGATCACTAAGGTCACATTCGAAAAGTTCCCTTTCCCATCCTCCCAGGTACAGGTTGGCATACGATGGGGCACATCGCGTCCCCATCGCAACCCCCTATACCTGGAGGTAGTGGAAGGATCCAAACAAAGATGTTCAGCATTAAAATAAATCTCAACAAAGTAATTGTATTTGTGTGATGTGTTCCCTCTCTCTCTCTCTCTCTCTCTCCCATATGGTTAGCAATAACATGTAAGCTTTTTTCATGTGCAATAGCATTATAGAGGCTCTCGACATTGATGGCCACCAACCAGATATGGTTGGGAAAGCTCAACCCCTCGAGAGTTTTTAATAGATCAATAGTATCTTTGATGTAAAAGAAGAGGGAAGTCACATGAGGGTATAGATAATCATCAACTAGGCAACTAGCATTCTCAGGTAGACTTCCACAACCTGACACTATAGGTAAACCAGGTGTGTCAGATATAGACTTGTGGATCTTTGGTAGAGCATACATTGTCAGGGTTTTAGGTTATTTAATGTTGAAAAAATTCCAGGTATCAGTGTTGTTCACACCTGCCTGGAATGCTTTGAAGATGATATTGTTAAATTCACGATGAAAACCTTCAATTGCCATTCTAGAGATGGGCCTATACCATTCCCTATTTTCAAGGAACTTCTTGAGCATTCTTTCATATTGATGTTTATCCATCATGACAAGGTTTCCACTTTTGTAGGCAGGTTTAATTATTAATTCTGAATTTTGCTGTAAAGATCTAATGGCTCTGGTTTGAGAATGTGACAAGTTAGTTGGTCCTCTATTCTTGAAAATTCGTTTTTATATTTGAGTTGTGGTCTTTTGGACAAACACCCAAATATTGGGATTTGTATCTAGTAAAGGAAAAGATTGTGATTTAGGTTTAAATGTAGACGGAGGTGGCAAAATGGGTTCGGCCATAGCGCCCACCTGGGCAGAATCAGCCTGGGGGGAATCTATGTCAGTACTTCCCTCCTCCCACAGATCCATAAGGTCATTCATGGCTCGTAGTTCATTAATGGAGAGAGGCGGCTGAATTGGAGCTGCCTCTATGGAGGGATTTGGTTGGCTGTTAGATTTATCATACAATACTTTATACATCAATTTCCTAGCGAATAGGTGCAAATTTTTAATTATAGTAAATCTATCTATATCCGAATCAGGGCAGAAAGTTAGACCTAGTTCCAGTACCTGAATCCCATATGCAGAAAGAGAATGAGAGAATAGGTTTGCAATTTCTAATTTTGAAGGGGGCATGGCCACCGAGCTCTGTGATGGCCACTTAGTCTCGGAGCTCTGCCAGACAGCCAGGGATTTCAGTGTCCATCGGTGCTCCACAAACCAGAAATCCACCGCCATCGGCTCATTGGGACCCCTGCACACACTAGTGATGTGGAGGGGAAGAAAAGAGCCTTTGTCACAGCCCAAAAAGCTGATGGGCTTCTTCTCCACCAAGACGAAGAACCCACAGCAAAATGGTGCTGGAACACTAGGCCCGCAGCTGAAAGAGCAGACTGCCGAAGTAACGCCAGACTCACATCACCTCCAGCTGGCCCTGTCTAAGACATTGCCACCCAGCAGCTCCTCCTCAGCAGCCTCCACTCCTACAATGAGGAACCCAGCCAAATCCAAGAAAAGGACGGCTTCTCCTGGAGAGGCACAAAGGGACCAAGGTATGGAGGTGAATGACTCCAGGCCCCACATGCCTAACCCTGCCCCAGATCCCTTTACAGGATTCCCTACATCTGGCCAAGCGGTCTCAGATATTGTATTGAAGGATATGCTGATGTCCTTAAGAACATCCTTGCAGAATGATTTGATCCACACAGTGCAGCAATGCCAGGCAGACATACAGGAATTGGGAGGCAGAATAGACTATGTGGAAAAGAGCATGGGAGACTACTCCACCTCATATAACACCCTGGTTGATGCTCATAATACCCAAAAAGATGACATATTGTGAAAAAAGAATAAATTAGCAGACCTGGACGATAGATCCAGGAGGAATAACTTAAAATTAAGGGGTATTCCCAAAACCATACAACCTGCCCAATTGCAGCAATATTCCCAGGATCTATTCTCCGCTATGATACCTTCATTGTCAGTCCCTGAAAGAATGTGGACAGAATCCACAGAGTACCCAAACCCTCATTCCTTCCAGATGATGTGCCAAGGGATGTTGTTCTGAGGCTTTATTTTGACCTCTCCAAAGAGCTTATTTTGGTGTAGTTTCACAAGTCAGACAACCGTCCTGCCCAATATGCCTCAATTCTGATACTCCCAGACCTGTCCAGACACACACTCCAGCACAGACGAAATTTAGCAACAACCACTAAAGCTCTACGCAGCCATCAGATTCCACACAGATGAAAGTATCCAGTGTTGCTGACTGTCTCTTCAACATCACAATATCCTAATATAAATATTCAGTATTCAGCGCTGATAGCTGATAATGGTAATGCATGACCAAAAGAGTCCCAATGTTAACACAATAGGGAAAAAAGTCCTATATCTAAATGTATGCAAATATTCAGTTCATAGATATACAATACAGAGAAAAAGCAAAAGCTGTCCCAGGGCAAAGATCACAAGAAATCAACAGGTCTAGCAAGTCTCCTTACCATACATAAGATCCAATAAGGCATGTATATATGATCCACGGTACAGTTCGGGCCTTTCAGGTGCACTCTCACGTCATCTTCTAAAGGTATTGGTGTAGTCTCTCCATAAAATCAAGACACTGGAAAAACAGAATAGAATATCATAGTGAATTCTGTAACAGCGGCCTTACATACACCCACCACCAATAGGAGGAAGTCCCAATGCCAATAAACAAGTGCGTCAGGAAATCACACACAACACCACTGTGCCAGGCAAGTCTCTTTATCAGAATCCACTAACCATAAGTGAATGTGAAGAAATCCTTTTCCAGGCTGGGGGCATCCACTCACAGGAGCCAAGAATGGTGATAGAATCTCAAAAAAGAGCCTCATTCATAGTCTGTGTCAGAGTACACCGGGGGGATAAATAAGAAAACTTCACAGTGAAGCCCATAAGCAATCTGTATAAAATTCTACTTACATGAATAAAAGACAATACAGCATTTAAAAAGCAATTCTGCAGTACTGCAGCGTGCATCAGTGTGTCGTGGTACCGCCCTGATGCGTTTTAGCCAATAGGCTGTCTTCAGAGGCGTATCCATGGCACATCAGCATGCTATTAAATACACTGAAAAACCAGAACTAATTTGGAGCGCACAGCGCCATGGCCGCTGTGCCCCACAGACCGGAAGTGGAGCGTTCTTCACAGGCAGCTCCACAACATCGGCCTAGGGGACTTCATTACCCAGAAATAATTGATCCTAAGAAGTGCGGCATCACGACCGCTATGCTTTACATACCAATTGCGGAGCCGTCCAAGCAGGCAACTCCACCCCACAGCCTCCCAGGAATACAGCACATTACAACGCCTGCACCCTGGGGACAGCAAAGAGAGAGGGTAACCAGAGAGAGGATAAACCAAACCCTCACTAGCTCCAAATATAAAAAAACAACAAAGGTCCTTTCTGTACCAACTCAGGTACAATAACTTTACAGATAAAGAGACATAGATACAGTATCTCACAAAAGTGAGTACAACCCTCGCATTTTTGTAAATATTTTATTCTATCTTTTCGTGTGACAACACTGAAGAAATTACACTTTGCTACAATGAAAAGTTAGGGGTTGTAAAGCTTGTATAACAGTGTAAATTTGCTGTCCCCTCAAAATAACTCAACACACAGCCATAATTGCCTAAACCTCTGGCAACAAAAATGAGTAAACCCCTAAGTGAAAATGTCAAAATTGGGCCCAATTAGCCATTTTTCCTCTGCACTGTCGTGTGACTTGTTAGTGTTACAGGGTCTCAGGTGTGAATAGGGAGCAGATGTGTTAAATTTGATGTTATCATTCTCACTCTCTCACACTGGTCACTGGAAGTTCAACATAACACCTCATGGCAAAGAACTCTCTGAGGATCTGAAAAAAAAGAATTTATGCTCTACATAAAGATGACCTAGGCTAAAAGAAGATTGCCAAGACCCTGAAACTTAGCTGCAGTATGGTGGCCAAGACCATACAGCAGTTTAACAGGACAGGTACCACTCAGAACAGGCCTCACCATGGTCGATCAAAGAAGTTGAGTGCACATGCTCAGCATCATATCCATAGGTTGTCTTTGGGAGATAGATGTATGAGTGCTGCCAGCATTGCTGCGGAGGTTGAAGGGGAGGGGAGTCAGCCTGTCAGTGCTCAGACCATATGCTGCACACTGCATCAAATTGGTCTACATGGCTGTCGTCCCAGAAGGAAGCCTCTTCTAAAGATGATGCACAAGAAAGCCTGCAGTTTGCTGAAAACAAGTAGACTAAGGACATGTATTACTGGAACCATGTCCTGTGGTCTGAGGAGACCAAGATAAACGTATTTGGTTCAGGTGATGTCCAACATGTCTGGCGGCAACCAGGTGAGGAGTACAAAGAGAAGTGTGCCTTGCCTACAGTCATGCATGGTGGTGGGGGCAGGGCTGCTGGTAAGGCCGTACAGCCAGCCCTCCTGTACTGGGCCCAGGCCCCTTCAGTTCAATAGGGGGGCCCAGGCACCTGTTGAGCAGGAGGACCTGCTGTACTGTCTTATTGCAGACACCAATCCTCTTCTGTCTACTCACTGCATTGCTGCCAGTTTCTCCTCTTCTTACCCTTTCTGCCTGCACTGCAAGGGTATTGGTTCTAGCTCAAATGCCCCTTCCATCACCTGTCCAGACCCCCCTGTGTGCACCTTTCCCCCACAATGCTGCCAGCTTCCATCCTCTCCTCTCCTGCCGAGCAGCTGCTGCAGGCACACAATGTGATGTTTCAAAATGGAGAGCATAGGAAGGGCTCAGTGAATATGTCACTTACTGGCCCCTTTCTTTCCTGAATGGTGATCAATCAGTACCAATCACGCCTTTGTCCATTCATTGGTGAAGCATAGTAACTGTATTTACTGTACTTCAGTTTGTAAATGAGCAGGAAGCCTCTGAGCACTTCCTATTCATTCATCTGTGCAGCTGAGGCTACTGAGAAAGTGACTGATAAATCTATGTCCTCAGTCACTTTTGGACAGGGGAAGGGGGCCCTGCAAGGTAGACTGTGTGATTTCTAACAGCAGCCCTGGGTTAAAGTATCATGGTCTGGGGCTGCATGAGGGCTGCTGGCACTGGAAAGCTACAGTTCATTGAGGGAACCATGAATGCCAACATGTACTGTGACATACTGAAGCAGAGCATGACCCCCTCCCTTCGGAGACTGGGCCACAGGGCAGTATTCCAACATGATAACGACCCCAAACACACATCCAAGACAATCAGTCAACCACTGCCTTGCTAAAGGGGCTGAGAGTAACGGTGAAGGACTGGCCAAGCATATCTCCAGACCTAAACCTTATTGAGCATCTGTGGGGCATCCTCAAATGTAAGGTGGAGGAGTGCAAGGTTCCTAACATCCACCAGCTCCGTGATGTCATAATGGAGGAGTGGAAGAGGATTCCAGTGGCAACCTGTGAAGCTCTGGTGAACTCCATACCCAAGAGGATTAAGGTAGTGCTGGAAAATAATGGTGGTCACACAAAATATTGACACTTTGGGCCTCATTTGAACAATTTCACTTAGGGGTGTACTCACTTTTGTTGCCAGCGGTTTAGACATTAACGGCTGTGTGTTGAGTTGTTTTGAGGGGCCAGCAAATTTACACTGTTATACAAGCTGTACACTCACTACTTTACATTGTAGCAAAGTTTCATTTCTTCAGTGTTGTCACATGAAAAGGTATAAGAGGGGTGTACTCACTTTTGTGAGATACTGTATGTAAAGGTGAATCTTATAGAAGAACAGCTAAAACAGTGTAACATACACTAAATCTTCATAAAACACCATAATAAATGAACACAGTGGACTGGAGAAATATAAAAAGAAAAAAAAACATAGCTCAATCCACAGGGGCTCATCCCCTACAGTGACTAAGCCACATCTAAATACTTGAACACAGACTGAGACAATTCATCCATTATTGATGAAGCAATTAATATCCCAATCTACGTTCAACCCAAACTATTGAGATCGAAAATCCATCGTGTCTCCATTTGTGATATCTCTCGCCACACAAAGCTGCCCCTCCAGTGCGGGGTAAAGCGATCAATAGCCGCAAATGTAGTCCCAGTAGGGACCCAATTGTGATGCTCCAATTAATGCCGTGACACAGAGTACTTTGAAAAGCCTTTTCTGATGTTGGCCACATGCTGCATCAAATGCACATTCAAGGACCTGATATTACAGCCAATATACTGTAGGCAACATGGACAGACGAGCATGTAAACATTTTTGGAAGTGCAAGTAATGAAGGTTTTTGTTTCAATAATTTTTATTAAAGTTTTAGACAATAACAAGGAGACAAGAGATTATAAGCCTGAGTCCATCATACAAGAGAAATGCATAATATAATCATTAAGGCACATGAAGATAACAAAATAAATCTGAAGTTTGCAGTAAACTCAGTAAACTATGCGGCTATATGCAAATTGGTATATGTTGGGAGAGGCTATGGCCCCCTTCAAGACACCCCCTTTGGGAGCAAGCTGTGTCAAGAGAGATGGTGAACCAAAGATCCCGCCAGATTCAAAAAAATAAATATGAATAAAAAAGGAAAACCATTGAAAACATGAACATCTTAAAATTGCCAGGAAAAGCAGCAGACCCTTATTCCCAACCGCTAGGTTGGGAAAAGGTAGTGCTATACATGGACCAACAGACCTCAGACATTTAAAGAGAAACAAACAGCGAGGGGACAGTAAAAGAGAGATAAGCTGTAGAAGAAAGAGAGAAAGAGGAGCAAGGTAGAGGGTTAGTACCAGTGAACCTTGTGAGAGATTAATAGAGGTATAGATCACAGGGGGAGATTTAAGTACTTCTTCCAGGGACCCCAGACTAGGTCAAAATTGGTGGATGTATCCGGAATGTTACTGGCAAATTTTTCCTGCGTCATGATCCATGAAGTTCTCTGTTTAGCTGCATTAAAGGATACTGTGGGGCGTTTCCAGGTTCTGGCAATTGTGATTTTAGCACCCAATAGAATGAAATGCATAAGTTTAAAGAGAGGTCTAGGAAGTTTGTTGGCTCTGACATTAAGAAGGGCTGTTTCTGGGTTCTGGGGGATCGGTTGATCCGTGATCTTACGAATCAGGTGGAATACCCTATTCCAAAAACCTCGAATGTGAGGGCATTCCCACCAAATGTGGAGAAAGGAGCCCATACTGCCACACTCCCTAAAGCAGAGGCTGGAAGAATTTGGGAACATGGCTGCCAGTCGAGTTGGTACCAAGTACCAGCGAGTGAATACCTTAAGACTGGCTTCCATAAGAGTGATATTCGCTATCCCTTTAAAGGACCTTTGGAACAGGGAACACCACCTGTCCGCCTCCCAGTCCACCTCCAAATCCTTTTCCCATTTCCTCGCAAAGGGAGGCTTGTCTGGACTTTCCATCAGTGATGCATAAACCAGGGAGTTACCTCCTCTTTGATCCTCCAGTTCCGAGCACCACTTTTCAAATGGGGTTCTAGGTTTCCACAATGAAGTCAAAAAGTGATATATTTGCATAAAACAAAATCGCTCTGAGGGGGGCATATCCAATTTGTTAATGAAATGAGTTAGAGTCAAAGGGCCCGAGGGGGTCAAAAAGTGACCTATTCTGAAAAGGCCCTTATTTGTCCACCACTGGAAAGCTCGGATATTAAGGCCTGGTGGGAATTGGGGGTTATTAAAAAGATGATTGAGAGGGCGAAGATGAGAGATCAAATGGGGGGGGTTTAAGAACTGAATCACTTAAGGCAAACGAGTGGGACAGGGTAGGGGCGAGTATGGGGGGCCTCAATTTCTGAGGCACACCCACCAAGAAGTCAATAGTGTTTAAAGGAACCGCCTGTCTTTCAATGCCAATCCAATCTGGTTTAACCCCTCTAGAAAAAACAGTTGAGAACTGGGCTAATTGGGCTGCCTGATAGTATTTATATAGGTGTGGGAGTCCTAGGCCCCCCCTGATTACGTCTTCTATACAAGACATTAGCAGAGCATCTAAATCCCTTACAGCCCCAGATAAATTTCAAAATTTGTGATTGTAATTTTTGCAGCTGATATTTCCTGATGGGTATGGGGAGCGCTCGAAAAAAGTAGAGAATCCTGGGGAGAAGGGTCATTTTAACTGCATGTATCCTACCCAACCAGGAGAGGCCCTCCTGATCCCACTTAGAGAGATCAGCTGCAAGTTTTTTGAATAAGGGTGGGTTATTAGCTTCAAACAAATGGCTAAATCTAGCTGCCAAATTGACCCCCAGGTATGGAAGTTGGTTACCATTCCAAGTAAACTTAAAAAGCTCCTTGAGGCGTTGGACCATAGATTCTGGGGTAGAGACATTTAGAGCTGCTGATTTAGACCAATTAACACATAACCCAGAGACCTCACCAAAATCCTGAAGGAGGTGAATTACTTGTGAGGTGGAACTGAGTGGGGACGTGATAAATAAAAGTAGATCATCCGCGAATAGTGCACACTTGTGTGTATGTTTTCCACATTTTATCCCTTGTATGCCCGTGTTGGTTCTAATGGCACATGCCAAAGATTCCATCGCTATCGCAAATATTAGGGGGGAGAGGGGACAGCCCTGTCTGGTTCCCCTATATATAGCGAAGGAGTCTGAGTAGTAGTTTTGTAATTTAACCTGGGCGCTAGGGTTTGAGTAAAGGGCTCTCAAGGTCTGAACAAATTTTGGGCCAAAGCCCCATCTGCTTAGAATCTCGAATAAGTATGACCAATCAACTGTGTCAAAGGCTTTTTGTAGGTCGACAGATAAGAGGAAACCTGCTTGATGTTGTCTCCCGCCCCAACCTGAGTCAAGAAGAAAGATGATGTGCTCTCCGAATCTGGTCAGGGCCCTGCCTTCCCGGGATAAAGCCCACCTGGTCTTTGTGAACATATTTACCAATAAACTTGGATAATCTATTTGCTAGAGCTTTAGTCAAAATTTTAAGGTCATTATTGATTAGAGAGATAGGCCTATAGTTGCTCACGTCCGAGTGGTCTTTACCCGGTTTGGAAACAAGAAAAAAACAAATGCGCCTCTAAGAGTAACAGTAAAAACCAGGATTTTATTAAATAACAAGTGACTACTCAAGTAGTAGGGTGCTGCGCTTTGCAGTGTCAGCCACTGCTGGCTTCTTTGCTGGAGTCCTGTGGTGGTCCTGCTGGGCTGGGGTGGTGGGAAGTGCGGGTTCAGCTGTACTGGTGGAGGAGGGTCCTTCTGTGAGTCCCGGGGAGACCTTCTCTAGGAGACAGTGGTCCGCAGCAATCCGATCCGACTGGTGCCAGTGCGTGCAGGAGAGGTGACCACAGCAACAACGAGGCTCTACCCCTTCTTCAGGCCGTGAGTGCTGCATACTGAAGTGAGGCAGCTTATATAGGCTGGGGGGAGGGAGGAGCTCTGATGATCCGTTCATCTCCCTCCTGATGTTTAACCCTTCGGATGGTGCCGGCCATACTTGATTGATGATAAAATTAAAAAAGAAAGGTTGTGCAATGGGCTGGGAACACTAGTTTGGTTAACTGGGTTCCAAGAAAGAACTTTGTGTTTTTCAGAATGTGGGGAGGGAAGGGGGAAGGGAAATGAGGGGAGGGGGGCGGAGGGAAAACTGGAGTCTGCTGCAAGTGTGTCAAGGTTGTAAAAACCGATGAGCTGTAAAAAATGATATATTTGACAAAAAATGGTATAATTACAAAAAAAAAAATGGTATAATTGCAAAAAAAAAAAACGGTTTGGAGATTACTGAGATAAAGGCCCTGTTGGCCTCACTCTGCAGTGGGGATGCTGACCTTAGAGAGTTAAAAAATGTTGTTAAATAGGGAGCTATTAAAGGACCGAAAGTCTTATAGTACCCTGTAGAGAACCCGTCAGGGCCAGGTGCTGAGCCCATTTTGAGGTTCTTGATTACTTCTAGGACTTTCGCATCGGTAATCGGTTGCTCCATAGCAGCTATATGTTCCTCCGAAAGGGTAGGAAGATTAATGTTATTTAAAAAAGAGGCTAGGTGCGGGGATCCAGCTGATCTCCCTGGCTTGTAGAGGTTGGCATAAAGGTTTTGGAATAGGGACATAATTCGCTGAGGATTCTGTGTAAGATTACCCGAGAGATCTCTAATCTTAGGAAAAGAGAAGGACCTAAATCTAGGGGACAACCTGGCAGCCAGCCTAGGACCTATCCGGTCTCTCTGCAGATATGAATGGGCTTTTGACCATTGAACTTGTTTCTCAGTGCAAGTGGTCAAGGCCAGATTTAGAGCTACCCTCCCTGCTTACAGCTGGGCCCGAGATTGGTGAGTCGGGCTCTTCTTGTGAGCCCTAGCTAGGTCATGAAAGGCCTGTTCTAAGTTCTCTATAACTGCCTTCCTCTCCCTTCGAATCCTGGCAGATAGTTGGATTATCTTGCCCTTCATCACCGCCTTGTGAGCTGCCCAATGTGTCGGGGGCGAGATTTCCCCATTTTAATTTAATAGGAGATAATCTTTGATTTAATTTCCTAACAATGTGCAGTGAACCAGATTATTCAAAAGAGTCTCGTTCAGGCACCACTGTGGATTCTTCCTCTGACCAAGGTCAGCTCTAATATATATTATAACTAACAAATGATCCGATAAGGGAGAATCTTTAATATTGGAGATCAAGGGGGTGATAGTAGCTGGTACAAAAATGTGGTGTATTCTTGCCAAGCTCTTATGTGGAGCTGAAAAGTGAGTATAGTCCCTTACCCTAGGGTTGAGTTCTTTCCAGACATCTATGAACCCCAAAGAGTGAAGAAGCTTAGCGAATTTAAGGCTATGTTTAGGTGGACGCATTAGACAGGGATGACTTAACCCCGACTTGTCCAGCATAAAATCAAGAGCTATATTTGAGTCTCCTCCCAGAATCACAGTCCCCTCAAGGTGGGGCGTAATAAGATTAAACAGACTGTGGAAAATTTTGTTTGGCCTTGGTTTGGGGCATAGTAGGATATAAAAGTATACATCCGGCCCGCCAAGGATCCTTGTAGTAAGATATACCTACCCTCCGGGTCTTAAACTTCTTTAAGCTGTGTAAAAGCTAGATGTTTAGCGAAGAAGATCCCAACACTGCTATTCTAAGGTGGGTAGTGGGGTTAGCGGACATTATCAAGGTTTGGGGGCCGGTATTCATGCATCACTGAATGGATGGAGTGCTCTGTGCACCCTGTCTAATTCCAGACGTTGCTCGGAGATGCCCGGGATGGTTTTCTTGATAAAATCGCTCACAACAGCCCAGACATCAGTGACCGCTTCAGGGAGGCCCCGAATCCGAAAGTTTTAGCGTCTAGAGTGGTTCTCTAGGTCATCTATTTTGGATAGTGCTGATTCTAGTTGATCTTGGAGATCTTGAATACGGGTCGTGTTCTGGTTAATTCTGGCTACTGATTGGTCAGTTTTTTGTTCTATCGCATCGATCCGAGCTCCCAGACCTTGTAGATCAGCTTGAATAACAGATGTGATTTGGGTAGCTGTTTGGGCTAAGCCCTTGGAGAGCATCTTAGAGAAAACTTCCATCATCATCTGGAGATCCGAATGAAATGCTGGAGAGTGGGGACCTGATGTTCCACTCAGAATGTTACCTGAAGCCTGGTCCTTGAGTGGTGTAGTGAGAAGCTCATCTAGTGTCCATTCCAAAAGGGAGACAGTGGAAGCAGGTGAAAGGACCTGGGCCATAATTTGAGCCCCCGGGAGGGGACCCGGAGAGGGGAGGACTTGGGAGCCCCCAGCAGATCCCGCTTCCATATCCCCACTGTCCCCTGCCTCTTGTTGGGACCCTGAGGGCATCTGGGGGCTAGATGGGGCCAGTTCATTAAAGCCCAGTTGTCGGGATAAGTCCCGTCTGACTGCCCCTGATTGCATATTGTCAGTTCTGTGAGCTGTCCCTTGAAGCAGCAGAAGTGAGTACTCTCTGAACAGATATTTGTGGATAAAGCTATGTGAGTCCTTGTAAGAAAATAAAACATTGACTAGATGATCCAATAGGGGAGGGAAACACACTGTAGCTATCCTGATTCAGAAGAATCCCCCCAACATGTGGGGTTTGTAAGTCAGGGCACTCCAGTGAGTGCGTAGTGTAATACTATGCAGGCCCGATCCGCGGCCTTGCGTAGGCGGCAGGGGCCTGGGCCAAAAGCTCGCCTTGTCCCCTTATTTATGATAAAACCCCTGATTAGATAGGGAGCACCTGGGTGATGTGCCCCCTGGAAGCTGCCTGGGGCACGGTCACCTACGTACGTTCCTTCCGGACTAGCAGGCCCGAGCCGTGGCCTCGAGTAGGCAGGCTGGGCTGCTCGCAGTACCTTCGGCTGCCGGGTGGGGGAAAAAAAAACCTCAGAAGACCTCCTCAGCTGAACCACCCCTCAGGACACCAGGAGAGGGGAGGACTGGCTCCTTAGCTTGCTGCTCAGGGTCGTGAAGACTGGGATGGTCCAGAGCTCCGGGCTTATGCAGCCGACATCGGGACTCCGCACATGCGCACTCCAGTAATGAAGGTTTTAATGTCATGTTGCCTTTTATTTCCAAATCAAATTTTATTTAGATATAGTCAGTAGCATACATAAACAGAGATATGGGGCAATGTTAGATGTACAATGTAACAAAGAAGTTGACATATCAAGCACACATTTTTATTCTCGAAGACAGAACAGACATTTGCGTATGTATAAAGTATGAATTCCAAAAAGAACCTTAAAACCCCTTTGGGTATAAATGAGTGTCAGAGGAAGGGTTATAGGTGGTAGTACAGAACCGCTTCGCCCGAAATCGTATAATCGTGTTGCCCCAGAGGCTCCCCCTACGCCTCCAGACCATCTGACCACCCCATTTGGGAACTTGCGGTCGGATAGGGGCGCAGAGGCAAGGCCCGCCGGGGCGACCACGAAGCTCCTCTTGAATATTTTCAATTACAAAAAGCTTAGGTAAAGTAAAAAGATACAGCAACTGGCAATAGATCAAAGGCAGGGAAGACATTAGTGAAGCCTATAACTTGGCTCTCACGCATCTAATGAATTCCCAACGGTGAGGGCCCTGAGTGTTAGGTGTGTCCTCCGTCAGGCAACATCCGAGAAAGGAATGGATATATACCTCTTATATTCACTTTGGAAGGAGGGGCGGGCAAGACATACCTCTAGTCATCCCAGAACGTAGGGGAGTTGTGTTATGACGTCAGAGTGTGCATTACAAAACCTATGAGGAATCGCTAGGATTATTTGGAGTAACTGAATGTCCAGGTATATCTGGTGTCTCATGGTAAGAGGGGTTGGGTGCCAGTTTGGTTGGGGGTTTTAGGGGAAGTATATTGCTCAAAAGTTTTAAAAAGGTGCCAACAGGCCCAAATGGTTCGGAATTTATGGGGGGTATCGTTTGCTTGATGTACTCGGTCTTCCATTTCTTCAATTTTGCTAATTTTTTTAAACCAGTCCTGTGTGGAAGGGGGATTGGGACATAGCAAAAGAGTGGGGGTGGTCAGTTTGGCTGCATTAAGCATGTGGAGCGTGAGAGATTTGTTATAGAGTTTTTGTGGGATTGAGGCATGGTGGAGGAGCATTTGTGCAGGCGAGAAGTCGATCGAGTAAGAGGTGATGGAAGTTGTCAGGCGGTGCACTTCGGACCAGAAAGGGATGATTTTGGGGCAGGACCACCATATGTGTAGGAAGGAGCCAATATCTTTAGAGCAACGCCAGCATATCAGGGGGACAGCAGGATTGATTTTATGTAACTGTTGGGGTGTTTTATACCATTTTGAATGTCATGTTGCTTTTTAGTCACCCCTGAACTAAAGTGACATACCTTCCTTGCCCTAGATTTGTTAAGTTGGCAAATCCCAAACTTTCTACATGTATAGTAACCCTTCAGTTTCTGAAAGAAGGGAACCCTATGTGGGGCATCTGGAATGTTTCTGGCCACCCACAACTTTAAAGGTGGCACCCCTCTAAAAATAACCTGAGGGTGATCAGGAAGCACTGGTCCAAGCACTTTGTCACTCTTCAAAACATCCCAGTGCTTAGCCGTAATCATTCTAATTTGATACTCTTTCTGGGAATAGGTAGTGAGAAAAGAGAAGCTGAAATCCTTCACCTCCACATTAGCGGATTCCCATTTGTTGGTTAATCAACCATCTAAACTATCTAAATCATCCTCAACACACCCTTTATCAGGAAATCTATTTTTGAGCAACTCTGCTTGTCAAAGGAAGTCATCCTGATAGGTACAATTTTGTCATAATCAAATAAATTGTCCCTTAGGAACAGCCCTCAATTAGCTCGGGTGATGACAGCTCCCCTGTCCTATGTACCCATTGCGGTTGGTGCTTTTAAAAAAAATTGTAATAACCAAAGACCCATCTTTAACCTCTATATTGAGGTCCAAAAAGTGTATATTGGTGCTACTAGCCTCATGTTGTAAACCAATCCCAAGGAATTGTCATTGAGGCCCCGCATAAAATTCTCCAAGGAGCACATATCGCCAACCCAGAGGAGGAGGACGTCATCAATGTACCTGCCCCAGAACACCACCTCTGGTCTCCGGTCTGCATAGATGATGTCCTCCTCCCATTTGGCCATAAACAGATTCGCCATACTATACGCAAACTTGGCGCCAAAGACGACACCCCTATTTTGCAAGTAGAAAGTGCCGCTGAACCAAAAGTAATTATGGGCCATGGCAAACCTGAGAAGGTCCGAAACAATTTCCTCTGGGACGGCATAAGCTTTTCATCCCTCTTCAGGAACATATCTACTGCATCAAATTCATCAAGTTCATATATTGGACCCGGGGGCCGGACCAAGAGTAGATGGATGGTGTGTATGTGTGAATTACTGTGTGAATTGATATAAATGGTGTTGGTCAGAATCATCTGTGCCATCCCCCGGAGGTTTGGAAAACAGTCATCTTTAAGTGAGGTATAGAACTCTTTTAGTGGAAGAGAGCAGAAGTTCTCCTTTAAGACTGCAGTTCCAATTGAACTTCTTGTGGTGCTGTAAGGTAGAAAAGCATAAAAAGAGTTATTGTACAAAACTTTTATGCAATGTATCTCTTTCCTAAAATAGTGTGTAACTCACCTTCAATTTTAGTGGGAACAGTGTTGTTGGTCTCCCTTTTTTGTTAAGGCATTAAAGTCAGGAGTTATCTTTGTTGTTGCAATTCGCAGAATAGATCTGAGGTGTTGGTCAGTTAACTGGGATCTGTGACGGGATTTATTGATGTTCATGATGCTGAACGTCATAGCTGATCACATGTGCAGCATCATGGCAGTTGTAGATTAAACAGAGGCCAAGATGGCAGCTTCCTTGGCTGAAAATGATAGGAGGGTTTACTACCACTTTAAGTGACGCATAGAACTCTTTTAGTGGAAGAGAGTGGAAGTTCTCCTTTAAGATTGCATCAGATTGAAGATCGATTAGTTCCAATTGCACTTCTTGTGGTGCTGTTTTTGGGTCTTGTGAAAAGGGACAGGCCACCAGCTGAAGTGACTTTTCAATTTTTTCAAAATCTGAAAACCAAAGGCAGAATTCTTCATGCAGGTCATTCAGTGATTTGCTATATTTATTCACATTTTGGATGGCCTTTTCCTGTGTGGCTAGTGTGGGAAAATGAGAGAAGTTTTTCTTTGAAATTTGCCTAGAAAAAAAAGTCAACTTGGCTTTGAAGGAGACATAATACAGGAGTGAGGGGTAATATATAAGTTATATTACCCCGTATATTGTCTGCTAGTAGCTTAGCCCTCCTCAGTTACATCACCCGACCTACGTGTACCTGTCACGGTCCTGGTGGCGGAGTCTGTTTTATGCAGGGAACAACCACTCTTATACACCCGATTCCGGGACCCCTGGTAGTGTAGACAGGAAGCCCCGGAGTGCGGGATGGCACGAGGGCTGCATGGTCACTGGTGGTGGTGTGAAGCTCCAGGTAGTCATACAGACAGGTGGGTGGTCGTGCAGGCTGGGTTAGCAACTGGCGGGCTGTGCGGTACAAAGGATCAAGCAAGAGTGGTCAAAGTCCAAGCAGGGGTCGTTAACAAGCTGGCAGCAGAAGTACAGAGGGATCAGGCAAACGGATGGTCGGTGCAGGCAGATAGTCAGCAGGACAGATCAAGCCGGGGCGGATCAGAAGGGCAGGAACAACACAGGGACGGATCACAGGGATCAGAGTTGATGCTCACAGGTACTCAGACGCTGTAGAATGGACAGCACTTGCTACAGGATGCTTCTCCAGATGCTAGAGGAAACCACAATCAAATGCAATTAACCTTCAGAACAGTCTTCTTCTAACATGCCCCCCCCCCCCCAAGGGGCAGCCTCCGGATGCCCAGCTTGGCCAGCTTGGCAGGGTTGTTATCCT
>BLSH010296650.1:179416-215799 GCA_018402905.1 Glandirana rugosa
GATCGTAGTGTCCACCCCCGTGAATACGTCGGTCGTAGTGTACACCCCCGTCAATACGTCGGTTATTGTGTCCACTCCCGTCAAACGTCGGTCACGTCACAACGACCCCCCACCTCTTACCCGCCCAGCCCGCCCGTCCTCGGAGACACACGAGGCGAAGCGCACGGGCCGGCCGATAACACCGACCTCCTTTCCCCTTACCCCTCACCTCTCCCACCTTGCCCACCTGTCACTCAGGGTCGTTCAGGCGAGTTTGTCGCCTGGTGTCAATCTTATAGGTTCGAAACTGAACTCCTCAGTGTCGGATCCGCCTAACCCCTGACTCACTACCTACAAGTTATATTGTATCCTTCTATTTCCACCCCATATCCCGTCTCCTTTGTGCAATGCTCCGCTCTTTTCCTCCCCCCCCTCCCCCATATTGAACATCCATCACTCAGTCCCCAATCCGCCTAGGCTGTGACTCCTCAAGTCAAAGCTTGGATATTCTAACTGTGGTCCGCTGTTTGAGCGGACTTGCTGGGACTCACTGTCCACCCGTTCCACCCTCTCCACTCCCCATTCCCCTTTCCTCCAGCCACAATAGCCGGCCGGGCACGCGAAGCGGAGCACACAGAGGCTCCTGCCCGCCCGACCCGCCCATTCTCCACCCCCCAGCAACACTGCACTGGCTGCAAACTGCCCTCACCTGTGTTATTGGCTGCATAACTGCCCCCACATGTGATGCTGGCTGCATAAGTGCCCCCACCTGTGATGCTAGCTGTAAACTGTCCCCACCTGTGATACTGGCTGCATAACTGCCCCCACCTGTGATACTGGCTGCATAACTGCCCCCACATGTGATACTGGCTGCATAACTGCCCTCACCTGTGATACTGGCTGCATAACTGCTCCCACCTATGATACTGGCTGCATAACTGCCCCCACCTGTGTTATTGGCTGCAAACTGCCCCCACCTGTGTTATTGGCTGCATAACTGCCCCCACCTGTGTTACTGACTGCATAACTACCTCCACCTGTGTTATTGGCTGCATAACTGCCCCCACCCATGATACTGGCTGCATAATAGCCCCCACCTGTGTTATTGGCTGCATAAGTGCCCCCACCTGTGATAGTGACTGCATAACTGCCTCCACCTGTGTTATTGGCTGCATAACTGCACCCACCTGTGATACTGACTGCATAACTGCCCCACCTGTGTTATTGGCTGCAAACTGCCCCACCTGTGTTATTGGCTGCATAACTGCCCCACCTGTGTTATTGGCTGCATAAGTGCCCCCACCTGCAATACTGGCTGCAATTTACCCCCACCTGTGATATTGGCTGCAATTTACCCCACCTGTGATGCTGGGGCTATATACTGTGTACTGTGATGCTGAGCTGTATACTGTGTCCTGTGATGCTGAGCTGTATACTGTGTCCTGTGATACTGAGCTGTATACTGTGTCCTGTGATGCTGAGCTGTATACTGTGTCCTGTGATGCTGAACTGTATACTGTGTCCTGTGATGCTGAGCTGTATACTGTGTTCTGTGATGCTGAGCTGTATACTGTGTCATGTGATGCTGAGCTGTATACTGTGTCCTGTGATGCTGAGCTGTGAACTCCTGACACAATATGTGGAATACAGGGGACAGAGTGGGTGGATTATATAAGGGATGGGGCTTATTCGAAGTAGGAGGGGTCAAATGGAAGGGGGGGGGCTGCCCCATCCTAAAACTTCACCAGCCGCCACTGCAGAGAAGACCTACACTGCTCCACAAACTCTAGCATTGTCCCCACATCACCTTCTTTTGGAACCAAATTGAGAATTTTGCTCTAAAGGCCACAGGGCATACCCCTACGAAAGACATTTTCTCACTCTTTGGATACATTGAAACCCCCTCCACAAATTTTTCAACCACCCATCCAACAGTCCCTCGGTGCAACAAAGCATGGCTATCAGCATGCTTCATGTCAGCCAGACTTGCTGTTCTCAAAAAGTTGGACTCCTCTAGCCCGCCTACAGTTCAGGACATCAAACTTGATCGGACATCTCTGCTGGAAAAGAAAAGCTAGATGCTAACCTATCCAGACATTGCCTGTCACCCCGACTTCAACATAAATATTCACCCTTCATCACCACAGCACTACCATATACAGACCACCCTGGATGCCTTTCCTCTCCCTCTGCAACCAATGGAGCCCTCCCTCTACCTACAGGACTCCTTAAAACCACATGATGAATCAAAACTATTACTGGAGCTTGGTGGCACTCCTAACCCCTTCTTACTCCAATGACATGTAACACTGAGTGCCACCCCCACATACCACAATGATGCATAGCTATGGGCCTCAGGTCTCCCCTACCCCCCACCCTGGTGACCTTTGGTCTATATAGGTTTACCTCTACCCCCCATTCCTTTCTCACCCCTGACCCCAGGATTGCTTTAATACATTTGTTATGCTGCCCTATCTGCCAATGTGCATAATTTTGAATCCACCGTTCAATCCAGAGTCTCCAACTTAGGAATGCTACTTGGCATACTTAGTTGTTAAATCTTTCTATGAAGGTTATATCTCTTACCCAGTTCCCTGATGTGTGGTCCTGGTGTTGTACTTCCCTCTTAGGAAGGTAGCACCAGAGCCCCCCCATCCACCCGCCCCCCCCTTCCCTCTCCCATCTTTGGAACCAAGGAGAGGCGACACCAAAGGGACTGGAGAGATGTTCCTCCATTCTACATGTTATACCAACTCTCACAGTTGGAAATATCCCTTTCCCTCTTGTTACTATTTCTGTACTCTGTTTAGTATTTGCCTGCGTGTGAATCATAATTATATGCTATCAGGCCTACTCCCTACTCAGGGAAAGCCTCAGCAAGTTCATTTTGCTATGAACCATTGTTCTCTCTTCTGTTGAAAAATTTCAATAAAGTATTAAAAAAAAAAAGGATTAGTGATGTTTGATCCGGTTTTGAACTAAATATTCTGCCAGGCTTATTTTGGGAATATGTTGACAAGATCTTCCTGTCACTTTTTCTGTTTCCCCTCTCTGGCTTCTCCTTCTGCAGTCAGGGTTTGGTCCACCTCTTGTGGATTTCCTCCTAATGTAAATAAATCTGTGACAGATGCAAACAGGGCTGGGAAAGGCAGAGGCAAAAGAAGCAATCATTTTGGGCACTGTGATGGAATTTTGGGGGGGGGTCATAGCTGGGACATTACTACTGCTTCGACATTATTCCAGCCATTCCCTTCATTGTGCAATATCACGCCATCTGTACAGTACCAAAGGCTACACTGGGAGAGCACAACTTTCCAACAGGATAACCATGTTTACTTTGCTGTCAGTGTGACACCCACTATATCAGGAGTGCTGAAAATAACATCAGTGATCTTAAAGTATAACTAAAGGCAACGCTTTTTTTTTAGTTTTGGATAGAGTAGGGTGTGGCAGCCACTTGGCAAGATGGCAGCTTTACTCTGGAGCTCCACTCTGCTCCTGGAGAACATAGGATCTACTGAAGCCCCTAGGCACTCTCCAGCATTCATCTCATCACCTACTCTACTCAGAAGTATGCCACAGGGCCAGCAAGACTTGGCTTCAGTGAGGAAACTCCCCAGATTCTTCCCAGCCATGAGACCTGGTCCTCAACAAAATGGCATCAGGAGCTGCTCACCACTGGCCACCGCAGGTTCTCTGGTGGCTGCCCATCCAATACAGCCCAGCAACACTGATCTAGCTATGGATCCTGCAAGAGACCTGGTGGCATATGGATTCTCTACTCCCTCTACCCACAGTCTGTCCAAGTCAAGGCCACGCGGGGACTCATCATGGTACCCCGATCATGCCCTGCACATGGAGGTGAGCGGCCCACACCCTCTGCAACCAAATGACCCACCATGGCCTGACCCTATTGCAGCTTTCCCTACTACAGAGCAACCAGTTTCAGACACTACCCTGAAGGATATGCTGCTATCCCTGTGCACATCCCTGCAATCGAGCCTGACTGTCTTTTCTCCATCAGTGTAAGGCTGGAGTCCAAGAGATGGCTGGTAGAGTGGGTCAAAGAGGATAAATTATGCAAGGTCACATAATCTTTTAATGCCTTAGTGAACTCTCACACCTCCCACCAGGATGACTTGTCCAAGATTAAAGCCAAATTCACAGATCTGGATAACAGGTCAAGTCGCAATATTATGAAAATACAAGGTATTCTCTTATGTCTGCTGATGTCACTATTGATAGTACCGCATTCCAGAACCTTCCTATCTACCCATGGGGACATCTCTGGACGTCCTATTACACGTGCACTTCTTTCAGGTCAAAGAGAAGCTATTGGAGGCTTTACGTCATGTGGATCAACTTCCATCACAGGCTGCTAATCTATAAAGTAGATCTTATCAGACCTTTCTCAGTATACGCTGCAACTAAGAAGGAACCTCAATTCCATCAACAAGACCTTACAGAATCACTAAATCATATATAAACAGAAATACCCGCTTAAACTCAGTATCATTCATCAGGGTGCATCTCACATTGAAACATCTGTAGAGGATGACCTCAAACTTCTATGTGCTTGGGACATTAGATCTATTGCCCCAGTAACCAGCGGCTCCTCTCCCTCACGCTCTCCTGACCACATTGCTGCAGATTGGCAGGTGGTATAAAAAAGGCTTCATACCTCACGCAATGTCTAGTGGCTCTGCTCATGCAGACAACTTTAGCTCTAAGCTGTCTCCAGAATTAAAAGAAGTTCCAGTCACCATACTACAAACCTCAAGTATTGTTGCAGTGCATACTGATTTGTTTTATTTGAAACTTTGGGGTGGGCAACTACATGGCAAATGAGGTTTAATGTTGGAAAATATAAAATAATGCATTTGGGTGCCAAAAATATGAATGCAGGCTAATCGCTAGGAGGAGAATTGCATATTTATGCCTAGCTATTCTTTCTTTAAACTTTTGGGTTGTTTCACCCACATAAATAAGGCCATGTGGGCATTAAATAATATAAACCACAAAGGATGATTGACAATTATAATATGATTTAATGGGAATCCCAAAACCTTTATTGTGATGACAAAAAGAGCGACTCTTAATCATATTGGAGCAATGTATACAATTAAGACAGGGAAAAGAACCCTTATGCCCATGTGGCCTTATTTACGTGGGTGAAACCAAAAAGGTCAAAGAAAGAATAGCTAGAAATAAATATGCGATCCGAGATAGATTGGACAAACAACCATTGGTCAGGCATTTTCTTGAATGTCGGCATTCGATTTCACAAATAAAATATATGGTGATAGATGGTATTCATAAGGGCAGGCGAGGTGGTAATAGAGAATTAACTCTTAAACACCGTGAAGCATCCTGGATACATCGTTTGGACACTTTGAGTCCCAAAGGATTTAACTCTGACTATGACCTTTATTTATTTTTGTGAGGTGTTAGCAAGTGCTCATCCTTTTTCCATCACTAATTATTGTTCTTTGTTAATATTGTTTTGTTGCTTTCTCTCTTTTAAAAAAAAAAATTCCCCTTTTGCTTTTCCCCCTTTTTCTTTCTTTATTTTTTTCTCAATTGTTTGTTCTCTTTTTTTCCTCCTTTTTTCTCAGTTTTTTTAGTTTCTCATTGTATTTTTGTTTTTTTAGCCTGTTAAGGTGTATATGGATTTGAGTACTTTATGCCAGTTTCTACAAAAGAGAAAAAAAAAACCTTGTCTTTTTTCCTTTCCTTAGATTCCAGGTGCCATTCCGATTATCACTCGTAGTGTGTATGGAGAGACATCTGTTCTGTTATAGCCTACTCCGCGGGAATGTATCACCGTTCAGTATCTAAAAGAGTTAACTAGATTGTCTCCATGTGATTGATTAATTGGTTCCAAGTGCTGTTATAGTATTATATACCATTACTTGTATTTTGTCAGTTGTCTGTCCTTCATCATGTTGGCTGAAGAAAGGCGTGAACTGTATTAGCCCGAAACTGTTCCTGTAGATTTTTATCTACTTTCAATAAATTCTTGTGCAGCAACCCCTCAATATTTCTTTCCTATATAATACCCATGGGAGGGTCTGATTGCTAGCACAGACTTAGATTGCTGTTGTGCACCTCACCCTGCAAGCTTCAATTATATATATATATATATATATATACAGTATATATATATATATATATATATATATATATATATATATATATATATACACACAGTTGTGCTCATAAGTTTACATACCCTGTCAGAATTTATGATTTCTTGGCCATTTTTCAGAGAAAATGAATGATAACACAAAAACATTTATTTCACTCATGGTTAGTGTTTGGCTGAAGCCATTTATTATCAATCAACTGTGTTTACTCTTTTTAAATCATAATGACAACAGAAACTACGCAAATGACCCTGATCAAACGGTTACATACCCTCGTGATTTTGGCCTGAAAACATACATACAAGTTGACACAAAGGGGTTTGAATGACTATTAAAGGTAACCATTCTCACTTGTGCTCTGTTTGCCTGTAATTAGAGTGTGTGTTTGTGTGTTTAAAAGGTCAATGAGTTTCTGGACTCCTGACAGACCCTTGCATCTTTCATCCAGTGCTGCACTGATGTTTCTGGATTCTGAGTCATGGAGAAAGCAAAAGAATTGTCAAAGGATCTGTGGGAAAAGGTAATTGTATAAAACAGGAAAGGGATATAAAAAGATATCCAAGGAATTGAGAATGCCAATCAGCAGTGTTCAAACTCTAATCAAGAAGTGGAAAATGAGGGGTTCTGTTGAAACCAAACCACGGTCAGGTAGAACAACTAAAATTTCAGCCACAACTGCCAGGAAAATTGTTCGGGATGAAAAGAAAAACCCACAAATAACTTCAGGACTCTCTGAAAACATGTGGTGTGGCTGTTTCAAGATGCACAATAAAGGAGGCACTTGAAGAAATGTGGGCTGCATGGTCGAGTCTCCAGAAGAAAGCCATTACCATGCAAATGCCAAAGTATCCCACTTACAATACGCCAAACAGCACAAAGACAAGCCTCAAGCCTTCTGGCACAAAGTCATTTGGGGTGATGAGACCAAAATTGAGATTTTTGGCCACAACCGTAAACGTTACATTTGGAGAGGAGTCAACAAGGCCTGTGAAACATGGAGGTGGATCGCTGAAGTTTTGGGGATATATGAGCTACAAAGGTACAGGAAATTTGGTCAAAATTGGTGACAAGATGAATACAGTATGTTATCAAAAAACACTGGAGGAACATTTGCATTCATCAGCCAGGAAGCTGCGCATGGCACGTACTTGGACATTCCAACATGACAATGATCCAAAACACAACGCCAAGTGGACCTGTCATTGGCTACAGCAGAATAAAGTGAAGGTTCTGGAGTGGCCGCCTCAGTCTCCTGACCTCAATATAATTGAGCCACTCTGGGGAGATCTCAAACGTGCAGTTCATGTGAGACAGCCCAAGAATTTCCTGGAACTGGAGGCTTTCTGCCAAGAGGAATGGGCAGCTTTACCATCTGAGAAAATAAAGAGACTCATCCACAAATACCACAAAAGACTTCAAGCTATCAGTGATGTTAAAGGGGGCAATACACGGTATTAAGAACTGGGGTATGTAAACTATTGATCAGGGTCATTTGGGTAGTTTCTGTTGTCATTATGATTTAAACAGAATAAACACAGGTGATTGATAATACACACACATACTCTGCATTCAGTGTAGACTATACTAATATTAATATATATTTACAGCCTGAAGAAATTACACTTTGCTACAATGTAAAGTAGAGAGTGCACAGCTTGTATAACAGTGTCAGTTTGCTTTCCCCTCAAAATAACTCACACAGTCATTAATGTCTAAACTGCAGGAAACAAAAGTGAGTACACCTTATATTCCTCATTCTTCATTGGGATAGTTAGAGGAAGTTAATGTATTATTATTGCATAGTATAATTTTTCACATATTCATGCCCATATTAAAAACAAAGCATTCATAGCAGCCTGTGTGGTCCTCATTCCATGACCCTTAATAGTCTCGCAATGTACTGGCGAAGTACTGGCTGAGTAAGTCTAAGAATAGATGTTTCCCCACAGGTGTGTATGCACCTTGCTTGAAGAGGAAGTGATGGGGTTTCTATTAGGGAGTGGGTGGTCATGGCGTGGCCATAGCCCGACCCTGGGGGGACACAGGGGCAAGAGATCAAGAACTGACCTGTAGCCAAAAAGTCCCCTCCTGCTTAGGCTGGAGTTGAATGTGGTAATGTGGTGTATGATCTTAACAAATGCCACGGATGGAACACAGGGCGCATGGTGCAGATGGTCTGGATCCACACTCCAACTCACTAATTTTGTGTGGCCGCACATTATTTTCCAGCACTACCTTAACCCCCTTGGGCATGAAGTTCACCAGAACTTCACAGGTTGCCACTGGAGTTCTCTTCCACTCCTCCATGATGAAATCTGGTGGATGTTAGAGACCCTGTGCTCCTCCACCTTCCATTTGAGGATGCCCAACAGATGCTCAATAGGGTTTAGGTCTGGAGACATGCTTGGTCAGTCCATCACCTTTACCTTCAGCTTCTTTAGCAAGGCAGTGGTCATCTTGTGGGTGTGTTTGGGGTCTTCACCATGTTGGAAAACTGCCCTGCGGCCCAATCTCTGAAGGGAAGGGATCATGCTCAGCTTTAGTATGTCACAGTACATGTTGGCATTCATGGTTCCCTCAATGAACTGTAGCTCCTCAGTTCCGGCAGCACTCATACAGCCCCAGACCATGACACTCCCACCTCCATGCTTGACTGTAGGCAAGACACACTTGTCTTTGTACTCCTCACCTGGTTGCCACCACACATGCTTGACGCCATCTGAACCAAGTAAGTTTATCTTGGTCTCATCAGACCACAGGACATGGTTCCAGTAATCCATGTACTTAGTCTGCTTGTCTTCAGAAAACTGTTTGTGGGCTTTCTTGTGCATCATCTTTAGAAGAGGCTTCCTTCTGGGACAACAGCCATGCAGACCTATTTAATGCAATGTTCGGCGTATGGTCTGAGCACTAACAGGCTGAAAACCACCCCTTCAACCATTGCAGCAATCCTAGCAGCATTCACATGTCTATTTCCCAAAGACAACTTCTGGATATGATGCTGGGCACGTGCACTCAACTTCTTTGGTTGACCATGGCAAAGCCTGTTCTGAGTGGAACCTGTCCTGTTAAACCAATGTATGGTCTTGGCCACTGTGTTGCAGCTCATTTTCAGGGTCTTGGCAATATTCTTATAACCTAGGCTATCTTTATGTAGAGCAATAATTCTTTTGTTTTTCAGATCTTCAGAGAGTTCTTTGCCATGAGCTGCCATGTTGAACTTCCAGTGGCCAGTATGACAGAGTGAGAGCAATAACACCAAATTTAGCATACCTGCTCCTCATTCACACCTGAGACATTGTAACGCTAATGAGTCACATGACACCAGAGAGGGAAAATTTGGACATTTTCACCACACTAGGAGTGTACACACTTTTGTTACCAGTGGTTTAGACATTAATGG
This sequence comes from Glandirana rugosa, assembly GCA_018402905.1. Lineage (NCBI taxonomy): Eukaryota > Metazoa > Chordata > Amphibia > Anura > Ranidae > Glandirana > Glandirana rugosa. Next base: position 188,945 of record BLSH010296650.1, read on the forward strand.
CTATGTGTTGAGTTATTTTGAGGGGACAGCAAATTTACACTGTTATACAAGCTGTACCCTCACTACTTTACATTGTAGCAAAGTGCCATTTCTTCAGTGTTGTCACATAAAAAGTTAAAATAAAATATTTACAAAAATGTGAGGGGTGTGCTCACATTTGTGAGATACTGTATATATACACTCTGCATTCAGTGTAGACTAAATAGACAGTGCATTTGGTGGTGTACAGTATATGATACACTTCAGGTGGTATATATATATATATATATATATATATATATATATATATACACAGCCTAATATAATATATATCTACATATATGCGGGAATGTGCCAGTGCTATGAGGGTGACTAGAAAAGACTAATAGGTACATACTTGGGGGTTACACCCTAATAATATATTACATTAGAGATGGTACTGCTATAAGACTACAAAGCAAAACAACATATTGCAGTGCACACATGCAATAATGACATTAAAATTTAAAAGGCTATTTAAAAGTACCTGGACATCTTCAACCAAATTATGCGGAGTCCGTTGCACTATATGGCCATAGAGTGCTTAGCCCACTACTACTTCACAGTCCCCATCTCAGTGGGTCCTACATTAACCATAGAATGGGAGATCCTGTCTCATTAAAATGGGAGCATACACTCCTCCTAATGGGAGATCTAGAGAACTCTTCCTATGTCTCAAGTGATTAGAGGCAATTATGAATAAGTGAGGTTCTCCTGCTCTGGGTTGTTGGTGGAACTCCTTGAAGTGTCTGGGAACACTGTAGCTGTCTGCACCTACTTCAACTGCACGTCTGTGTGAATCTTTTGCGTGATGTTCTAATGGTACGGCCTACAAGGAGAAGGCCACATGGCAGGTCAGGCAGTAAATAACAAGTTCTGTAAAACAGGTGTAGAAGTCCTCATAAACATAGGTTTTCCCTTTTGTAGTGAATTGTTTGGATCCATGTTGAACATGTTTACAAGTTAAGCATTTGAGTTTGTGGCATTTGAACATCCCTTTTAGGTTGGAGAATGTCAGGTGGGAATCAGTGATACTTTTTATTGGTTTCATTTTGCCTGGGGCTATTTTGCTCTTAAGATATATATATATATATATATATATATATATATACTCTGCATTCAGTGTAGACTATATAGACAGTGCATTTGCTAATGTACAGTTTATAATACACTTCAGGCAGTGTATTAATATATACATATACAGGGTGGGCCATTTATATGGATACACCTTAATAAAATGGGAATGGTTGGAGATATTAACTTCCTGTTTGTGGCACATTAGTATATGTGAGGGGGGAAACTTTTCAAGATGGGTGGTGACCATGGTGGCCATTTTGTAGTCGCCAATTTTGAATCCAACTTTTGTATTTTCAATAGGAAGAGGGTCATGTGACACGTCAAACTTATTGGGAATTTCACAAGAAAAACAATGGTGTGCTTGGTTTTAACGTAACGTAACAGCACCTGAAACTACGGATACTGGAAGCCTGTGCTAGGATTTCTCCTGCGGTGTTGCTATCAGTGTGTGAAGAGTGGGAGAAGAGGGTTGCATTGACAATCCAACACAATGGGCAGGACATTGAACACATTTTATAAGTGGTCAGAAACTTGTACTCATGAAAAAATAAAGTTACATTAAAACCAAGCACACCATTGTTTTTCTTGTGAAATTCCCAATAAGTTTGATGTGTCACATGACCCTCTTCCTATTGAAAAAATAAAAGTTGGATTCAAAATGGCCAACTTCAAAATGGCCACCATGGTCACCAACCATCTTGAAAAGTCCCCCCCCCCCTCACATATACTAATGTGCCACAAACAGGAAGTTAATATCACCAACCATTCCCATTTTATTAACGTCTATCCATATAAATGGCCCACCCTGTACAGTCAGGTCCATAAATATTGGAACATCAACACAATTCTTTTGGCTCTATACACCACCAGAATGGATTTGAAATGAAACAACTTTAACTGCAGACTTTCAGCTTTAATTTGAGGGTATTTACATCCAAATCAGGTGAACGGTGTAGGAATTACAACAGTTTGTATAGGTGCCTCCCACTTTTTAAGGGACCAAAAGTAATGGGACAGATTAACAATCATAAATCAAACTTTCACTTTTTAATACTTGGTTGCAAATCCTTTGCAGTCAATTACAGCCTGAAGTCTAGAATGCATAGACATCACCGGACGCTGTGTTTCATCCCTGGTGATGCTCTGCAAGGCCTCTACTGCAACTGTCTTCAGTTCCTGCTTGTTCTTGGGGCATTTTCCCTTCAGTTTTGTCTTCAGCAAGGGAAATGCATGCTCAATCGGATTCAGGTAAGGTGATTGACTTGGCCATTGCATAACATTCCACTTCTTTCCCTTAAAAAATGATTTGGTTGCTTTCGCAGTATGCTTCAGGTCATTGTCCATCTGCATTGTGAAGCACCGTCCAATGAGTTCTGAAGCATTTGGCTGAATATGAGATAATATTGCCCAAAACACTTCAGAATTCATCATGCTGCTTTTGTCAGCAGTCACATCATCAATAAATACAAGAGAACCAGTTCCATTGGCAGCCATACATGCCCACGCCATGACACTACCACCACCATGCTTCACTGATGAGATGGTATGCTTTGGATCATGGGCAGTTCCTTCCCTTCTCCATACTCTTCTCTTCCCATCACTCTGGTACAAGTTGATCTTGGTCTCATCTGTCCATAGGATGTTGTTCCAGAACTGTGAAGGCTTTTTTAGATGTTGTTTGTCAAACTCTAATCTGGCCTTCCTGTTTTTGAGGCGCACCAATGGTTTACATCTTGTGGTGAACCCTCTGTATTCACTCTGGTGAAGTCTTCTCTCGATTGCTGACTTTGACACACATACATCTACCTCCTGGAAAGTGTTCTTGATCTGGCCAACTGTTGTGAAGGGTGTTTTCTTCACCAGGGAAAGAATTCTTCGGTCATTACTGAGCTCATCGGTGCGTTCTTTTTTTAAAGGATGTTCCAAACAGTTGATTTGGCCACACCTAATGTGTTTGCTATCTCTCTGATGGGTTTGTTTTGTTTTTTCAGCCTAATGATGGCTTGCTTCACTGATAGTGACAGCTCTTTGGATCTCATATTGAGAGCTGACAGCAATAGATTCCAAATGCAAATAGCACACTTGAAATTAACTCTGTACCTTTTATCTGCTCCTTGTAAATGGGATAATGAGGGAATAACACACACCTGGCCATGGAACAGCTGAGCAGCCAATTGTCCCATTACTTTTGGTCCCTTAAAATGTGGGAGGCACATATACAAACTGTTGTAATTCCTACACCGCTCACCTGATTTGGATGTAAATACCCTCAAATTAAAGCTGAAAGTCTGCAGTTAAAGCACATGTTGTTCGTTTCATTTCAAATCCATTGTGGTGGTGTATAGAGCCAAAAAGATTAGAATTGTGTCAATGTCCCAATATTTATGGACCTGACTGTATATACAGCCTCGTATACTGTGAGAGATTAGCTCGTGGGGATCACTTTTCAGGGGAAAAGATTCAGCACGGATGTCAGTTCCTTTAAAATCTGGGGGCTGGGGGCGTGTCCTGGACCAGCTGGGAGGCAGACGTGCGCCTCCGCAACTCCGCCGAAGCCTTGATAATCCAAAGGCATCCGTCCTGGGGAGAGGGGGTGAGACTTTCTAGTACCCTGGCCCTTCTCCCCAGATCTCCAGCTTTAATCTAAGCCGCGTATCTCGCGGATCGGTGGAGTTTGGCCGCGCTGGCCCAAAATCGATGCCACGGCTTTTGTGGCCTACCGGTCCCATTCCGAACGGCGGTGCTGCCGGACCTCCTGCTCTGCATCTGTGCACCACATGCCCTGCTGTGCACTCCGGGACCCCCTTTGCAGTTCTGCCTGTACTCCCCTGTGGATAAATGTGACAATAACCCCAAACTTCAGTGGGAATTGTGAAGCGGCCTATTGAGGCCTACTAGGCCGCCATATTTATACTTTGTTTTCTCCTGTACTGACTGCACTTATCTTCACACTATTGGCATACCAGCCACCCTACCCACTCTAGTCCACCAGAAGGGGCCTTATTCTATCCTGAGAGACGCTGTGCGCTTAACTTTTTACATTCAGGGAGCATAGTCTCCGCATGGCGCAGTGAGGACTTGGGTAGTGATAGCTCTATCCGATTGCTGGCCTATATTCCTCTGACAATGCCATCCAAAGGCTCCAATGCCCGCATAAACTCCAGTAAGAAGTCGAGGAAGAGCTCGGCAGCAAAACTGGCCACCTCGGGCTCAATACAACGTTTCCTCGCAACAGAACAGATCGAGCCTACACCGCCACGCAGCAAGGCCAAAGCCTCACGCTCAAGTCGCTCCCCTTCCGCTCACACAGCCTCCTCATGTGGCTGTCTGCCGGCCTCCTCTCGAAACTGATGGAGGACCCGGGCTCCCCAGCGGGATCTGATTTGATAGCTCTAGTAAGTGGACTTAAAAGGGAAATTGCAGGCATGTTCTGCAGTTTTGAAAAAGCTATGAAGAAAGAATTTTCGGCTGTGCGAACAGACATGGCGCACTTGCTTATGCGTGTAGAGGAGACGGAGAAGCAGAGAGTTGCAGAGCACGGTAACCAGACTTGCAATCGCACACCGTGCCACCCTATATAAATTGGAAGATATTGAAAACAAAAACCGCAGGAACAATCTGCACATCAGGGGGCTCCCTGAAGCAACAAAGGATGATGATCTGGAACCTACGGTCCGCAGTATTCTAAACACCATCATGGGTAAACCGGCGACGCTTTGACAGGATCCACAGGGCCCTGCGCCCCCGTAATCTCAATACAGAACTGCCTAGAGATGTGATATGCCGCCTCCACTACTATGAGGAGAAAAACAACATCATGATCAAGCTCCGGGGTTCCTCTGACATAGACTTTGATGGCGCTAAGTTAACCATCTATCCTGACCTCTCAAAAGAAACCCTGGAAAGATGCCGTGCGCCATTATTGGATCAGCTATGGTCAGACGGCGCAACATACAGATGGGGCTTCCCAGCATGCTTGATTGCCACTAAAAATGGTCGTTCTTCTACACTGAGGTTTCCTGAAGATCTTCCAACATTCCTGAAAGACCTCAACATGGCCCACGTGGAGCTACCAGGATGAAATCCCCTCCTTCCAACCCATTCCTGAATCATACGGACGCCAGACCCCATCTAAAAGGAAGTGCAACGCAACTCTGGGATCATCTTCAAAGAATAACGGGTGAGATCTTTCCTGCTTTTCAAGCCTCACATTAATGTTTTTTTACTTCTTACATTGACTGGACCCTTTGGATTCTCATCGTATAGCTTGAATATTCATTCTTTTGACTTTTCCCTCTCCCCCCTTGGGCCATTGCCCTTCTGGGTGAGAGAAATTTGACTAAGACTACATAGCTACCCAGCTATCCTGCTCTTCAATGATCACACATATGGCCAGTTACACTTACACTCTAGTTCAATTTATACAGGTTTTCGAGTCTTAACCTCATTGATATGGTTCCCTCTCCTTTTCTCCTATTTCCCTTTTTTTTTTTTATACTTCCCCCTTTGTCAGAGGTACTTTGTTATATAGATTGTTCTATAAATGGTTTATAAAGTAATCAGTTAAAGGCCGTGCTGAAAATACGTCTCTCACTGGATGTGGTACATGCAACTGCTCCTAGTGACGAGCCCCCCCCTTGGGGTTGACTGGGACGTACGCATTGCCTGGGGGTTCCCTGCTGGCCCGGCCTTGCCGTCCCTTATGGGATCACCGCAGTGAACTGCGTGACTTTACAACAAGCCGTGGAATTATTTTGTACTATTCACGTGTTGCATTGTTTTGTTACTGAAGCATATAGTTTCTTCTGTTTCTTCTGCTTTTCTCCTATTCTTTTCTACTTTATTTCTTTTTCTATTTCTTCCCTCCCCCGGCATGGCTGGTTGAGTAACCCGATTGGAGATACACCGCTGTCCCCATGGCTGACTTAAACGTGCTTACGTATAATGTAAGGGGGCTAAATGTGGCTGTGAAAAGACATCAGGTCTTGAGGGAGCTAAAAAGAGCCTCCTGCTCTATAGCATTTCTACAGGAAACTCACCTGACTCACACTACCAACGCTAAGCTTCTCTCCCCACATTTTCTTCTTTGGTACTATAGTCTCTCGGACACAAATAAAGCCAAGGGAGTTGCCATTGGGTTCAGCAGGTGTGTCTCCTCTCGACTCACTACAATGGTAGCGGATGATCATAGTAGGTACCTTTTCCTACAAGGGTTCATAGGAAATGTTCCATGCACTTTAGCTAATATTTATTCCCCAAATATAAACCAACCTGCCTTTCTATCCCAGGTATTGACGAAGCTATCCAAATTTGCAGAAGGATTAACCGTACTAGCTGGAGACCTTAACATGCCCTTGACCCCATTATTGACACCTCGTCGGGCAGGTCCTCGATACCCTATAAACGCGTATCTTATATCAAAAAAAGACTCCACGACTCAGAACTCATGGATGTCTGGCGATTACTCCACCAGAAAGAGACTACTCATATTTCTATAAAACTCATAATGCTTACTCCCAAATAGATAACATCTTTATAGACCATTTCCACCTTCCACTATTACGCACTGCCTCTATAGGCACAGCAACCCTTTCGGATAATGCTCCAGTGACAGCCCAGCTGTTTCTTTCCTCCCTCCCAAAGCGTACAAACAACTGGAAACTAAATGAATCATTGTTATCCAATTCAGTTGATACAGCCCATATTTCTAAAAAGATAGAGCTATTTTTCAATGAAAATGTCAAACAGGGAATCCCCCAATCCTTGGTTTGGGAAGCTCATAAAGCCACTATTAGAGGAGTGCTCATAGAACTGGGGGCTAGGAAAAAGAGGGAACATAATACAGAGCTTAGAGACAAGCTGAAGCAGGTAGCTGACCTGGAACGACAACATAAACTGTCCCTACATGCATCACACCTGGCGGCACTCACTTTACAATGAAAAGACATTTTTTACAAGCTGATATGAACAGGAAATATTACTTAGTGGCCCAAAAAATACATGAATGGGGTAATAAGCTTGGCAAACAACTCGCACGCTCCCTTCAAGCCAAGAAAACGGCAAACTTTATATCTAAAATTAAACTTCCCAGCGGGGGGATGGCTCATAACTCACGGCAAATCGCAGACGTCTTTAGAGACTTTTACTCAGATCTATATAATGTGAAGAGTGACTTGGGTCATCTCTCCCCCTGGAATAGACACAATAAAATCCTTGACTTTCTCAGCAACTCACAGACACCAAAACTACCTCCAGAAGTCCTTAAGGCCCTTGAATCAGATTTTAAACTAGAAGAATTCCAGCGGGCCTTGAAATCAATGCCAGTTGGAAAAGCCCCTGGCCCAGACGGGTTTACCGCCTCCTATTATTAAAAGTTTAGCGAGGTCTTACTGCCTAGATTAACTAATTACACCAATTCCATTTCTGCATCCTCAGCCCTCCATCCGGAATCACTCACGGCACACATTACAGTATTGCCCAAACCTAACAAAGATCCCACGAACTGTGGGAGCTACCGTCCCATCTCATTATTAAACATAGATATGAAGCTGCTAGCCAAGGTAACGGCCAATAGATTGCTTCCCCTCTTACCTAAGTGGATTTTGGCAGACCAATCTGGATTTATACCAGGAAGGGAAGCCAGGGATAACGCTTTACGTACTCTCTCCCTGATCCACTATGCCCGTGGACGTGCCCAGCCCACCCTACTCTTATCTACTGACGCCGAAAAGGCGTTCGTGGACTGGGCCTACCTTCGCTTGACCTTACAACACTTTGGCCTCGGCCCCCGGATGTTGGACAGGATATTCGCAATGTATTCATGCCCAATGGCGTGGGTCAGGGTGAACGGAGTACTGAGTGAGTCCTTTACACTGGGGAACAGCACTAGGCAGGTGTGCCCACTGTCGCCCCTGCTGTTTTCCATTTCCTTAGAACCATTCTTAGCATCTATCAGACACAACCCCAACATTCATGGGATAACGGTAGGCCACAAATCACATAAGTATGCAGCTTATGCGGATGACATTCTCTTCTACATTCAACAACCCCTCATCTCTCTGCCTAACCTCATGTCCGCTCTACAAGAGTTTCAATCTTTGTCCAATTCTAAAATTAATATGACTAAATCCGAAATCCTAACATTAATGTCCCCAGTTCAGTGGTCTCATCACTAAAACCGAACCTACCGTTCCGCTGGCAGTCGGCAACTTTAAAATACCTGGGCATCCATTTGACCCCTCACCTTCATTCCCTGTTCAGATGTAACTACATCCCTCTGCTGAACACTATTTTTTTTTTCATAAGATTTTATTGTGATTTTACGTGTACAAAGATCATTGAAGATACAAAGATTATCACTAGCATCAAAGATAACAAAGATCTTGCATTTACACACCAGTTTGTCGGTGCATGAAATTATGAAATAAACCATGAGATATGTAACAAAAACCAGTGTGTTAAGGAGAAGTAATAGGGGGGGTAGGAGGAGTAGTAGGAAGGTCACCCTAAGAAGGAAAATACATAGGGGGTAGGTGATATGTAATATAATGAAGGTTAGGCGTGACCTGGGTTTCATAATTCCTGCACATGAACTGCGGATTATGAGAGGAGGAAGGGGGGGACAGAACTTGGATGGTGCATATATATAGGCGTAGGGTGCATGGGCGTAGGGTGCTGCATACCCAGACAGGAAAAGGGGGGATGGGTATGTGTCCATACCTACAGGGGGGAGGTGCGGATACCGGTGTCAGTGTTTTGGTATATGTAAAGCTGGTAGACAAGCGGGGATACGGAGCCGCTTAGTGAGATTGCCATTATCACCGTGATGGATGGACCTTGAAATAACATCATCAAAAGAAGTTCAAACAGCATATATAACATTACAATAAGGTAGAGAGAAAAACATATTGCATTCTGGGCCCTAACAGAGTCGGTGGTTAAGGCATTGAGACCGGGGGGGGTAAATGTTCCATCAAGGTCCAAAATGTAGTTGCCGTGTGTCATCATGGTAGCAATGGGGCGCTTTGATGATGGCTTCAGCTTCCTTTGGCTGAAGGGCCACCTGCATGAAGAGGTGCCATTTGTTATGGAAACGTCGGCTGGAGGATGAGTCTGAGAAGATTGAGTTAAGCCTTTCCATGTACAGTAACCATTTCAGGTGTTGCTGTACCAAGTTTAATGAAGGGCCGAGAGGCTTGGTCCAGCATTTCAGAATGACTTTACGGGTAGACAGGAGAGTTGTATGGATCCAGGGTATGTGGATTGTAGATGTTGGGTTTGACAAGTCACTGAGGCACGAACGGTCTAGAAAACCAAATACGAGTATCTCCGGGGCCTTTGGAACCTGTATATTGGTGACCTCCCTAATAAATTTCACCACTTTGGCCCAGAAGGCCCGAATTTGAGGGCATTTCCAGAAACTATGCACCAGTGAGGGTTTGTCCGAGGAGCACCATGTACAGGATGTTGACTTTGAGTCCTCTTTGCTTTTTAGGAAAGGGATGTAGGCTCTGTGTAAAGTATGTCATGGAGTATGTCGTAAAACCATATTGTATCCCAAAAGTATTTTCTCCGCTAGGCCCTCCAAAGGGAAGTCTTTTATCCATTTCGAAGCAACTGCTTCCATTGACGAGGGTACGGCCTTTCGGCGGAGAGGTTTATATATATCAGATATAGAGAAGGAGTCTTTGTCAAGTAGCTGGTCAACAAAGGAGGGGCGGAACGGGGAGGTGGGAAGCTTGTGAGTGTAACGAACAAAGCTTAAACATTGAGCGTGGTGGAAAGCGTGGGAGGGAGGTAGGTTATACCTCTTACTAAGGTCCGAGAAAGGTATAGCTTTGCCTGTTTCTTCATTGAAGAGTGAAATCATGTGTGACAGTCCGTGTGTTTCCCACAGTTGGAAAGCAGCGCATTCTTGTGGAGCCGGGAACTGGGGGTTACCTCTTATGGGTAGATTTTGTGAGATGAAAGGTGACAATTTTAATATTTTCCGCGATTCCCTCCATGCAATGACGGTGTCCCTGAGTAGAAGGTTCTGTCGAAGATGTACCGGGAGATGGCTCCATCGTGTATGCAGTAGAGCTGGTAAAGTATATGGCATAACCATAGATGATTCTAGGGAGGCATTAGAGTATCGAGAAGTATTAGCTATCCAGTCTAGACCTGTGTGTAGGAGGCAAGCAATATTATACAGCCTGATATGAGGGAGGTTAAGCCCACCATCGCTCCTGGGGGGATAAAGCTTAGTTTGTGATATTCGCGGTCTCTTACCACGCCATAGAAATTTTACAATGGCAGTGTTTAAGCTTTGGATGTCTTTATGCTTTAAGAGCAAAGGCAGAGTTTGCAATGGGTATAGTAATTTGGCAAAGCTTACCCTCTTGAAAAGGCGACATCTCCCCAAGAGCGATAGCGGGAGGTCCATCCATCGAGCCAACTCCTGACATATTTTTGTGAACAGGGGAGGGTAGTTCAAAGTGTATAGGGAGGAGGGGGTTTTGCCAATCTGGATACCTAGGTAGGTAATATGTGTGGTCGCCAAGGTAAAAGGGGAAAGTGTTATCCACGAATGGTGTTTTGTAGCACCCAGGGGAAGGATTTCGCTTTTAGAGTAGTTAATCCGTAGTCCCGAGAGGGTACGGAAGTCCTCAAAAATGTCTCTAACTATACGTAGATCTTTAATTGGGTTTGATGTAAAAATAAGAACATCGTCAGCAAACAGAGCTGTGCGTAGCTCTTGTTCACCAATCTTTATTCCATGGAGGGGGGCCTTAGTGGTTAAAAACCTAGATAGGGGTTCGAGAGCCAGATTAAATAGCAAGGGGGACAGGGGGCAACCCTGTCTCGTACCCTTGTGTAGATGAAATTCAGGGGTCAATATACCTGCTGCAACTATTCTAGCCGTAGGGTGCGCATACATCTGTTGTATGGTGTGGAGGAAAGGGTCCTGGAAATTCAGGGCACGTAGGACTAAGAATAGCCATTCGAAGCTTACGTTGTCGAATGCCTTTTCGGCGTCGAGAGTTATGATGCCCATATCTTGGGTTGGGTGGTTTTTGGCGTATTCCAGAACCGACAGTACTTTCCGAATATTTAGAGTCGCCGTTCTGCCACGGACAAAGCTGGATTGGGCGGGGTGTATTATTGCGGGGATAATATCCGCTAATCTGTTTGCTATGATTTTGGATAAAAATTTTGCATCTAGATTTAGAAGAGATATAGGGCGGTAGGACCCCGGGGCCAGTGGATCTTTGCCTTTTTTGCTTAGGAGTTTTATCACAGCCTGGTTGCCAGTGGGTAAATATTGCCCCCCTGACCAAATGTGGTCGTATACCCTGGACAGAGTCGGGCTAAGAATATCTTTAAATAACTTATAGAATTCACCTGTAAAACCATCAGGCCCTGGTGCTTTGTTTGGGGACGTGTTCTGTAAATGGCCAGGAGAATTTCTTTGCGGGAGATCGGGGCATTACATTTTTCAAGTTGGGCTGTTGTGATATTCGGGATGTTAAGTTGGCTAAGGAAGTGTTGCGCTTTCAGAGGATCTATCTTATCCAAAGAGTAAAGGGAAGTATAGTATTCGAGCATGGTATTTGCTATGTCCTGTGAGTTAGTGTGTGTTTGGCCCAGCTTGTCCTTTAGGGCTGTGATGTGGGTTGGGGTGTACGGTCCTTTACATAGCCTGGCTAGCAGTTTACCTGATTTATTTCCATGTTGATAAAACATGGCATTCGTATGCGTTCTACGGGATAATTCTAAAGTATCTGCCCAGAGGTCAAATGCATGTTTGGCAGATTGCCACCTGTCTCTATTCACTTGGGTGTTGTTTGAGGCTAAGGCGGATTGGGCCAGTTTGAGTTGTGTGCTGGCCAGGCGGTATTTGGCTAATGATCGTCGTTTATAGGATGCTGCATATGAGATCACCTTCCCTCTTAGAAAGGCTTTCCCTGCCTCCCAGAAAAGATTTGGGTTGGTTTGATGTTCTTGGTTTGTGAGAGAATATTCCTCCCAGGCTGTTTTTATATAATTTTGAAAGTCAGGGTTATGGGCTAAGTGGGAAGGGAAGCACCACAAGTTCGGGTGAGGGGTGATGGCGCTATCCATCAGTGAGAGTGATATTGGTGTATGGTCGGAAATGGCCATTTCATGTATGTCCGAATCTGCTATCGAAGTTAGTAGTGACTCAGTGGTGAAGAAGTAATCTATTCTGGACAGCATTTTGTGCGGAGGTGAAAAGTAGGTGAATTCCTGGTCGCTTGGGTCATTAGTTTCCAGATATCAATTAATTGTAGGGATTCTATGGTGCCTGCCAGAGGGGTCGTTGTATGCACTTGTTTAAGGGTGGTTGAGGGGGGGAGGGGTGGGATTTAACTTCTAAGGTGCACATGACGGAGTTAAAATCCCCCCCAATCACATGGGGGGTAAGGGGGTACTTCAAGAAGTGAGTAGAGAGGTTCGCATAGAAAGGCAGCCCTGGGTTGTTTGGGGCATAGACATTTGTAATGTTAAGTTCCCGGTTCCCCCATTTAATATGTATCGTGGCTATTCTGCCTTGGGTGTCTGTGGCAACTATCTGACCTTTAAAGTTTTTATGTATCAGGATTAGGACTCCAGCCTTCCTTCCCATAGCCTCCGAACCTACAACCGTGCCTACCCACATTTTTTTCATGCGCCCAAAGTCCCCAGATGGTAAATGGGATTCCTGGAGTAGAGCTATGTCCGCCCGTAGTCGTTGAAGATGTCTCAATATCTTCATGCATTTGTTAGGGGATCTAAGTCCCTTAACATTCCATGAGACTATTTTCATGAAAAGGTAAGAAAGGTTGGGTCTATTAAAAGCATTCTATATGGGTTACATGGCAAATAGTCTGGGTTTGTATAGGGGAGATGGCCTCCTCGTATGATAGTCTTATAGAACCTGGATGGGGGGGGGGGGGTAATTAGGATGTTGGTGTAATCGGGGAGGGTATGCAGCAGGAGGGTGGGTGTGATAACTGAGATATAAAGCATAGGTTTAAAGTCGAAACATGTCCAATCTCGTAACAACTTCACTTTCTTCCACATGGTAGTACTGCAAGTAGTGCGGCTCCCTAAAAGTACCGCCTCAGCCAAAATGTAAGAGGTGATGTAACCCCATTAAAATTTTAGGATATAGTCACCATGGGTGCAATAGTACGGCTAATAGATTCTTTAAGCAGATTATTGCACAAGGGAGGCAGTCCGTGTGGAAGAAGGCGATACACAGAAGAGGGGGGGAAGAGGGGGGATATAGATATCTACAAAGTACATGTGTATAAATAAGAGTAACCTTGCCAACTGGCTAATGGCCAGGAGATTTAAGGATAGACAAAACATAAACCATTGCGGTGTTTTACCCTTAGGGGTAACTGGTACTCCTTTTGAGGAAATGTCCTCCCATTCAAAAGGAGAAGGGAACAGGAGGATGAAAAGAAGAGAAAAAAAACTGTATGAAGAGAGAAAAAGGTCCCTGCTTGGGAGAGGGTTGCGAGTATGACTGTGTGGCCACGGGATTGCATGGATCAGGGCCAATAAATGTTATACTCATCTGTCACTTTCTCAGTGTCGAAAGATGTGGATGAAAAGGTCTTCAGATGCGACAGCTTCAGGTGGAGATTTCCATGTTATTATGGTGAGGGCCATTTGTTTTCTGCCTTTTTGCTGAGTCCTTCCTTGGGCTTCTGTGGTCCTCAGGGCGTTGGATTTGGGCATCCTTGGCCACCACGGATGCATATGAAGGAGTGCCTTGTGAGCGCAAAAACCATTCTGCCTCAGAGGGATTGTGGAAGGCCATCTGTTCCCCCGATGGGGCTTTAAGGCGTAGTATGGCTGGGAAGGCTAAAGTGAATTTTATGTTTCTCTTAAAAAGGTTGAAAAGTTTTCATTTCTTCGCTACTTCAGCTGAATAATCAGCGCAGATGAGGATTTTCGCTCCATCAATAATTAAGGTCTTTTTTTGTCTGAATTTCTGCAGGTTGTTATGTTTATCTGCGTAGTTTAAGTATTTGGCTATGGTTGTCCTCGGAGTGGTGCGGTCTGTCCCAGGGGGGCCCAGTCTGTGTGCCCGTTCTACTTGAAAGGGGCCTCTCAGGCCTAGTGCTTCTGGGATCTTGACTGCGCAGAATTGGGGGAGGGCCATAGGGTAGATTGACCTGGGGACCCCTATGAACCTCAGGTTGCTCCTTCTAGATCTATTCTCGAGGTCCTCGAGTTTCTCCACTATCCACCGTAGTTGTGTGTCCTGGGCCCTGTCTGAATCTTGCGTGTGGTACAGCTCATCTTCCACATGTGCGATTCTCTGTTCAACTTCTGTGAGCCTGTTGGCTTGTTCTCTCAGGTCCCTGTGCAGCTGGTCCATTCCTGCCTGCACTGCTCTTTCCACTGAAGATTCAAATTGGGGAGCTAGCAGAGCAGCTACAGCCTGAGCAATCAGCTTTGTGCTGTGTAAACCCGCGGTCGTTCCGAGATCCATCGCTCCGGGTGCGACTGTTCCCCTGGATGCGATCGCTCCTCCGGGCGCGATCGTTCCGGGCGCGAACGTTCCTCCTGATGTACCCACCATGTCAGGCCGCGCGGCCTGTCCGGGATCTGCGGTTCCACGTACCTGTGGGGGCAGGCGGGGCGCGCCTTTGTCAAGGTACTGCTCCATGTATGCTCCAGGGGGGTGCCTCCGGTCTGGATGGTGCCGATCAGGGCGGGTGGGGTGGCTTTTTAAGCAGGTTTTAGAGGCTTACTGTGGGAGCTGAGCGGCCATGCAGCTAAGCCATGAGGCGCCGGAACCGGAAGTGCTGAACACTATTAAAAGCAATCTTAGATCCTGGTCCTACCTCTCCCACTCCTGGTTGGGGAAGATAGCAGTGATTAAGATGAATATTCTTCCCCGTATTCTTTTTCTATTCCAGATGTTACCACTGGGAGTTCCATCTGTTTTTTTTTACAACAATCCAAACCATGATCTCCCGATTCATTTGGGGGGGGGCAGACGCCCCAGAATCTCCAGAGCCACTCTCTTTCACTCTAAGAGGTCGGGGGGTCTGGCCCTACCAGACTTGAAAATATATTATTATGCTATTGTTCTATGTAGAGTTTCAGACTGGAAATACCAGAGAGATAGCAAATTATGGGTCAGACTAGAACATGAACTGAGTGGCATAGCATTGGATGGTATTTCCTGGATCCCTCCCAAGTTCAGATCTCTCTCACCCTCAACTTTGCTTTGATGATCTCAACGTTATCCTCATGGGATACGCTACATAAGAAATTTTCCTGGTCTTATAATTCCCCCATTATGCCTTTAACGAATCAAGACTACTTCCTCCCAGGCAAACTGGATAAAGGATTTACTGCATGATCTCCGGAAGGTGGTCTCTGCCTGCACCACGTCCTCCAATCCAACTCTCTTAAATCTTTACAATCCATTGTTGGTACAAGATCGTCCATTTTCATGGAACGTTGGAGATACTCACAGCTTAAACAATTTGTTCACTCTCTACCACAACCATTAAGAACTGTCCGGGAACTAACAGCCATTGAGGCCATCCTCCTCCCAAAGGAACCTCCACTGCATGCAATATCACTGTTTTACAAGGCTCTCATCTCTTTGCAATATCCTAACTACCCGGAATACCTTGAGCGTTGGGAGGCTGAACTAGACACCTCATTAACAGATACCCAAAAAGACAAAATGCTGGCCCTCATCCACACCTCCTCCATCTCTTCAAAGACGGCCGAGACAAACTATACAACTTGCAAGGTGGTATTATACACCTACCAAAATGCACCATATATCTCTCAGCAACTCTGCTCTATCCTGGAGGAACTGTGGTCAAGTGGCCTCACACGCGCATATATGGTGGCATTGTCCACTCATCCAGCCCTACTGGTCAGAAATTGTCAGACTCATAAACTTAATCATTGGATCAGCTCTGCCAATGGAACCTTGGACTGTACTTTTCCACAATACTGTAGAACCTATCGGCCAATATAAACGTTCTATGACTCCACACCTTCTCAACGCGGCTAAGTCCCTTATTCCTCTCATGTGGAATAAACCACAAACCCCTTCCAGTAAATTATGGTTACAGAAAGTGAATGATTTGTGCTACATGGAGAAACTTACATACCTGTCGAGTGGGGAATCCGGCAAACATATTAAAATATTAAAATATGGGCCTCTTGGTTCGAGTTTAAGACCACAAGCATCTACAAGGATATTTTTTCATCCCGATTTGACACAGATGGGAGGTCCCTCCGTATCTGTGCCAGCCACTTCCCCCTTACATTAGGCCCTTAGTTTCAGCAGTGCATCACATGATGTATCCATTCTTAAGCAACTATTTATGATATTGGTTTCATAATCTTCCACCCCATGCCGGCTGGGAATTTCTTGAACTTCCTCTTAATTCTTCTTCCTATATCTATCCTCCTTTGCATCATTCTATCCTCTCCATCTTTCTAACTTCTTTCTCTGTCTCTGAACTATGCCTATGTTGAATCTATTGTCTTTGTTGAACGCAGAGGATGATCATCAAGGGTTTAAACTTCAGACAGGGTACAAATCGATTGTTGGTGATTTGACCGTAGTATTTACATTTACTGTCGACCGCTGTGGTGTCACAATATAAGAAACATTTTGCGGGGGGGGGGGCTGCCCCCCTCCCGCCCGGCACAGTTAGTTCCTGGTTGGGGTGCCAGCAGGGGGGGACCCTCCTACCCCTAGGTAACCATGAAGACTGATATCAGACCTCGGTCACCTATAGGTATCGATGGTGAGAAAACGTCTCATAATAGGTCAGGCACAATTGAACATGTACCCTTGATTTATCGCATTTGCCTTATATGATTATGTGTTACTATGTACGTGAATTTCTCTCTTTTTTCTTTTTTCTGCAAATCTGGCGGCTTGCCAGGTTTATTATTTCAGGTTTGCAAGTTCAAAACACAAATAAAAACAGAAAACAAAACCTTGTCGTCTGGCGCTAAACCAAACAGATTCCTCTCTATACAGTGTGGGGCTGTCCCCAATACCCACAAAACATAAACACATTGCAAACCTTGTTCTTAGAGTCCAAATTAGCACACAGAGCTCTCTCAGCTTTCTCTATCTGAGATCCAGGATCAAGCTCTCCTCTGTTCTCTTCCTGGTCATTAAACGCAGGTGGCGAGGGGTTTGAGTGGACCAGAAAGACCGGGCTGGAATCAGCTCTGCTGGCAAAACCCGGGTTGTACTTTCACTAGTCGCCTCAAAATGATTGAATACGAGGCGACATGTATCATCAGTCCATTGTGGCACCTTGCATAAGGTCACGTATCCCCCCTCTGCTCAAGCCACTCAGACGGAGCAACTGTCCAGACCATGCAGTGGGCCTGGGAAATACCACTGACATTATTTTGGATCCTTCCAGCCCGGTGTTCCACTGAGAACTTAAACGGCTGTAGGGCCAGGAACCACCTAGTCACCCGGCTATTTTTCTCCCGGTTGTTACACATCCACTTAAGGGGGGCATGGTCAGTGACTATGGCCGAATGACCTTCCCAGCAGGTAGTATTTTAGGGCCTCTAAGACCCACTTCTTAGTCAGGTAGTCCTTCTCCACAATGGCAGAATTCCTTTCATCTAATAGGTATCCTGCTGCGCTTTAAAATGACCAAATGACAGATAATAAAATGAAGCTGCTGACACAATATTGCAAATCCCAACAATATCTAAAAGACCAGTAAATAAAGGTGCAGCGCTAATAAACAATAATAATAATATTCAGTCCATAGTTTTCACTTAATGGAAGAAAATCAGTAGGCAAAAATGCAGCACTCCAGATAAAAATACTGTTCAGTCCATAACTTTCATTTGATGGATAAAATGGGGAAATCAACTGTGCCCGTCACCAACACCAAACACACTGTCCCTTACCAGAAACTCAGGACCCCCACTACAGGGGTCAGAAGCGCTCTCTAGCAAGAGGAGATTCACCACAGCATGTGTTGATAGATGTTTATAATCCCTGGATTGTGGTCTCAGTTCCCAGCGTCATCTCAGCTCATGATCACATATAGAGATAACAGAGGGGAAAGACTCATGGTGCAGTACTTCAAAATCAGTTTTTCAAGTAACTCTCTAACTGGTCCAAACATCTGTTGTTAAACACATTAGACGAGGAAACCGTCCCAATGAGCTGTCTCCTTAAGGGGGTATCTCCCATTCACAGCCTCTGCTGTTGTATGTCAGGACCCAGATCTACGTCCAATACACTTAGGGTCTTTCCCCTCTGTTATCTCTATATGTGATCATGAGCTGAGATGACGCTGGGAACTGAGACCACAATCCAGGGATTATAAACATCTATCAACACATGCTGTGGTGAATCTCCTCTTGCTAGAGAGCGCTTCTGACCCCTGTAGTGGGGGTCCTGAGTTTCTGGTAAGGGACAGTGTGTTTGGTGTTGGTGACGGGCACAGTTGATTTCCCCATTTTATCCATCAAATGAAAGTTATGGACTGAACAGTATTTTTATCTGGAGTGCTGCATTTTTGCCTACTGATTTTCTTCCATTAAGTGAAAACTATGGACTGAATATTATTATTATTGTTTATTAGCGCTGCACCTTTATTTACTAGAATTCCTTTCATGCCTATTAAGCTTCCTAATGACCGGGTGTTCCTCACCTTCTCTGATCTGGAACAGCACCTAGTCTCACCTCACTTCAGCGTCGGTTTGAACCACAAACTCCTTGGTGAAGTCTGGGGTCACGAGCACTGGCTGTACACAAAGGGCTTGCTTGAATTTCTGGAAGGCCTTTTCGACTTCGGGATTCCACTTAACCATTCCTGACCCTCTACCCTTCGATAGATCGGTCAGGGGGACAGCAATGGTGGCAAAGTCGGGGAAGAAGCATCAGTAATACCCTGTAAGTCCCAGGAAGGCCCGAACCTGTTTTTTGTTCACCGGTTGGGGCCACTTTTGAATGGGCTCGATCTTAGTGGTTTGGGGCTTAATCAGACCTTGAACAATAACATACCCAAGGCCGCCTCCAGACCTATGGCACACTTTTTCGGGTTGGCTGTTAAACCTGATACCCTCAGCAAATCAACAACGGCCTGCACCTGGGGCAGATGCGATTCCCAATCTGGGCTGTGGATGACGACATCAAAGTCTTGTCCATCATCCTCTGAAAGGATGCAGGGGCCTCATGCAGACCAAATGGCATTTGCTTGCATTGGAAGGACCCCTCAGGGGTAGAAAAGGCAGTTTCTGAATCTGTTAGGGGGATCTATCAGTATCAATTAGTAAGGTCTAGGGTTATGTACCGGGCACCTCCCAACATATCCACAGGTTCGTCAAACCACGGCATCGGGTATGCGTAAAACTTAGACACTTCATTCAGCTTCCTAAAATTGTTACAGAACCGGATAGTGCCATCGGCTTTGGGACCAGTACTATAGGGCTCGACCAGGCGCTGCGGGACTCCTCTATCACGTCTAACTCCAAAATGGATTTTATTTCTCTCACCACCGCCTCTCATCTAGTCTCAGGTATTCAGTAGGGTTTTACATTTACATGGAACCCATGTTCCGTGATTATGTCATGTTGTAGCACAGTGGTCAGTCTGGGTAGGGAAAAGAAAAATTATATTTTCTTTCAAATAGTTTTTATTGAAAGTTTTACAGTAACAGTTAAACAAAACCGTAATAGGTGATTACGGTCATACATTACAATAGACAGGAATTCAATTTTAGAGAAAAGCGTATGACCATACAGTATCTTAACATAAAACAAAACAAACTTGAAATTGTAGTAACGTAAAAGCGTTGGACGCGATGAGTCGCTCCCCTACTCCAGGCACCCCATCTGGGAACAGTCTGTGTCAGTGGAGAGGGAAGACGACACATCGCGTATTAAATTCTCCCTTAGATTGTGTTTAAAACAAGAGCAATGTAAAGCAGGAAGGGGAAAGGAAATCTAAGAGGAGAGGGCGGTGGAGACGAAAAGAAAGAGAATAGGAAGAAGGAGAAAAGGAAAAGAAGAGACGGAGAGAAAAGAACAGGGTAGCACATAGGTGGGATCATGAGTAATCCTGTAACATGGTAGATACATGGGAATTGTACCATTGCGTCCAAGGTGACCAGGTGTTGATAATTTTTAGCTGCGATGTGTTTGCGTAGGCGAATGTGTATTCGTAAGAATGGTGTGTTTGTACTAGAGTTAAAATCTCAGATATTGATGGGATAGTTTCTGATTTCCAGTTTCTTGTGAGGAGCAGTTTTGTGGCTAGAAGAATATGGGTAGTGACTGTTTTAAATTGTGAGGGGGAATTCTCAGGATATATGTGTAGAATGGCTAGAGGAGGATTCAGTGGATTATCTAGCTGTGTTATGTCTGCTAGGATTTTTGTGATTTCCTGCCAAAGGGTCTTCAGTAATGGGCATTCCCATAATATATGGTAGAGTGTGCCAATATGGCCGCATTTCCTCCAGCAATGTGGTGGGTGTTGTTGGTAGATTTTGGAAAGACATTTGGGGGTTAAATACCACCTAAGTGTTATTTTTTGCATTAATTCCAATAAAGCAGAGCAGCGGGTGACTTTGTATGTAGAACGCAAAGCTAATTGCCATTGAGTTTCGGATACGGTGACCTGCAGATCTTCCTCCCAATCTTTGAGATTTTTGGTTGTAGTAAAGAGTGTTTATTCATGTAAAGTGGAGTATATCAATGATATTCCCTTACGTTTGCAGTTTGGCGTAAATAGAAACTGCCAGATGTTATCAGGGATTTTTATTTCCAGGAGTGGAAGTGAAGCTAGGCAATGCTTTATTCTGTGGTAGGTGAGATAGTCTGAGCTAGGTATCTTAAGTTGGATTTGTGCTTGTTCAAATGTATTGTGAGCAGTGATGTTGTGTAGTTCTTTTAGGTTGCACACCTGGGATGTTAACCAATCTGGAATCGTTATATCTGGAGTTAAGAAATATAGGGTCTGTATTGGTAGTGGAATCAGTTTTATGGAGGTTTGAGTCCATTTGTATCTAGAGAGTGTTTTCCAAGCTTTGACCGTAGCTTGTATAGTTGGTGAGTAGTGACTAATATGATGTGGGTTTGCCAACGTACAATAGAGCCATAGTTTTAGGTTGCCATACGGGATCATGGTGGCCTCGATATTGCCCCAAGATACAGACGGGTTTGGTGTTATCCATTCTTTTAGCTGTGTAAGTATAGTGGCCCAGTAGTAGTCCTGTATATCTATGTACCCCACGCCTCCAGCGTTCCTATGTTTTATAAGTTTAGTATGAGAACTTCTAGCTTTTGTGCCTTGCCATACAAATTTGTGTATGATAGATTGGAGTGAATTGAGGTATTTGCACGTAAGAGGGATTGGAACAGCTTGGAAGATGAACAGTAACTTAGGTAATACAGTCATCTTGAAGGCTGCTAGTCTACCTGACCATGAAAATTCAAATTTAGATAGATTATTTGTATCTTGGATGAGCATGTGTTTTGCTTCTACATAGTTGTACCTGAATAGTGTTTTAGTAGAGTTAGTGAGGGTGATACCGAGGTAGGTAATGCTGTGGTCTGCCCATGGAAACGGATATTTGTGACTAATAAGACTACTTGTTGTGCCATCGATGCCTAGATTCAGCATTGATGATTTGTCTGTATTAACTTTATAATATGAGACTCTGCTAAAGTTTTGTAGAACAGATTGTACCGAAGCCAGGGAAGCAATAGGGTTGGTGATGATCAGGATCACATCGTCAGCAAATAAATTGATTTTATGTTCTATTTTGCCAATTTTTATGCCGGAAATGTTTTTATTGGATCTGATATGTTCCGCTAGGGGCTCCATCATTAAATTAAATATGAGAGGGGATAGAGGGCATCCTTGCCTAGTACCATTGCTAATGGGGAAGGGTCTGGATAACATTTCGGATACATATACTTGGGCAGATGGCATTGAGTATAAAGATAGAATTGCCTTTAGTATATGACCCTGAAAGCCAAACTTCTCAAGGGTTCTACGGAGGTAGTCCCAATGTACTCTATCAAACGCCTTCTCTGCATCCAAAGAGAGGAGCAGAGAAGGCGTTCGGGTAGAATTGGCATGGTGTATGAGATTTATAAGTCTGCGGATTGCGTCATGGGGTTGTCGGCCTTTGGTAAATCCAGATTGATCTATGTTAATTAGTGACGGCATTATGTCTACTAATCTGGTAGCTATCAGCTTTGCGAAAATTTTGGTATCATTGTTCAAGAGGGATATAGGCCTAAAATTTTTTGGGGTAGTGGGGTCCTTCCCCGGCTTCGGCAGGGTAACAATAAGAGCATTTAACATTTCCAGTGGGAGAGAGGAGGATGAGGCAGCTTCATTACACACATGAGTCAGAAAGGGTGCTAGAATAGTTTTAAATAGTTTATAATAGTCTCCCGTAAGACCATCTGGTCCCGGTGATTTATTGGCTGGTAATGAGGATATGACATCAATGATCTCTTTAGTTGTAAATGGGGAGTTAAGACTAATAAGTTGTTCAGGAGTGAGTCTAGGTAGATTGATTTCCTGGAGGAATGAATCAATTTCTTTTGGTGAAGGCTGTACTATAGATGGGTCATGTTTTATATTGTAGAGGGAGTTATAATAATGGCTAAAAGTGTTCGCTATTGCTTGTGGGTCTATTAATTTATCTTTGGTAGTTGGGTGGAAAATATGTTGAATTTTTGTTTTGCTCTGGTGCCCTTTGATTTTTGAGGCCATAAGTTTACCAGCCTTATTGCCGGTAGCATAGAAATTGGCTCTAAGTTTTTTCTGTTGTTTTTCAAAGGATTCGAGCAAATGGTTTCTTAGTTCCTGCCTTAGGTGGGTAAGTTTGTCTTTTTGGGCCTGATTGGGTTTAGATTGGTTTGGGCTTTCAATTTCTTTGATATTTTTAATAAGTGTTTCTTGTTGCTGAGATCTCCTCCTCCTCTCTCTTGCACTTAGTTGAATAATGATTCCGCGAATGTATGCCTTGTGAGCGTTCCAGAGGAAAGTATGGTTAGAGGAAGTTCCTTTGTTAAGGCTGAAGAATTCTTCAAGTTTATCCCTTATGGATGTTGTATATAAGTGGGAGTGAAGAATCGTTGTGTTGACCCTCCAAATCTTCTTAGGGTTGCATTGTGGTGAAAAATCTGCGGATATAGTGACTGGAGCATGGTCTGACCATGTAATTGTAGATATGTCAGAATTAGATATGATAGGTGATGTCCATTTGTCTACTAGGAAATAGTCAATCCGTGTGTAAGAGTTGTGTGGATGTGAAAAGAAAGAATAATCTCGTTCGGTGGTGTGGTGGCATCTGCATACATCATACAAGTCATTATCTCTCAGGAAGACACCCATTGGGGAACGAAATCTCAATGACCTGGACGAAGAGTCTAGTGAGTTGTCTGGGAGTATGTTATAATCTCCGCACATTATTAAACGACCTTGACGTATTTTGTTAACTTTTTTCATTAGTTTTCTTAGGAACCACATCTGCTTTGTGTTTGGTGCATACAGGTTTACTATAGTGCATCTGGAGTTCTCCAGGGTGCAATCAATAATCAAATATCTGCCCTCTGGGTCTGAAAAGGAGTTATGGAGGGTAAAAGAAATAGTGTTCTTGAAGGCTGTAAGTACCCCATTCTTTTTTGAGGGGCCAGAGGCCATAAATATGTGTGGGAAGTGTTTGTTCTTGAATTTGGGTTCTTCCTGTAGTTTAAAATGGGTTTCCTGCACACATATAATGTCTGCTCGTGTATCCTGGACAGTGCGCCAGAGGGAGGATCTTTTTGCTGGGTGATTTAATCCCTTAGTGTAAAGTGAAAGAAATTTTGGCATCTTTGTGGTCAGGAGGGAGAGTTAGACTGTATGTTTCACTTACTTACAGTTGGGAGGTTGAGTTCCTCTTCAGTAATTGAGTTGATTGAAATGAGATAGGAGGGTTGTCAGTATCGGTGGTCTTTGCAAGATCTTTGATGTATCCGAGTCTATGTGCTCTGGATAGAAAAAGAAAAGGAGAAAGGAAAACCAAGCAGGAGAGGAGGAAAAGGTTAGTAATTGTTGTTGATGTTGGTGGTGTCTTTGATTTATCTCTGTGCTGGTTCCAATGACTAGTTGAAAATCCAGTGATAAATTAGAAAGGGAGAAGATTACGAGAAAGCATAAACAGCAGCTATTATTCACGGAGCTGCTGTGCTGTGCGGGGTAAAAGTTTGTGGAAAGAAGAAACTGCAATAGCAGGGTAACTGACCGGAAGTAACTTAATTTGGGTAGTGGTAAAAGAAAATGCCTAAAGTGAATTGAGTATGTTAAAAACATTAGCACCTCCTTGTTGGCGGTTGTTTGTTCTCTCTTAGGGGGGTCTGCGGTAGGTCGGTGCCATCATGGATGATTACCCATTTTTGAAGGAGACGGAGGCCTTCGTCAAGGGTGGATACTTGATGCTTTACCCCGTTCCTGGTGATCATTAGTTTGGTGGGATATCCCCACTGGTAAGGTATT
Organism: Glandirana rugosa; assembly: GCA_018402905.1. Lineage (NCBI taxonomy): Eukaryota > Metazoa > Chordata > Amphibia > Anura > Ranidae > Glandirana > Glandirana rugosa. Next base: position 213,564 of record BLSH010296650.1, read on the forward strand.
TTGTGATTATTCAAGGGTTGGGTTATTGTGTTGAGATGTTTCCTTAATTGACGTGTGAATTGGGAGACGTCGCTGAACAGCGGCAATATCGGCGTATGGGGCTGGAAGTTTACCCATTTTCCTTGCATTTATCAATAGTTGCTCTTTTGTTTGAAAAAAGTGTATTTTCATTAGTACATCTCTAGGAACCGCAGCTGGTAGGTGTGGTGGTTTGGGGAGGCGATGTATTCGATCAATAGTTGTCTCTAATTGCGTAATGCCGGGCAGAATAGTTTCAATCATTTTTTTGGCGTATGCGTTCAGGTCTGGGGGGAGTACGCTTTCAGGGATGCCTCTTATCTTTACGTTCTGACGTCGGGATCTATCCTCCAGGTCTGCCAGTTTTGCCCTCATCCATTGTTGTTCGTCTTTCGAGCTGTCATGAGCGTCAATGAGGTCGTTTACCGTTTCAGTCATCTGGTTTATTTGTGATTCAATACGGTGTACTTTTTTCCCCATTGAGTGTAGTTCCGTTGAAAATTTGTTGCACAATGAGGAAATGTCGTTATGGATAGAGGAATGCAGAGATATGAGCATTTTTTTCAGGGTAGTATCTATCACTGGCTGATCCGATGTGGGAAATGTGGCTATAGGAGAAGCATGGGTTGATGGTGCGGGGATGAGTTCGTTGTTAGAGCTTACCTCCGAATCAGGGTGGCCAGAGTCTAATCGCATCCGCGATTTGGCTGGGCTATTGCTGGCTGAGGAGGTGGTAGATGGTGGAGAGGGATTCAGACCATCAGTTGGCCCCGTTAATTCTGGTTCATCAGCATCGGGGAGGTCAGTATATGCTCCATTGTAGTGTTGGGCTGGATCATGGTCACCTTGATGGAAGTTTTCTTTCAGTGGCTGAGAGAAAAAGTCTGTCAGTTTCTTTGGTTGGCAGTACTCTTTCCTCTTTCTGTTCATATTTATACTCAATTTGTCACAATAATGTAGAGATTGCTTTAGGGGATTATGTTTCTTGCAGCGTTATTGCTATAAATCTCCGGTCAGTGCTAGTGCTGGCGAGGTTAGTGTTTCATATCACTCGGCCGTTATCCGGGCCCTTTAATCAGCTACCTGTGGCAATGGTGGACAGTTCATGTGCCTACATGTAGAAGGTATTTGTACCCCCAAGGAGTGTTCAGAATAGATCTTTGGATAAGGGGGTAGTCAGTGTCTGTGATTGCAATTTGTACAGGGCTGGGTGTACCAAGATGGCCGCCGTGTGATGCTGCACAGAATTCCTGTCAGGATTAGGCTTGAGTGCAAGATTTATTACTATATAAAGGTAAGGGAAGTTGGGGCTGTTTGGAGGCACACTCCTGGGGTGCCAGGAAGCGTTTTCCGGTGTTTATTTGCTGAATCGGGCCGCTGCTTGACGGCCGTCGATAGGCCTGGAAGCGTCGACGGGCTTGTAATAAATCGAGGCCGCGGCTTTGTGGCCGTTACTAGGCCTCGGCGGATTTTAGTGATTCTGTGGGCTGGAAAGGGCACAGGGCAGTCCTGCCTGTATGGGGGGTTGTAGTAGAGGCTGATCAGGCTACGGATGGCACAGTAGAGGGTTGTTTAGGACCGTAATGTAGTCTGTGGCTTCAGGCCTCAAAGATGGCGGTGGCTGTCTGAGGGGTGAGTGTTAGATCGACAGTTAGAGTCTAAGAACTGTCCCTTCCGTTCAATATAGGTCTGGTCAGTTAGAGAAGAGCTGTGGGGACCAGCAGGTGTGTTGATGGCTCTCACCCGTTACTGTTTTAATGCGGATTTCTCCAGATTAGGCGCAGGGAGTCCTGGAGCTCTATTAACCACTTGCCGACAGTGTAACGTGGAAACACGTCGGCAAGTGGCACCCATTGTTGTGGGAGGACGTTATATAACGTCCTCCCACAATCGCGCTCCCGCGCGCCCCCTGGGGCGCGCACCTGGGAGCATCCGTGACCGCCGGGTCTATGAGACCCGGCGCATCACGGATCACGGTAAATGGCCGCTTGGAGCGGCCGTTTACCATGTGATCGCTCCGTCAAATGACGGAGCATCACATGTAAACAAGCCGGCGGAAGTGCCGGCTTGTCTCCCCCCTCTCCGCACCGATCGGTGCAGTGTGACAGGGGAGGGGGGAGAGGGGGGAGAGAGGAGATGCAGCGGTGCTGTGGGCAGGATTTGAAGTGCCCACAGCACCGCTATGTGCCAGGCAGGGACCCCCTGATCACCCATAGTC
>BLSH010296650.1:231705-253246 GCA_018402905.1 Glandirana rugosa
GGACCACTCTCTCCTCGATCGTGTAGAATGTGGGAAGGGGAAGGTATATTTAAACACCTCCTCCGGGCGGTATTAAAAGTCAACTAATTCACCCTTGCCATGGCTATGTAAATATTTCTCTATCTCTTCAACCCCATCATATAAGTAAAATTTACGACGTTCGAATGGAGGGGTCCTCTCAAGATGTCATACACACTCTGAAACAGATCAAACTATCTATAAAAACATTGATCCCCAAATTTTAACCTCCCCTAATCAACCCTACAAAATCGACATTCCCAATACGGAACTATCGCATGAGGGAGACATGAGATAATCCCCTCCAATTTTAAACCCCTAGTTACAAAAATATCTATCAAACTAGACAAAGTCTCACACATACTGTAGAACTCTCCTGGGGAGGTAAGCTTGCAGCATTTAAAATGAATATACTACCCCAACTTCTCTATCTCTTTATAAATGTATCGGTACCGTTCCCACTTAATCAACTGAAAATTATGGCGGGCCTCCTCCACAAATTTATATGGAAGGGGAAGGGTGTAAGATGTGCTAGCTCCTCTCTCACCAGGAATAGATCTATGGGGGGGCGGGGTATGCCAGACCTACAAGACTATTTTTGGACAGTACATCTCAATCACATCAAGCACTGGGTCGACAACAGAGAAACCACTCTCTCAGTGGAGATAGAGGTAAAACTATCCCCAACTGGAGATCTTCATTTGCTACTCATAAGTGATTAATGGAAAACGTGGGACCTCACTCCTCTCCCTATTACCATATCAACTTAAAACTAAGAATCCCTTTTGGAAGAATTTGGCCTACTCCAAACAATAACATTTATGCTCACTCATATACTACACTTCCTTGCAAAATACCCTCTAAAGTGACTACTGTCACACCAAAAAGCATGGAACTTTTACACACCAACAGGCCCAAAAGCTAAAGGAATATCTTCATTTTATGACATTTTACAAAACACATCTACATTTTGTAAAACAAATCCAATGCAAAAATGGGAAAAGGATCTCCTCTTGGTGAACTCCATCCCAGCCTCCAATTAAGGAAACACTATATACAGTCAGGTCCATAAATGTTGGGACATTGACACAATTCTAATCTTTTTGGCTCTATACACCACCACAATGGATTTGAAATGAAACAAACAAGATGTGCTTTAACTGCTGACTTTCAGCTTTAATTTGAGGGTATTTACATCCAAATCAGGTGAACAGTGTAGGAATCACAAAAGTTTGTATATGTGCCTTCCACTTTTTAAGGGACCAAAAGTAATGGGACAGATTAACAATCATAAATCAAACTTTCACTTTTTAATACTTGGTTGCAAATCCTTTGCAGTCAATTACAGCCTGAAGTCTGGAACGCATAGACATAACCAGGCGCTGTAAACCAGGGTTTCATCCCTGGTGATGCTCTGCCAGGCCTCTACTGCAACTGTCTTCAGTTCCTGCTTGTTCTTGGGGCATTTTCCTTTCAGTTTTGTCTTCAGCAAGTGAAATGCATGCTCAATCGGATTCAGGTAAGGTGATTGACTTGGCCATCGCATAACATTCCACTTCTTTCCCTTAAAAAACTCTTTGATTGCTTTCGCAGTATGCTTCGGGTCATTGGTCATTGTCCATCTGCACTGTGAAACGCCGTCCAATGAGTTCTGAAGTATTTGGCTGAATATGAGCAGATAATATTGCCCGAAACACTTCAGGATTCATCCTGCTGCTTTTGTCAGCAGTCACATCATCAATAAATACAATAGAACCAGTTCCATTGGCAGCCATACATGCCCATGCCATGACACTACCACCACCATGCTTCACTGATGAGCTGGTATGCTTTGGATCATGAGCAGTTCCTTTCTTTCTCCATACTCTTCTTTTCCCATCACTCTGGTACAAGTTGATCTTGGTCTCATCTCTCCATAGGATGTTGTTCCAGAACTGTGAAGGCTTTTTTAGATGTTGTTTGGCAAACTGTAATCTGGCCTTCCTGTTTTTGAAAAATAAATAGGAAGACTGCGCTAGCCCTAATAGCCACTATATCCCTATGTACACAGCTGCAACAATAAAGTGTGATTCCTACACCCAAAATACAAATTTAAAACAAATAAGGCTGCGCTTGTGTGAAGGACATAGAATAAAATTGACAACAAAAGGTGAGTATAAGAGGTATCCAAAAGATACAAACAAGAGGTGATGTAATGAATAAACTTATATAACCCCAATCACGTGTAAGTCCAAATAACAGTGAATAAACCAAGTCCAAATGTAGAAAGTGAAGGTGTAAAAGGAATGTCCTTAATTAGATCTTCCAGAGAGAGATCTTCCATGAACCGACATGCATCACAATGCCCAACAGTGTAAAAGGCCTCCACCACGGATAGTTGTGCCCTTACCGGATCACTTGGACCTCTTATTATAGGAGGTCAAAAACACCTGTGTGGATTAGGACCTCCACAAGGCCACTCCGATCTGTTATCTACGGGACACCCGATCTACTCAATTGGATCCTCTCCTATCCTGGGTGGGGGTATCAGAAGCCGCTTCCAAGTGTAAGTAATCAATGGAGATACTCCACAACACAGAAACGACCAGTTCGCTCCACTCCGGGGAAGTCACGGTACCCAAAGGAGAAATGGGCCAGATAGTGTGATATCGTTTACACAAAACAATTTATTAAAAGATTTGTATTGAACTCACATGTATCCGGATTAATAACAGCTGTATAATGGATAAAAACAATCAGCGGTGGTAGTGAGACAGCTCTCCACCCGATCGATTTCGTCTCCAAAGGACGTCTTCCGGGGCACGGAGGCTGTCCCCTCTCACCGCTTTACATATACTTCACAAAATCTGGTCATACCAATCACATCTTCCGTTGGAGGGATAAGTCCCTCCCAACCCATTAATCATGTAAATGTTGATATCCAGCTGGGCTGGCGTACTGACCTTATCCCAGGGAATCCATATGTTTTAGGGCAAAAGAAGTACATATGTCTGTCGCCCAGACACACACGAACATCCTATCACCATAAGTCGCGCGGACCGGAAATATGCGTTCCAAGGAGGACCGCCCAACTTCCGCTTCCTGTACCGCGCTGGCCGGATGTTTACAAATTGCGTTCCAAGACGAAAACTTTAAACGTCAATAAAGGAACGTACCCTGATCTATGAAAAACATTTTTTTTTTTTTGGAATAAAAAATGGGGACGGAGGATAATGACCAAAATATAGAGCAAACATTTTGAAAGGGGGAACTAGAAATAAGAATTAAATAAGAAGCACGAGTGAACTACATTTTTGACCTCCATTCAAAGAGAATAAGAGTCTTCTGAACCATAAGAAAATCTCAAAGGCCATAAATAAAAGGGGAGATAATCATGGCAAAATAGAAAGTATGGCCAAAAAGAAATGATATATATTTTATGGCCAAAGGTATGTACATACTATAGAAACGTGAAACTAAAAAATAATATATATAAAAAAATATGTAAAAATCCTAGAGGATATTAGAAAAAAATAAAAAATCTGAAAAAAATCAGAAGGAGGGGGATTTCTCACCAACTTCAGATGTGATCCAACTTTCAATACAAAAGCATGTATATTGAAAAATTCTGTATAAAGTTAAAATCACTAAATTATATTATCAAAAACAAGGAAAAGGGGAAAACAGGGAGGGGGGAGGGTATCAAGAAAAACCCTATGCATGAGAAGAGAAGGAGTAAGAGTAAAAGTAACAAAGGAAAAAATGGGGAATAGCACAAACTGGTTGATCAGGAATTGTCAATGAAACAGTTGATGTCTAGGTCTACGTTCAGGCCCAAGGGAGAGTGGCTCCTTAAAATAAAAATCCATTTGGTCTCAATCCTAGATAGCTCCCTCACTTTAAGGCCACCCCTCCAATTAGGGGTTAAACTATCAATTCCCATAAATAGGGTCCCCTCTGGGTTTCGTGCATGGACCTGATCGTAATGACGGGAGACGCTATGGTTGGGATACCCTTTACAGATATTATTTAGATGTTCTCCCAACCTAATGTTGAGAGATCTCGTCGTCCTCCCGACGTATTGAAGGCCGCAGGGGCACTGGAGTAGATAAACTACATGATTAGAACGACATGTAATGAGAGACTCTATGCCATATTCCCTATTCGTTATTGTTGACGAGAACTCTGTTGTTTTTCTCCTCTGTAGTGAGTTGATTTGACAGACCTGGCAAATGGCCACATTTAAAAAAACCTTTTAGATTTTGGTAAAAGGGAATATTTCTGGGAGGAGGATCTATAACATTGTGCACCAACCTATCCTTCAATGATGGTACTCCTCGAAAGGTAATCATTGGGTGGGCAGGTAAAGCTGTATGTAAGACTGGATCATTCCTTAAGATGTGCCAATGCTTCCGGAAAACCTCCCTCACAGCTTTGTGTTGGGTGGAAAAGCTAGTAACGAAAGCAAATTGGCGGCTTTGATCAGACCTCTGATTGGTCGGTTTCTCCTTATGTACCAATAATTGTCCCCTATCCATATTCCTAATAGACACTGCTGACACTTCCTGTTTTTGAGGCTCACCAATGGTTTACATCTGGTGGTGAACCTTCTGTATTCACTCACACATACACCTAACTCCTGGAAAGTGTTCTTGATCTTGCCAACTGTTGTGAAGGGTATTTTCTTCACCAGGGAAAGAATTCTTCGGTCATCCACCACAGTTGTTTTCCATGGTCTTCGGAGTCTTTTGGTGTTGCTGAGCTCACTGGTGCGTTCTTTCTTTTTAAGGATGTTCCAAACAGTTGATTTGGCCACACCTAATGCTTTTGCTATCTCTCTGATGGGTTTGTTTTGTTTTTTTTCAGCCTAATGATGGCTTGCTTCACTGATAGTGACAGCTCTTTGGATCTCATATTGAGAGTTGACAGCAACAGATTCCAAATGCAAATAGCACACTTGAAGTGAAGTCTGGACCTTTTATCTGCTCCTTGTAAATGGGATAATGAGGGAATAACACATACCTGGCCATAGAACAGATGAGCAGCCAATTGTCCCATTACTTTTGGTCCCTTAAAAGGCATATATACAAACTGTTGTAATTCCTACACCGTTCACCTGATTTGGATGTAAATACCCTCAAATTAAAGCTGAAAGTCTGCAGTTAAAGCACATCTTGTTTGTTTAATTTCAAATCCATTGTGGTGGTGTATAGAGCCAAAAAGATTAGAATTGTGTTGATGTCCCAATATTTATGGACCTGACTGTAAGACCATGTGCCGCAAGCCTCCTTGCCGATCATTGTTGTGTGTGTGTGTTTAGCTTTGTGTGTGGTTGTTCCTGTCGTATGCTCTGTGTCTACTTCTGGTTACTGGTCTTTGGCTTGTTCTGTTTATCCCTTCCTGCCTGATACCCCGATCTTTGGCTTGTTCTCTGTTTATCCCTGCCTGCCTGATACTCCAATCTTCGGCTTGTTCCCGGTTTCTCCTGTCTGCTGGTGCCCTGACCCTTTGCTATGCTGCTGACTATCCTTTGCAGTTCCTGCGCTACTGCTTCTGCTCTTCCACCTGTAGCCAGCCGAGCGTGAGCTAGGGGCCCCCGGGGGCCACGACCTGGATTCAGTTTCAGCCAAATCCATCCTCACCGCCAGAGGCTCTGGTGAATACCTACTGGCTCTTGGACTCTGTGCCCTAGGGAAACCGATGCACTAGCTCCCTGTGTTTCAGTGTCCGTGCTCCAGGGGCCCCTCTTCCCATTCCAGCCGGAACTCATTAGCAGCAGTCAGCTATAGGTCCACAAACTTAGCGGTGCGCTTCGCAACCCTCGGTGCGATTCACAACCCAGTGGTGCGCACCTGTCACCTGACCCCCAGGTGTCATGACAATAAGGTGTTTTCAAACACTATCTTGCTAAAATGTCCTCTTTATTTCTTGAATTATTATCTTGTATCTTATGTCTGATGTAGGGGATTTTACTCATCCCCCAACAAGTACCCTGCTCTATCTCTTATGTAATAGTCATTTGATACTGTAATTGCATTGGTCTATGTCTGACTTTAATCATTTTTCAATAAAACTCAGTTTAACCCTTTCACTGCCAGGTCCGTACACCGTATGAACCTACAGAAGTGCCTGCAGGTGGCCAAGTCCATATGCCATACGGACCTCTTTTTTCCCCTCTCCTATAAGCTCATGGTTACTTAAATGGCCATAAACTTATAGCAGAATTTTTTAGCAGACTCTGCTGAACAATTCTATAAATCTGATCAATTTAACCCTAAGTGTGACCCCCACATGCCGCTGCTTCCCTGTCCCCTGCCACTCCACCTCCCGTAGCTGCCTTCCATCAAAAACTACTCCCCTGTCTCCTTTACTATCCCCTTCACCCCCTTCTTCACCCCAGCACTGATTCCTCCCCTCCACCTGATCCCTCCTCTGCCATGCCCACCGGCTTCGGGTGCTGCAGGGGGCTTGGGGGGATATAGATGTGGGGGGCTTGCTAAACATGTGTTTAGCAAGCCCCCCTGTAGTACAGAGGGTGCAGGCAGCGATCACTATGATTGTTCCATTGCTCCTAGATGTCCACTGACAGCTGATACATAGTAAACCGCGAGTGTTACTATGTATCAGACTGTAATTTTATGAATAAATGAGGAATTTCTATGCAGATTCCTTTTCATTCAAGTAAAGTGCTGCTGCAAAAGAGACCATCTCCAGTCCCCTTTTCTGTCTCAAAAAAAGAGATATGGCGGCCTGTTTAGACCTCTGATATCTCACCAAAGACCCCCCCAAAATGCAAAAAAATAAAAAATATAACTAGAAAATGTAAAAACAATAAAAAAAAATAAAAAAACAAAAAACATAGTAAGACCCAGTGACTTTTTTGGGGGGCAACTCCCTCAGTTCTGCCGCACTCAGCCTCTCCATGAAGACAGCCCCTCACCTCCCGCACTCACCCCTCCACAGCTTCCTTGGCTTCTCCTTCTGGCCAACCCAATCTGTCTCATGTCCTGATTAGCCGGGAGGAGAAGCCAGAAGACAATAGCGAATATTAATTCACTAATGTCACAAGTGAGTGGGTTCAAGGCGCAGTGCTCTGCACCCTGAGCCCAACCTTTTTCAAGCTAATTAGAGCCTCAGGTTCTAATCATGTGGCATGAAAAAAAAACATGTTCAAACATACGAGTCCGGTGCCCTGCAGGCAGGCAGCGAACCTACACCCCTAATGGACCAGCCGTTTCTGGTAAGACCCCTTTCACATGGAACTGACTGTCAAGCAGATCCACCTGCTCAGCGGGGGATTATTATTATACAGGATTTATATAGCGCCAACAATTTATGCAGCGCTTTACAATATAAAAGGGAGACAATACTGTTACAATACAATAAAATGCAAAGGGTTAAGAGCTTACAATCTAATTGGGTGGGACAGGTAGTACAAAAGGTTGTAACTGTGGGGAATGAGATGATGGAAATGGTAAAAAAAATTGTTGTATGCATCATAGGCTTCCCTGAAGAGGTGAGTTTTCAGGGATTGCCTGAAGGTAGCAAGAGTAGGAGATAGCCGGACAGGTTGAGGTAGAGAGTTCCAGAGGATGGGAAAGGCTCTGGAGAAATCCTGGAGACAAGCATGGGAGGAGGAGACAAGGGAGCTTGAGGATAGTTGGTCTTGGGAGGAGCGGAGAGGACGGTTTGGGTGATATTTGGAGACAAGAATGGTGATGTAGCTGGGGGCAGAGTTGTGAATGGCTTTGTATGTTGTGGGGGATCTGTCTGCTAATTCCCACTGAGCAGGCAGATGACAGGTCTGCATTCGCTCCACTGATGCAAAGTAGATACGGACACAGCCCACTGTTCTCTATTGGGCGGTCAGGTGGAAATGAACCACCTGTCCATTTCCATCCGATACCATTCAATCTGGTCTGCTAGATGCATGGGGAATGGGATCCCCATCCATCTGTTTTTAGCGGACCGGATTGGATGGGTAGTCCAATTGGGTCCACCTGCAACATGGACAGGCAGACCCAATCGGTCTGCTTGTATGAAAGGGGCCTGAGGCCTTGTTCACACAGGGCATACATAGTGTACCTTTACAGGGATGCACAGAGGTTCCGTGCATCTCTCTGCAGGCAGTTCCATTGATGTCATTTGGGATGCAGCACCTTCACGAACAGAGGTGTTACTTCCACTTTAACATCCATGTAGGTTCACATGCATGTCCCTGAGCTCACACTGTTTATGTTCGAGGTCGTGTACCACACCCACACAGATGTCAGATTGGGAACAGCAGCTATGCCTGTGCAACCGTTGCATCCCAATTGATATAAATGGGACTGCTTGTACGGGGATGAACAGAACACCTGTTCATCCCTGTGCTGGTAAACATGGCCCTCCATGGGCGTACACTTTAGTATGCCACATGTGAACAATGCTTTAGTAGTAATTTAGCAGGGTTTTTGCAAGGTAAGTTGTGTTTATGTGCACCAATAATGATTTTAGTGTACTTTTAGTGAAACTAGCGATATGAATATTTGTGCAATTATTGGAGGGCTCAAAAAATCAGTAGCACTTTTTTATTTTACAGGTTATGTGCTTTCAGAAAATGTCTAGTTTGAGGGGTCTTTTCAAATTCTGAAAGCTGTAAGTGAAAAATGGCAACCTCCGGATATTGTTTTTATTTACAGTTTTGTGTACCTTCAGATTTCACCATTTCACAAAAAGGTGCAATTTAAAATGTACACTTATTTGTTATGTATTAACTCAATACAGTTTTAACTTTTATATTTACTAGGAATTTAGCAGGAATGTTGTACATTTTCCTGTGTATGAATCCACTATTAATGATTTTAGTGTAGTTTTAGCAAAAATATTGTTTGATAAACATTTGCGCAAATATCACATTGCCTTAAAAATCAGTAGCACCTTCTTATTATTCTACTGACCATGTGCTTTCAGAAAATATATGGTTTGGGTGGGCTTTTATGAACTCTGAAAGCTGTAAGTAAAAAAGGAAAACCTCCAGATTTTTAGAGAAATGTTTGAGTATGTCCGATTTTTAATATTTCTCAATTTAAAATTTACAAATGTGTCTAACACCTTCCATTTATTCTACTGGTTCTTTGCTTTCATAAAATGTATAGTTTGGGGGGGGGGGGGTCATTAACAAACTCTGAAAACTGTAAGGGAACAATGAAAACCTCCAGATTTTTAGAGAAATTTGGTTATTTATAGTTTTGTGTACGTTCAGTTTTCACCATTTCGCAAAAAGGTACAATTGAAAATTTACAAATATTTGTTATTTATTAACTTAATACAGGTTAAGCTTTTATATATAGTAGGAATTTAACAGACATTTTGTACAATTTGCTGTGTTTGCATCTCCTAATAATGATTTTAGTGCATTGCTAGCAAAAATATTGCTTTGGTAAACATTTGCACAATTATCAAGGGGCCTTAAAAATCAGTAGCACTTCTGGTTCTGGCACTGGCCACAAAAATCCGCCTAAAAAAGCCCACCTGCACCCTCACACCAGCTTGTCCTTCACCCGCCCCACCTCCCCATGGCCACCCCATCTCCGATGGACCAGTCCCTGGAAAAAACTGGCCCACGAGCGCCACCGGCTCCTCTACAAATCGAGGCCAGGATATGGCCTTGTCCCACGGTAGCGCGGATGCTCCTTCAATGGAGGTGAGTGCAGCCCACTCTCCCTCCCCCAGCATAAGGGAGATGGAGGATCATCAGAAGATTTCCCAGGCAGTGGCAGCAATATTAGCTCCCACTATTAAAGCCACCATAGAACATACAGTTAATGCTGGCATGCTCATGCTCGCAGGGAGCTGGGAGAGCATAATGTCTGCCTGAATGGAGCAGAGTCCAGAATTTCAAATATTGAGCAAGAACTTTACCAGGCCCATACCACCAAACAGGCCCAGGATGAAACAAATCAGTACATTCTCCAGAATTTAGAAGATCTAGAAAATAGATCTAGAAGGAGTAACCTGAGATTTGTTGGAGTGCCAGAATCCTTACAACCATCCGCCATAGCGGGATTTTGTGCCTAATGCATCCCGGAAGCCATGGGCCTACCAAGGCCATGCACGGTCGAAAAAAGAACACCATTTGGGAGAATTCTCTGCAGAATGAAAATCTCCATGCACAATTGTTGCTAAGTACCTGAACTACGCTGATAAAGTGGATATACTTATACAGACAGCATGACTCACCACCGAACCTACCCTCCAAAGCTACCCCGTCCCCCAAATCTCGAGACCAACGCAGCCCTCACAAGGACTCCCCCAAGCCTCTCAAATCTGCGGGCTCTTTTCACTCCAATGGACTGCATTGACTTTAGAGACGCTACCTATACACTTTTATGGATGAAGTGTTCTAAGCCCTGGTATGTATGGCCCATTGCCTCTCTACTCTCCCTGAGTCACTTAGACTTATGACACAATACATTGTTAATAAACACAAAAGTTGTCCAGGATTTTGTTGTTTCTTGTGTTTGTCACATCCTGGGTTTGCTTTCTCCTCTTTGGCCTCACAGGTATTCACCTCCCACCCCCCCACCAAAGGGACTAAGCTGTCCATATTGGCATCACTGATTACCCGGGCGATCAGTCACACTGCCCTATGGCCATAGTATGGGAGCTGTTCTCTCCCCCTGCGGAACAAAGTGAAGTCATGTGCACCTATTGTTTAGGTTCATGTCTGTTTCAACCTAGCTGTATTTCTACTTCCCGACACCTTCCCTTCCTCCCCTCAGACCCCCCTCCTGCAATTGCTTCTACAATGCAATATCTCAACTAACAACCTTCTTAGTCTAAACCTTACCGCAACACGCTAAGCACATAAAATGTTCACCTACGGAGGTGCGCATGTGCGCAAGCTCCAAGCTGGCAGCTTGATCCGGAGCTCCGCGCCATCACCCGCTCAAGTGGCTCTATTTGCACGGAGACAACGCCGGAGAAGGTCAGCATCGGGGGATCCCTCTCTCCCAAGCCTCCCGCAGACCAAGGAAGGGGCTGGGAAGTGCCGCATAGGTCCTCCGAACCCCCTCTCCACACCGTTGGGACGGCCGGGTGTCCCAAGATGGCCACGGCGGTGACCTCACAGGCTCTGCAAAGATAGCCAGGCAGACCTAAGTGAGCTGGAACACCCAGCTTTAGCAGGATCACTTGGCGCATATGTTTGGGAGAAGGTCAGTGTATCAAGATGGCCGCCGTTTAGGCCTAAAGGCTTTGTAGCTCACAAAGACACTAGGAGACTCTCCCAATTCTCATTACAGAGACACAAGGTTGTTTCCCAAGCCCCATGGGAGATCATCTGGGCTTTCATCATTAATGATAAGGAGTGCATGAACTCACTTGGACTTTCCTAACGCAATATAAAACCTCACGCGACAGATTTATGACAATCTTTCCTGTTTCTAAATTTTATCTGGATAACATAGCCCATCAGACCAATCCCAGAACTAGGGACCAGGCCTCTACAACAAGGTAGCCTCTTCCCTGCATGTCTGCTCCAACGGCAAGGAAGGATCTAAGCCTGCTCTTCTCTGCGACTTCTCAGCAGGGGAGTTCCAAGATGTCGGCAGCCCCAGCCGCAGCTACAGGTACCGTGGAAAGTCCCTGCTCGGAGAGCCTGGGGCAGTCATCACGTTCTGACCCAAAACAAATACTCTCCCCAGCTGTGCTGACTTTCACTCCAGGACCACAGGGAAGCTCCTTGCAGCTCCCCTTGCCTTCGCCCACATCCACAGAATCACTACTAGGCCATTTCCAAGGGGAACTTTCTTCACCTCCACTAGGGCCTAACAGCCCAGTTCCAGCTTCACCTTACCCCCCCCCCCCCAGCCCTAACATTTCATTGCAGGTGGAAGATCTCTACCACAAATTTTAATCTCTCCTGGAGAGGGGTCTTGCAAATACGATTGCCACAATTACGGGTGAGATCAAATCAGATTTCCAAATGCTAGGGACCCGTATTGAAGTGATTGAAAACAAGCTGGATTCCACGGCAGCAATATCTAATCAGAACTCATATCTTATTGGCTCTCTACAGGATCAATTAGATACGGCCTTATCAAGAACTGATGACCTAGAAAATAGGTCTAGACGAGTTAACTTCAGAGTGAGAGGCCTCCCAGAGGAAATCAAGGACATTCCTGACGCAATACAAAGCTTGATAACCAATTTATTACCAGACACCCCCAAACACCATTTGGAACTAGACAGGGCCCATAGAGCTCTTGGGCCCCTATGGAAAGATGGCTCCCCGAGAGACATAATTGTCAAACCTCATTTTTATGCTATAAAAGAAGGGGTCATGAGGCAATCCAGAAGTTCTGCCAAGATCCTCTGCTAAGGGCACCCTGTCCAAATCTTTGCCGACCTGGCCCCATCTACAATACAGAAAAGGAGAGCTCTGAAACCCCTCCTAGCAGTGTTGACGGAGAAGGAAATCAAGTATAAATGGTAATTTCCATTTGCTGTTAAATTCACCCTCAAGGGTCGGGATTATGCTTTCTCTTCATTACAAGAAGGAGAGAAACTCTTCCTTCATCTAAAATTGATATCACAGGAATCCGCGATGGACACCTCTAACAACATCAGTTCGTCTAAAAGACAGTCGCCCACCAGTCCAAGGACACCCCTTTGGAAGAAGGCCAAATCAAAACGAGCGAAAGAAAATGGTCCCCCGTGAACTGGGTCTCAGACGAGATAAATACAACATTCAACTGACAGGACTTCTGCTCTAGAGAGACGCAAAATTCACAATCTTCTTTTCTAGTTCTAGGTCTTCATATCAATCTCAACCTTACTCCATTTTTGGGCTTTGGTTGTCCTCTTTCCCCTATTAGCTTATAAGGTTAACCTTGTTAGCTTTCTATTTTGAATTGAGCCTGATGTAATGTGATCTGTTAACACGCTTTTGCTTTTCAAGCTGACAGTCTATTTGGAACAAAACGACCCTTAGACGCCACAAGGTTTAAATATAGGTTGAACTACATTAAAGGGGTCTTCCATGCATAAGGACTCTTATGCCCCAATCTCAGGGACTTTACTGTTGTGTCAGGGGTCCCGTTCTATGGAAACCACCCAATCCCCCCCTTTTTTTTTTTGGGGGGGGTGTCTTCATGGGCCGGGGCCAGATGGGACGGCAGATATTTCTTCCCAAGTGGAAGACTTCTAGGGTTTTTGGTCAGTTTCAAGACCTTTCTAAAGAATAGAATTCAAGTTGTCTTTTTATTTTGCTAATGTTAACTGTTTCACAGGGCTCCTGGGCGGGTGATGGCCCACTTGCGCCTCCGCCTATCCAGCTGACCCCGTTTGGTAGGTCAAGGATGGGCTTTCTAGCGGTAATAGCTAGACTTTTTGGTGTAGACCAAAGGGTGTCCAAGGGGCTCTATTTTTTCTCCCTCCTTGGTCGCAACTCCCTTAGATGGAGAAAATGGCCCTTTTCAGGGCTACTTACTTGTCAAGATTGCTTCACAATGTGTAATATTACCTACTTCATTCTTCTGATTTCCTCTTCTTTTCCCCTCTACTTCTTTCCTTTTTCTTCTAGAGAGAATGCTGCTCAAGGCTCTTTCCTCAAGACACGATTTGGTTCCATGGATAATGGGAAAACCTTGG
Source organism: Glandirana rugosa (assembly GCA_018402905.1). Lineage (NCBI taxonomy): Eukaryota > Metazoa > Chordata > Amphibia > Anura > Ranidae > Glandirana > Glandirana rugosa. The sequence goes on from BLSH010296650.1 coordinate 245,338, forward strand.
GAAGGGTGAGTGACCCAACTGATAGACATACCCTCTGCCCCATATGTGATGGCTGACCCTCCACGATTTCCCATCAGGGTAGCTACCCATAATGTTCAGGGACTGAATTCCCCCATAAAACGCAAGAAAATCTGCGATTTTTACAAATCTCTGAAATTTGATGTCCTTATGCTCCAGGAAACTCATTTCCCGGCCCCGTTTAATCCTACCTTCCTCCACCCCCATTTTCCAAGCTTTTTCCTACCTAACGCTGAATCTAAATCGAAAGGAGTGGCTATTCTGACATCTAAAAACTGCAACTTTAAGTGGCTCTCAGATGTCAGGGATCCTGAGGGCAGGTATATTTTGGTAAAGGGTACTATTGATGGGCATATCATTTCACTGATTTCGTACTATGCCCCCAATAAGGGACAGCTGAAGTTCTTTCAGGAATTGTTAGCGGCCCTCTCCCCCTTGTTAGAGGGCACAATAATATTTGGAGGGGATTCTAATGTAGCCTTTGACCAATCATTAGATAAAACCAGACCCCTGGGCAACCAACTTTTGCGCCCGACTAAAGTCAGTTTGCACATAGCCAAACTCCTTCACTCATATAACTTAATTGAGGTTTGGAGGGATAGACATCCCCGTAGCAGGGACTTTACCCATTTCTCCAGCCCCCACAATTCGTATTCTAGAATAGACCACCTGTTAACCCCCTTCTATACTTTGCCAAACATTATAGATGCCCACATACGTGACTCAGTTCTTTCAGACCACTCACTGGTGTCGTTGTCCATCCGCATCCAATCCAGACCATTCCCTAAACCGTACTGGAGATTAAATGAATCGTTACTCACAGACCCTGTAAATGTTATTGGAATAGATAATAGTCTTCAAGAATACTTCTCTACTAACGGGACGGGTGACACATCAGTAGAATCAGTTTGGGCTGCCCATAAAGCTTCTATTAGAGGGAAATGTATTCAGTTAGCCTCCAGGATTAAAAAAGAAGAAAGAGGACTCTACTTACAGAAGTTGGAGGAGTCCTTTATAGCTGCTAAAGCAGACCATAAGGCACATCCCTCTCATTACTCCTAGATAAATTAGACAAAGTGAAATTAGAGCTTAATCTTGCGTTAACAACGAAAGCAGAGAAGGCCATTCGATGGTCTAAACATAAATTTTATACTCAGGGTAATAAAATGGGTTCCTATTTGGCCAGGAAGCTCACCCCCCGGGTAAGGCACCTTTCTATGCCCAAAATCAGGGTTGACGGCAATCTCTCTTCTTCCAACCCCAACACTGTTATTAGGGCCTTTCAAAAATTTTATGAGAATTTGTAAACCCCCAAGACCGATGAGAGTGTAGATATAATAAATCAGTTTCTTAGTGGAGTCCCTATACCCCATCTCTTAGACGAGCATAGAAATATAATGAATGAAGCAATTTTATTGGAGGAGGTTTTAGAGGTTATCAAAGATCTTAAACAGGGCTCAGCCCCGGGACCTGATGGTCTCCCGGGCCCTTACTATAAAACATTTGCCAAAACTTTGGCCCCCCATATGGCGAAGTTTTTTAACACTAAAATGAAAGGGGGCCCTGTCAAGAAGCATCTTAACACTGCATACATAACTGTGATCCCTAAATCTGAGAAAAACCCAGAAGATATAGATAATTATCGTCCTATCTCCCTCATAAATAATGACCTGAAAATTCTAACTAAGATACTGGCGAACCGACTAGCATCCTTTATCAGTCAATATATTGATGAGGACCAGGTGGGCTTCATCCCGGGAAGACAGGGTCCGGATCAAGTCAGAAAAGCAATTGACATAGTCTCTATACTTCAATCCAACTGGACAGGAGGGCAGGCTCAGAAGGGGATGTTGCTCTCCCTGGATCTGTGTAAGGCGTTTGATTCAGTCTCATGGACCTATCTATTGTCCCTTCTAAAGCATTGGGGTTTCGGGGAGAGGTTTATATGCCTTATCAGAGCACTCTACTCTACACCACAAGCTATGATCAAATTGCAGGGATTTTACTCTAATTCTTTCCCAATTAAAACGGGAACTAGGCAGGGTTGCTCACTGTCACCACTACTTTTTGTTATTGTAATAGAGACACTTGCCATTGCCATCAGAGATAATCAACTTATCAAAGGGGTGTTATGCGGACAACAAGAACACAAATGTGGCCTATTCGCTGATGATCTACTAGTCTTCATAACTGCCCCAAAGTCCTCTCTCCCCGTATTATGTCAGCTCTTCTGAGATCTCAGGCCTTAGAGTAAATTATACTAAATCGCAAGCCCTAAATGTCTCTCTGTCTCCTGAGATAATCGGCAAGCTTAAGAAGGATTTCAAGTTTAAGTGGAGCGACACCTCGTTTAAATATCTGGGAATTAACTTCACCTCTAAATATGAAACTTTATATGGCAATAACTTTCCTCCGATGTTTCGAAAACTAGAAGATGATCTTAAGCTTTGGTCTAAACGGGATATCTCATGGATTGGGAGGGTTAATTCAGTGAAAATGACTTTGCTGCCTAGACTCCTCTACCTTTTTCGCTCCTTACCAGTTCCTGTCCGGATGGACCACTTGTCCTCCTTTCAAAGCAAAATCCTTAAATTCATCTGGGGAAACTCAGGATATAGGATCCCCAAACAAACCTTATTTCATCATAAACGCAGGGGAGGACTAGGCTTACCCCATCTAGTGAAATATTTGCAAGCTGCTAGGCTAGCCCAATTATCTTCTATATACTTTAGGCAGGAGAGGCAGGACTGGGTGCGGATAGAAAGACAGGCCATTCCGCGGCACACACTTGATTATCTGTTATAGTGCTCTCCTAAAGATAGACCCCCAATCATGGCCCCTACTTTATCTAATGAACTGGCCCTCTGGGATAAGATCAGAAATACATCCTCCTTAGTTTCCCCAGTTAAACCTTTAGCACACATCTTCAATAACCAAGAATTTCCCCCGGGTCTTAATATCAAAGCCTTTCAATGGTGGCTAAACAAAGGGCTGTTCCGCATTGGACACTTCTTTACGACCGCCGGCCCAATCACTCTCAAAATCTCTTATCGTTGGTGTGGTCAGCCATCACAGCAGAAGGGTGGTATCTCGGTCATATACGAAGCACTCACTCTTCCTATTAAAAAATCAGCCTTTATGACTAACTGGGAATCAGATCTCCAGTTTGATTGGGAACTGGACAAATGGCAAGTTGTCTGTTCCAGAGCCTTTAAGGGTATCCTGAACACCACTATCTCTGAAGCAAGTGTGAAAGTTTTGATGAGATGGTATCTCACGCCAGCTAGACTGGTTTTATTTTATCCTTCCGCTGATCCGCTGTGCTTCAGAGGGTGTCTTCTTAAGGGCACCATGGCCCATATTTGGTGGGAATGCCCAAGAGTACGATCCTTTTGGGCTAAAATATTCCGTATTATTCAGAAGGTAACACGTTGCAAACTAGCTAGGTCTCCTACTATAGCACTTTTAAATGATAACATTCCTAACACCACGAAAGCCAACAGGAAATTAATTAATTTTATCTTACTGGGAGCCAAGGTTACAATAGCTAGGGCTTGGAAACAAGAACGGGTTTCCCTAAAAACTGCTATCCGAAAAATCTCCTGGTTAATGTCTCAAGAAAGGCTAGCTAGTATTCTAACAGATACTTTGTACAAATTTGAATTGATCTGGGAACCTTGGGCAACCTTTGTAGGAGTTTCCCTAACTCCAGGCGTTCCAGGGAACCAAAATCTTTAAGTGAACGATAGAGTCAACAGCTATCTTGCAAAACCTGCTTTCTCTCAGACATTCCTTTCCTTTTTTCCCTCTTACTTATTCCTTTCCTTTCTTTAACTTTGTCTCTTTTTTCCTTTTTTTTATTTAATCTCCTTTGTGACCCTTTTTTACAGTTACCTTTTTATTCATGAGGGTAGGGGTTCATGTTCATACGTTTGAGAATTATGGCGTCACTGATGGCTTTTTAGGTTGATTGGATAGAGACGATTATAGGATATCTTTAGAGAACTGGACATTCTGGGGGGTCCTATGGGGGATGGGGGGTCCTGAGCCCTCGGCACAGTATGATCCCATTGGGGGTGTCGAGGGCCCGGGAGCTATCCATCAAGGTGTCTGCAGCGTATGGTCGCCTAAAGGTGATCCTTGGAGGGATCGCCATTCCTGTGGGGCTTGTCCTTGAGGGTTCAAAGTTAGTTATATGATCTGAGCCGAAGGCCAACTTGATTTCAACCGTGTCCTCATAAGCTAGTACAATGGTCTTCTGTGTTTCTGAAGTCTGAATTCTCAGTTTATTAATCTGTGTGACTGCCTAATTTATTCATCTCAATCCTTACTGCGCATCTTGCATATTATCAAACGATTGTTTTGCTTAACTGTTTCTTGTTTTATGCACTTCTGACACAATTTTGTAATTTCTGTTTGATTATATTTCACAGAGTTTGAAATGTTCTACTACGGTAACTGCTCTGTTATGTAAGACAAACATTAATAAAAATTATTGAAACGAAAATGTTCACCTACTTACTACCTACTTCAGCCCATATCTCTCAAAATAAGAGACCCCATGAAAATCACATCTTGGAATGTCAAGGGCCTTAGCTCCCCTATTAAGAGACTTAAGATTTTAAGACAAACTGATTTTTACAGATTAAAGAAACTATGGGTAGGGACAGTATTAGGGTCTGATGCACTCGGCCGTAAAGCCAGAGTCATCACCCTGATTCATAAAAACCTCCCTTGAAAAATTTTGGGACTGGACGTTGATGACCAGGGACAATTTTTAACAGCTCATATCCATCGGGGGACAAAGAATTTATGATAACACATGTGTACGCTCCCAACAACCCTGGAAAATCTTTCTTTGGGAACCTATCCACCATCCTATTGAAATCGATTTCAACTCCATTATGCGTTCAAGTGATGATAGATGATAGATCTAGTCTCAAAAGTCCCCAATAAGAAGGTCCTAAATCAGATCACACCCTCTTTGCTCTACCATGGACTCGCTGCACGGGACTGATATATGGCGACTTTTTCACCCTTGCAGACAGAGAATATACATTCTCTAACCCCCACAAGAGTCTCACTAGAATTGACTCTATATTTTGCACAGACAACTTAATCCCCATATTAAAGCAAGGAGATGACCGCACACATGCTGCACCGGTTTGCTGGAAAATGTTTGTAAATTTATTCAACAAAGTACATCACAAAGTGACAAGCATAATGACAGATACCGGCATGTCCATGGATGACAATGGGTTAATGCGTTTCACAGCGCTTACGTCTGCTTATTCGTAACCGGGTTATGAATAAGCAGACGTAAGCGCTGTGAAACGCATTAACCCATTGTCATCCATGGACATGCCGGTATCTGTCTATATGCTTGTCACTTTGTGATGTACTTTGTTGAATAAATTTACAAACATTTTCCAGCAAACCGGTGCAGCATGTGTGCGGTCATCTCCTTGCTTTAATGTGGATCTCCTGAAATCACGAACGGGACCTGCACCTATTGGCCGGTTGTTTGTTACCCCGCACCTGAGCGGCTTCACTCCCTTTCTCTTTTGGATATACTCAACTTAATCCCCATGGCCACAGAATCTGAGATTCATGAAATAGCAATCTCAGACCATGCCCCAGTGTTGATTTCCTTTAACCACTTCCATACAGGACACTTACACCCCCTTCCTTACCAGACCAATTTTCAGCTTTCAGCACTCTCACATTTTAAATGACAATTACTCAGTCATGCAACACTATACCCAAACAAAATTTTTATCATTATTTTCTCACAAATAGAGCTTTCTTTTGGTGGTATATAATCACTGCTGGGTTTTTTATTTTTTTCAATATAAGCGAAAAAGTAGCTAAAATTTTGAAAAAAAAACACGTTTTTTTAGTTTTTATTGAAAAATTTTGCAAAAAAGTAATTGTTCTTCATAAATTTGGGCAATAATTTATACTGCTATATAACTTTGGTAAAAATAACCCAAATTAGTGGATATTATTTGGTCTCTGTGAAAGTTATAGAGTCTACAAGCTATGGTGCCAATCATTGAAAATTGATCACACCCGATGTACTGACCACCTATCTCATTTCTTGAGACCCTAACAAGCCAGGAAAGTACAAATACCCCCCAAATGACCCCTTTTTAGAAAGTAGACATTCCAAGGTTTTTAGTAAGGGGCATGGTGAGTTTTTTGAAGTTGTAATTTTTTCCCACAATTCTTTGCAAAATGAAGAATTTTTTTTTTTTTTTTACACAAAATTGTTAAACAACAAGTTATTTCTCACACACAGCATATGCATACTTGCAATGACACCCCAAAATACATTCTGCAACTCCTCCTGAGTATGGAGATACCCAATGTGTATGACTTTTACACAGCCTGGCCACATACAAAGGCCTAACATTGAAGTAGCACCTTCAGGCGTTTTACGAGCATAAATTACACATCTCATTTCTCAGCCACCTATTACACTTTTGAAGGCCGTGGAACACCAGGACAATGGAATTGCCCTCAAAATGACCCAATTTTGGAAAGCAAACACCCCAAGGTATATTATATGAGGCATTATGAGTCTTTTGTATGGTTAAGTCTTTGAAAAACACGGAAAGAAGATAAAAACTCTATTATTTTTTACACAAAGTGGTCAATTTATAAGATATTTCTAACACATAGCATGTACATAGCAAAAATTACACCCCAAAATACATTCTGCTGTTCGTCCCGAGTTTGGCAATACCACATGTGTGCACCATCATGCGTTCTAGGAGCATAAATTACACATAAAATATCCTAATGACCTATTACACCTTTGAAGGTCCTGGAGCACCAGGACAGTGGAATTACCCACAAAATGATCCCATTTTGAAAAGCAAACACCCCAATGTATATTCCATGAGGCATTATGAGTCTTTTGTACTGTTCATTTTTTTCCACAAGTCTTTGGAAAACGTGGAAAGAAAATGAAAACATATTTTTTTTTACACAAAGTTGTCAATTTATATGATATTTCTAACACATAGCACGTACATAGCAAAAATGACCCCCCAAAATATATTCTACTACTCGTCCCGAGTATGGCAATACCACATGTGTGACTTTTACACAGCCCGGCCACATAGAGAGGTCCAACATTGAAGTAGTACCTTCAGGCGTTCTAAGAGCATAAATTACACATCTAATTTAATTCCTACCTATCACACTTTTGAAGGTCCTGGAGCACAAGGACAGTGGAATTACCCACAAAATTACACCATTTTGGAAAGCAAACACCCCAATGTATATTTTATGAGGCATGGGCTGCAGATAGGTTCTCGGGTATTCTTATGGGCTGCAGATAGGTACTCGGGTATTCTTATGGGCTGCAGATAGGTACTCTGGTACTCTGATGGATTAGTAAAAGGTACTCGGGTACTCTGATGGGCTGGTAAAAAGTTCTTGGGTACTCTGATGGGCTGGTGACAGGTACTCGGGTACTCAGATGGTCTGGTGCCAGGTACTTGGGTACTCAGATGGTCTGGTGTGAGGTTCTTGGGTACTCAGATGGGCTAGTGACAGGCACTCGGGTACTCAGATGGGCTAGTGACAGGTACTAGGGTACTCAGATGGGCTAGTGACAGGCACTCAGATGGACTGGTGACCGGTACTCGGGTACTCTGATGAGCTGGTGACAGGTACTCGGGTACTCAGAAGGGTTGGTGACAGGTACTCGGGTACTCTGATGGGTTGGTGACAAGTACTCGGGTACTCTGATGGGCTAGTGACAAGTACTCGGGTACTCTCATGGGATGGCGACAGGTACTCGGGTAGTGTGATGGGCTGGTGACAAGTACTCGGGTACTGTGATGGGCTGGTGACAGGTACTTGGGTACTTAGATGGGTA
>BLSH010296650.1:266360-277340 GCA_018402905.1 Glandirana rugosa
TGGCGAAAGGGCCAAAGGGTCTCATCCCTCCTCAATACCTCCACAAGACTCAACAACCAATTATCCATGAGATTGTTATCTCGGAACATGCCCCTATATCCCTTGAACTTCCAGGATTTTTGATAAGGAATACCACCAATATTTGGTGCTTCCCATCCTATCTTGCCAAAGACCTACACCTTCAGCAAATCATTAAAACCACATGATCAGAGTTTTTAACCAACAACTCAGAACACCTCCATAACTCCTCCCTACTCTGGGAAACCGGGAAAGCGGTACACAGAAGAGCAATTATTTCATATGACTCCACCCACAAAAGACCTGTATCAAAGGAATACACAGCTGCCAGCAATGCACTGAGGACAGCTCAGACTCTTTTGGCGCAGCGAAAATCGCCAGATAATAGGGAGAAATGGCGCACAGCCAAATCCAGATTCGATATGTGGTCGGAGGCACAGGAAAAATTGCACCAATCTCTACATGACCTAGAATACCACAAATACGGAAACAAGGCATGCAAACTATTGGCACGCCTATGCAAAGGCCCACACATGCCTGTTCATATTGCTGCTCTCAGGGATAAGAAAGGCAAATTAACCACCAAGCCGAAAGACATAAACAAAATACTTGAACAATTTTACGCCACACTGTACGGCCCTGACCCCATTGATGAATCCACCGTGACTTCCTTCCTAGGGAGCATACCCCTGCCCAAAATAAATGAAGCCCAACTCATCCTCCTCAACGCTCCCATAACCATAGAAGAAATAATGACCACAATCAAAACTCTATCACCCGGGAAAGTCCCGGGACCAGACGGGTACACATCAGAGTTTTACAAACTCAACGCTGACATGATCATCCCCACCTTAGCCTTACTCTATGCAAACATCCTAGATGGGTCCCCTATCTTCCTTCTGGATTTCAAGCCCATATCCAACTAATCCCCAAAAAGGACAAGAATCCCACAGATCTGGGATCATACCGCCCAATTTCCTTACCAAATTTGGACTCCAAACTACTCTCAAAAATCATGGCAAATAGACTAGCCTCAATTATGCCCACCATAATCCACCCCCCACAAGCAGGTTTCACACAAGGATGTTTGGCCACCTCAAATATCAGGAAGGTACTGGCAGTACTAGAATTTGCAAGGTCCAACCCAGCCGCGGAGAGGGCTATAGTCACTCTAGATACAGAAAAAGCATTTGACAAGGTCAGTTTCCGTTGGCTGGAGTTGGTCCTCGCAAAGATGGGATTTTCGGGTCCTTTCCTCCATCTCGTCTCCTCCATGTACGCAGCCCCTACCGTCAACGTCATAGCAGCTGGCCATATCTCCAATAGCTTCAGCCTGCAAAAGGCACAAGGCAGGGTTGCCCCCTATCCCCCCTGTTATTTAATCTCACAATAGAACCCCTCTCACGTCACCTAATCAACCATCCCGACCTCCATGGGGTCCAAATAGGGTCTCAGGATTTTAGAACCGCCCTCTTTGCAGATGACATTTTGATTTTCACCACTAAGCCACAGCTAGATATACCAATTATCCAGGACATCTTCACACAGTTTAAATCCTGCTCTGACCTCAGAATAAACTTCTCAAAAAGCAAGATCCCGCCTTTGTTCCAGGCTCACAGTCCTCCCTGGGCCTCTAACTCCCCATTCACAGTAGCAAAAAGCCACATTACTTATCTAGGAATTAAAATAGGTAAGGTCCCCTCCTCCCTCTACCACCTCAACTTCCTACCCATCCTATCCAAGATAGCAACTCAACTAGATAACTGGTCCAGCCTACCCTTGTCATTATTCATTAGATGTCATCTATTTAAAATGGTGAGTTTCCCAAAATGACTATATCCCATACAGACCATCCCCCTATTACTCCAACACAGAGACATCCAAAATCTCCAAAAAGCCATAACCAAATTTATATGGAAGGGATGCAAGTCCAGAATCTCCATACAAAGCTTTTCCTCCCAAAGCATGAGGAAGGTGTTAATCTCCCAAATATACATCTATATAACATTTCATGCCTCTTGAGAGTGGGTCTGGATTGGATAAACCAGTTTTCCAGGTACACCAACTTTGAGTTGGAAACCCAAATGATGAGTCCCTTCACTTTATCTGCACTCCTCCACTGCAAGATCAGCTCTCCCCCTACAGATGAGGAATAACCTTGTAATCAGAGATACCATCCTAGCATGGAGAGAAATCAGAAAGAAACTGGGAGTTTCCCCCAAATTTCGTACCATCTATGGATTATAAATCCTCCCCTCTTCCCCCAAGCACAGTAATTCACAGCCTTCACCTCTTGGACATCACATGGACTGACAAAGTTCTCCCAACTCAACCACAGGCAAATCAATCCCCTACCAAGAACTTTCCTCGAGATATAACCTACTTTCCGAACATTTTCTAAATTTCCAACAAGCAATCAGTTTTGTAGGAAATCTTTGCCCCTCAAAACCTGCTCGTTTCCAGCTCTCCTTGGTGGATTCCTTTCTGGACCTCCAGCCGCCTACAATAGCCAGCATCTACAAGCCTCTGCTTTCTTCATTCTCTAAATCTCTCCATGAAACCTCTTCTTCATCTTGGAACTTAGAGCTTAAATCTGAGGAAGCGCTAAAACACATCCTACAAGGGTATAAAACCACTCGATCTCTGGTCACCAACGAATTCTGGAGAGAACAACAATTTAAGCTGATGCACCGGGCCTACATACCACACCTTACGCATAGCAAACTCCTTCAAAGTCAACTTTGTCCTCTATGCAAGATTCTTAGACCCTCTCTACTCCTCAGACTTTGGTCATGCCAAAGGATTTCCAGCTTCTGGGACCAAGTTGAGTGACTAGCAGTCACAGGTTTACAACCCCGCAAAGACAATCGCTTCTCTTTGGCTCCCTCAATGCTCTCCCAGTACAACCAAATCTTACAACAAATCTCATCACTCATAACAAGAGTGCTCTAGGATGTATCTACAGCAGGCTTTCTAATGGAATCTTAGGGCATGATTGTTCGATCCTAACCCATGCTTTATTTTCTCCTTCCCTACACCAATCCAATGCCCTTGCCAGATGTACTGCCTGATAGTACCGTGCCAGATCTGGAATGCCTCCTTGGATTTTGGCCATTGCCAACACCAAGTGAGAAATTTGTGGTTTTGTCTTCGCCCAGATAAATCTCGTAAAGTCACCCCACACTGATTTCAAAAATGTGGTTGGAACCGCAATTGGTAGAGTCTGAAAAAGATATAGTAATCTCGGCAGAATATTCATTTTTAGGATAGCATTTCTGCCCATCCATGACTGCTGACCTTTATGCCATCTGTCTAAATCAGAGAGCAGGTCCCTCAGTAAGGGTGGGGAAATTTATTGCATATATTTTCCCCGTTGTGGAAGTCAGTTTAACCCCTAGATACGTCAAAAAAGAAGGGGCCCATAGAAAAGGGAACGATGTCCGTAAAGCCTGTGCCCTCAGAGGAGTCAATGACACATTTAGCATCTCCGATTTATGTACGTTAATCTTGAAATTTGAAAGATCACAGTATTGGTCACGTTTGCTTAATAAATTAGGTAATGTAGTTTCTGGAGATGTGATAAAGAATAGCACATTGTCAGCAAATGCTGCTACTTTGTGCTCTTCCTTTCCAATTTTGAACCCCTCAATGTCCATACTTCCCCTTACGTGTCGTAGAAAGGGCTCTAAAAATAAAATAAAAATCAAAGGGAAAAGTGGGCATCATTGTCTAGTACCATTAGACAATATAAAGTTCAAAGATGTTACCTCATTAATTCTCACTGCTGCTGTTGGGACAGAATAGATGGCATTAATCCACTTACTGAAGGCCTCTCCAACTCCTATATATTCCAACGTCTACTTCAGAAATAGCCAATCCACCCTATCAAAAGCTTTTTCCACGTCAGCTGACAGCAAACAACAGACATAAAGGGACTCTCTGGTGATGAGCCAGGTATATAATGCCCAATGCCTTAGTAGTGTTGTCTTTTATCTCTTTGGTAGGCATAAACCCAGTTTGATCTGGGTGGATGACCTTCTGAAGGTGAGGTTGTAGCCTGGATGCCAAGATTCATGTAACAATGTTAATATCGGCATTTAATAAAGAGATAGGTTGATCATTTCTGCATTGAGCGGGATCCCTTCAGGATTACTGTAATGTGTGCTCTCAACATATCCTCCCACAGTGTCTGTTCTTCCAATAATGAATTAAATGTTTTGACAAATCGAAAGGGCCAAGATCTTATAATACTCCGTTATGAATCCATCCAGTCCGGGGGCCTTACGGGGCTTAAGTATCTTAATTACCGTCATATACTTCTCATTAAAGTTTGTATTTTGCAGAATGTTTAATGAGTTCGCCAAACATTCCTATCACTACTTATCACAGCTAAGCACTGTTGTGATGGCTGTTGGGAACTTGGAGAAGGGACTGGCTTATCCAAAATTCCCCTTGCTTCCATATCTGGAAGTGCAGGGCCAGCAGAAGAAGCTGCAGGGGAGTGCTGGCAAGGTGAATATAGGTGAATATAGGTGAATATAGGTATAGGGCAGGGGTAGGGGGGTCCTTTGAAAAGGCATTGTCACTTTGACCGGTTTTGGCAAGTTGACAGTGTCCCTTTAAGAGAAGGGACCAATGGGGATAACTAGTCAACTTACAGTAAGGTACGCTAGTAGAGATAGCTAGTGAACCCGAAGTTCTGTGGCTGACAATTTGTTCTTGGTGCTTTAAATTGAAAATATATGCAGTATATGATTTAATGGCATGTTAGCCTATTATAAGCTTTTTTAACAAATACATCCTTGGATCTTGTATTGCAATATTTTAAACGTATATGTATTATAACATTGCTTTTTAATTATGTAGCACAGCACAGTTTATAATATTTACTTCATATAACAATGCATGTTTTATCTTATTGGAAGAATGCACAGCTGAATTGCCTTCAGATATTTAAGATTTCAGCATTGTTGTTCTCTGTGTACATCACTTGATTATTGCTATTTTTTTCTGGCACGTACAATCTGTCAAAACAGTGGGAAACAATTGCTAGGAGCACTGACCCACATAGAAATGACTGTGAATTTCTGATCTCCTTTGACCAGTCAATCAGCAATGTATAGTACAATGAAAAAAATCAGTTTCACCCTGTTAGTCCTTAAAAAAAAAGGAAAAGAAAAAAAAAAGATTGTCTTAGAACACATGACCAACTGTGCAAGTTCTTGATTATACTGTACCCACACACATATTCATACATGTTTTCTATTTCTGTATCTATTTTAGCATTCAGTGATGTTGTAGCACAGAAAAAATATAAAAATTAAGAAATACCTCATATAAAAACACATACATACAACAGCAACAGAATAATTAATTGGTCTTCTACTAAATAGAAAAGATATAGTATGTTTTTATTGTTTATAACCTGACATGCTGAATAAATCAATGATATTATTAAAAAAAAAATTACTTTGAAAACACAACCAATAATTACTTTTTATAATACAGAACTATACTCAATTGTTCACATTAGGCCCCATTCACACTAATGTGTGCACCACAATAGAAATCACATTATTTTATATTGTGCCCATTCATATCAATGCAATGTGGTGCAGTACAATTTTTGAAAAGCGGCAGGTGCTTCTTTTTGTGTAGCATAGTGCTTTCTTGTTCCATAGACTTCAACAGGAACAAATGAAAAACATACACACATGTATTTTAGTGCATTTTTGCCAGGGTTTTGTGTTTAACAACCAGTGTGCCTCTTGAAAAATTCTCCAGTCTTCAGCTATTTGCAGACCTCTTGTGATACACAATGCAAAAACGCGAATAGCTTTTGTCAGTGACAAAGGCATTGCGTAGTCACAGCATTGTATACCGATGGGGTTACCCAGCAAAGTTATCTATCACGCGAGATGGAAACACTTCAGTGATTACAAACAGACCACACAGGATGACTGGCAAGTGGTAATGCACAAAATAAAAATAAAAAACACAACGCATAAGTACCCACAACAAATTAACAACCCGCTGGATTCCCGAAGCCTTATGGAGCCTGTAATGCTCCTTGAGCAATGTGGGCAGCAACCCTGCCTCCAGATTCATGTTCAAATCTACCTTTTTATGGAACTGTTTTTTTTTTTTTTTCTTTTTGATTGTTTGAACTCCCTACCTGTTTGTCTCTTCTTTTTTCCCCTATACATTTTCTGCCAATCTGACCTACATGAGATGGACTTCATGGCTGCAAGCTTCTATTTTTTTTTTTAAACAATATTTTTATTAATTATTAGTAGTTAAAGAAGAAAAAGAAAATCACATAGGCAGTATTATGCAAGCACCAGACTTATACAGCAGTAGTACTAGGTTGACAATATATCTAGTGCAGACTACTTGCGAAAGTTTGACATTTCAATACAGTTCCAAAAGAATAAACAACTGTTGGGATTGATACGAGGAGGAGAATTCCGTCCGTCCCTCCGGCACCCCATGTGGGAACTGACTGTGCCCGGAGTGAGAGAGAGAGCCACCTCCTCTTTACAGCATACAGGAAAAAACTTTTGTAAACTGTATAACAACAAGGGGAGAAAGGAGGGAGGAGTTAGTATCTTACCCCCATGATAGGTAAATCATATTGGGGGCAAGGTACTAGGGGGAGGGAATAAATTGCAGCCTTAGGGATAAGCAAAGCATTGAGAATCATAGTAAGAATAGATCAATTGGGTATGCGTGTTTATTTAGACGTTAACAACCTTATTACCTGAGGCCCAGGAAGACCAGTTACGGTCGAATTTGTCTCTTGATAGAGAGTTAATGGCTAGGAGCTTTTCAAATGAGTAGTTTATATTCACTTGCTGAATAGCATCAGACAGGCTTGGTGTCTCCAGGGATCGCCAGTTCCTGAGTATTGTATACGGGCTGCAAGTAGTATGTAGGTGACCACAGGTCTGGAGGAACATGGGAAAGAGTCGATTCCCAGATTTAAGAGGGCCAGTCCTGGTTCTGGGGGGGTAAAAATCCCAGTGGTCGAGGAGATTAAGCAAAAGATTCTTCTCCAGAAGCTGGAGAGACTAGGGCATTCCCATAGTGTATGTATTAGCGCGCCCACCTGGCTGCATTCTTGCCAGCAGTTCGGTGAGTGAGAAGGTGAGATTAGGGAGAGTCTGTATGGGTTGTAGTGCCACATGTGTAGAATTTTTAACTGCATTTCCCAGTGTGTAGTACATTTGGAGTTCTTTAGGGTAGAGAGGAAGGCTGCGCGCCACTCCTTTAGGGGGTAATCCTTGTGTAGCTCCTTTTCCCTTTTTTGGATTGAGGGGTTTTTTTGGAGCAGAGTTTTGTTATGAAGGGAGTTATAAACTAAGGAGATTCCCTTTTGTCTACGGGGGCTAGAAGTTAAAAAGCTCCATATATCAGTGTGGACTCCTAGGGAAGGTAATGGGTTCTTAGCAAGGAAATGATGGATTCGCATGCAGGTAGATTTGGTGTCTGCCGGCAGGTGGAACTCCTCTTGGAGCTGCTGCCATGATTTGGGTTTAGAGTGTGAGATAAAGTGCTGAATCTTTGACATTCCAACTTGGAGGAGCAGTTTGGTGTAAAGAAAGGGAATAAGTGATGAGAGGAGGTGAATAGGTAGGTCACGGAGAGGTGCCGGTCCCTCAGAATATGCGTTTTTGTTAAGGGATCTCCATACTCTCATTGAGGCAGCCATGGGGGGGGGGGCATTTCAGAGATGTCCCATTTTTTCCATGTGTCCAATATGAGAAATGCTGGCAGGTCATGGGTTTTGGACAGAGATTATTCTATATCAGCCCATAGAGGGGATTCTAGTTTGGTGAACCAGTGTTTTAGTTGGTCGATTACTGTTGCATGGTGGTAGTCCTGAATGTCCACCAGCCCCATTTCTCCTGCTAGTCTGTGTTTTAGGAGATTAGTTCGGGCACACCTTGGTTTTTTGTCTTTCCAGACATATTTTGTTACTAATGTGGAGAGGGATTTAATGATGGTGGGAGGGATGTGAATGGAGAAGATCATGAGTGAGAAGAGATAGACCGCACAATGTCCCTGGCTGACACAGACACAGCCAGGGACATTCCTCCGATCCTACATGGGGTTTTTGCTGTACACAACATCGCACTACATTGTGAATTTTCACTTGAGATTATTATTTCTATGGTAATAAAAAACAATTTTTCTATCATACAAAAGAACTTTTTCTTTTATCTTTCCATGTAGTCCGACAATTCACTCAGCTTTCATGTCCATAACACACTTCGATTTTGATTTTGATTGTTATGTTTTATCAGTTACGGACATACACAACACAATCTGGTTGGGCGATTGTCGGTGTGCGATCTGTGCACACACCACCCACTATGGGGGAAAAGTTTGACATGCTGGTAAGATTCTGACATTGCGACTTTTGTTTTGTTTTACACACAGTCGCTTAATTGTCTGCACATTACCACCTGCTGCAACTTTGTATTACATATATTTTATATATATATTTTTTACACAATAACTTTTTACCCTCCCATTGGTTTATGGATCGGTAGTCTGTCCTATGGTCGTTGTCTCATAATACCCTATTACCAATTGTTCATTTGTCACAATCATTTGGCTTGATACGTAGTCATTGTACAATTTTTCAACTATTTAGCCATTTACATATATATGTCTTTATATGTGTGTTTAATGATTTTAACCTCTGATCGTCCGAGAGTTTTTTCTCTCTCGTGGCCAGAACTTTTCAATTGAGGTTTTATTCCATCTGTATCTTCTAATGGGTGTCTTGATGTTTGATACAACCAACAATGACCACTAATGATACACACCTGTTTTTGATTCATGAATATGCTGTCTTTGTAATGAGCCACTAATTTGCAACCATTGCCTCCATGTGTACACTTTATATATATTCACTATGTTTGGCTCAGTAATATAGGTTATGATTAAGCGGACTACAGAGCCGTGAAACGCGTTAACCCTTTTTGAGCTGTGTTGTCACCTCTGCCTGTCACTTTGTTCATCGTGGTATGATTCACAATAAATCTTCTCTTGGGACTTTGATTGTGCGGTCTATCTCTTCTCACTCATGATTACCTGGACTGGCGGCTGTTCAGACCTGCTCCTAGCCTCAAGGATTACACATTATTCCACACCTGGAGCGGGCTCTCTACCTTCCTGCTCAGTGAATGGAGAGGACCCTGAAGATGTATAGAATTTGTGGGAGGATGACCATTTTAAAGACTGCTAATCTACCTGCCCATCCTATCTCGCCTGTTGGAAAGGATTGGAGTTGGGCTTGTATTTTCTGGATAAGGGGAGTAAAGTTAGTTGAAAGGAGTTTGGATAAAGGGGACGGTAGGGGACCCCATTCGTTCCCAAGTTAAGGGAAGAGATTCTTGTAGTTTCATTTGGACCAGGGGTGAAACCCCTAAGTTCAATATCAAGGATTTTGTGCAGTTAACCTTATAATAAGAAATGGTACTGAAATTCGTCAGGATTGTGTGAGCTCATGGGAGGGAGGTTGAGGGATTAGAAAGGAAAAGAATAACATCATCGGCAAACAGGTTGATGACATGTTGATTTTGTGAAAATTGGAAGCCCGATATTAGAGAATCCGATCTTATAGTCTCTGCTAGGGGTTCAATCATTAGATTGAATATAGTGGGTGAGAGGGGGCACCCTTGTCTCGTTCCATTTGTAATGGAAAAGGGTTTGGAGAGGAGGCCAGATGTGTAGATCTGCACATTGGGGTTAGAATGGAGGGCCAGGATTACAGCTAGAATCGATCCCTGGAAACCAAACCTTATCAGGGTGCTCCTCATGTAGCCCCAATGGACCCTGTCAAATGCCTTCTCTGCTTCTATCGAGAGCAGCAGAGAAGGCGTTTTCGTTCGTTCAGCATAATGCATTATGTTCAGTATTCTTCTAGTTGCATCAGACGGCTGTCTACCCTGTACGAATCCCATCTGGTCCTTTTGGATCAGGGAGGGGATAACCTTGGCTAGAAGCTTGGCATAGATCTTAACATCAGAGTACAAGAGGGAAATGGGTCTGAAGTTTGCTGGTGTGGTGGGGGGTTTACCAGGTTTAGGAATCGTTACCCCAAACGCCTTAAGCATTTCCTGGGGGAAGGTTGAGTCCTGTGATGCTGCTAGGAAAACTTCCTTTAAGTGGGGGGACAGGATTGAATTCTACACTTTGTAGCATTCATTGGGTAGTCCGTCCGGACCCGGGGATTTGCCACAGGCAAGAGACGAGACGATCCTGTTAATTTCTGTGATGGAAATTGGGGAATTCAGGTATTCTAGTTGGTCTGGTGACAATTTAGGGAGATTAAGTTTGTCTAAGAATGCATCAATGGCTATTTGTGTTGGTTGAGGGGTGTTGGGGTCAAGTTGGAGATTGTATAGGTTGCTGTAGAAATCTGAAAATAAGTTTGCTACCTGCTGAGGGTTGGAGATCTTAGCTTGTGTATTTGGGTGGATAAGGTGTGGGATTCTTGATTTCATGTGTGCTTTTTTGATCTGATGGGCTAATAGTTTGCCCGCTCTATTTGCATTGGCATAGTGGTTTAACTTTAGTTTCCTTAAGTGTTTGTCATAGTTTTGTAGGAGGAGGGTCCTTAGTAGAGTTGAGCGAACCCGGACTGTAAAGTTCGGGTCCGTACCGAACTTTGGGGTGTCCGGGACCCGGACCCGGACTTTTCAAAAAAAGTCCGGGTTCGGGTCTGGGGTTCTGGTAATTTTAATGAAAAATCTTAAAAATGCTGTAAAAAAGTCCAGGAAGGTCCTAGAGGTCTGCAAAAGGAAGGAAAATGGGGGTAAGGGTGGGACAAGTGCCCTACAAAGAAATGGGGACAGGGAAATAACTTTAAATATTTAAAAAAAAATAAAAACATAAAAAAGCAAAAATGGAGGTGAATGGGGATCATCTTAAAACTGGGTCTGAAAAGTA
>BLSH010296650.1:312756-324484 GCA_018402905.1 Glandirana rugosa
TGAAAACTCCGTCACACCCTGACAGTAAAAAACTTTTGGTATGGTGGGATTTCTGATAAGTATAGTAAAAAATTAAAAAGTATGAAAAAAACGTGATAAACGTGAAATTGGCGAACGGCTGGCGACTAGCCGTTAACTGCCGCTGTTCCGCCGAGCCCTCGCGTTTAGCGGCAGTATGCTGTCGCCGGCGCGAGTGCTCGGATCACTCGCGCGCGCGTGGCGGTCTCCGCGCGGGCGTGTGAGTGACACAAGCCCCTCCCGGTCCCTCGCCCACACCGCCGAAGCTCACATCCCTTCCCCCTCACACAGAGCGGAGGTCCGTGTTTACATACACGGACCTCCGCTCCTTCGCTCCAGGGGGGCCATCGCGGGTAGCCGGCGGCAATCGAAGCCGCCACACCCGCTCCCTGGCCCTCCCCGAACACAGTGAGTGTGCGGGCGCGCCTCTGGCGGTGCGCGCGCGCTCACTAGGCTCGTGAGCGCGGCCGCTGTCGTATGACGGCGATTTGCGCTCCCGAGCCGCCTTGTCGCCGTCAATTGCCGATCAGCGGTCGGCAAGCGGTTAAAGTGCAAATAGTGCAAAAAAAGTATGAAAAATTAAAAAATGATATGAATAGTCTTTAGGGTGGTATGGTTTTCAAAAAATGACAGTCCCACACTGCCTCAAAAGTTTAGAATTAGAAATGGTGACACTCCAATAGGTGGAAAAAGATGGTATACCCAAAGGATGGTAGGATTAAACGCTTACCAGATCAGTTGGATACATGTACCATATGGCAACATAGGTCAGAAGAGCTTGTTTGGGAATATATCCCTGATGGAACTCTCTTGTAGCGGAACCTGGGTCCAAGGGTTGTTGTTCAGCATCATGGAACCAGTCCAAATCCAGATATGGGCTCCGATTGTGACCGGAGAAGTAGTCACATAGCTCCTCTGCTGCCACTTCCAGCAATGTCTCCTCTCTACCTCCACCTGACTCACCTCTAACCCGGAAATGTATATATGTCCCCCCTCACACCTGTATATATGCACCTCCACACCTGTATGTATGTTAGCCCCCCTCACACCTGTATATACAGTATCTCACAAAAGTGAGTACTCCCCTGACATTTTTGTTAATATTTTATTATATCTTTTCATGTGACAACACAGAAGAAATGACACTTTGCTACAATGTAAAGTGGTGAGTGTACAGCTTTTATAACCATGTACATTTGCTGTCCCCTCAAAATAAAGTAACACACAGCCATTAATGTCTAAACTGCTGTCAACAAAAGTGAGTACACCCCTAAATGAAAATGTCCAAATTGGGCCCAAAGTGTCAATATTTTTTGTGGTCACCATTATTTTCCAGCACTGCCTTAACCCTCTTGGGCATGGAGTTCACCAGAGCTTCACAGGTTGCCACTGAAGTCCTCTTCCACTCCTCCATGATGCCATCAAGGAGGATGTTAGATGTTAGAGACCTTTCACTCCTCCACCTTTCGTTTGAGGATGCCCCACAGATACTCAATAGGGTTTATGTCTGGAGACATGCTTGGCCAGTCCATCGCCTTTACCCTCAGCTTCTTTAGCATGGCAGTGGTTGTCTTGGAGGTGTGTTTAGGGTCATTCTTATGTTGGAATACTGCCCTGCGGCCCAGTCTCCGAAGGGAGGGGATCATGATCTGCTTCAGTATGTCACAGTACATGTTGGCATTCATGGTTCCCTCAATGAACTGTAGCTCCCCAGCGCTGGCAGCACTAATGCAGCCCCAGACCATGACACTCCCACCACCATGCTTGACTGTAAGCAAGACACACTTGTCTTTGTACTCCTCGCCTGGTTGCCACCACACATGCTTGACATCATCTGAACCAAGTAAGATTATCTTGGTTCAAGTAATCCATGTTCTTAGTCTGCTTATTTTCCACAAACTGTTTGTGGACTTTCTTGTGCATCATCTTTAGAAGAGGCTTCCTTCTGGGACGACAGCCATGCAGACCAATTTGATGCAGTGTGCGGCGTATGGTCTGAGCACTGACAAGCTGACCCCCCACCACTTCATCCTCTGCAGCAATGCTGGCAGCACTCATACGTCTATTTCACAAGAACAACCTCTGGATATGATGCTGAGCATGTGCATTCAACTTCTTTGGTCGACCATGGTAAGGCCTGTTCTGAGTTGAGCCAGTCCTGTTAAACTGCTGTATTGCCTTGGCCACCATGCTGCAGCTCAGTTTCAGGATTTGACAATCTTCTTATAGCCTAGGCCATCTTTATGTATAGAGCAACAAATCTTTTTTCAGATCCTCCGAGAGTACTTTGCCATGAGGTGCCATGTTGAACTACCAGTAACCAGTATGAAAGAGTGAGAGCGATAACACCAAATTTAGCACACTTGCTCCGCATTCACACCTGAGACCTTGTAACACTAACGAGTCACATGACACTGGGGAGGGAAAATGGCTAATTGGGTCCAATTTGGACTTTTTCCCTTAGGGTTTTTTTTGTGTGTGGAATTTTTTTTTTTTCCAAAAAAGGAGTTTATTGAGAAATTACAAAGCATGTTACATGAAAGAAAAAGAATGAACTACATGCCATACAATATTCAATAAGTAGAGTACATTCAATAGAGAACATCCAAACAGTAAGCTAGGACAACCGTAGTTAAATTCTGTAAGGGAGGGGGGTGGGGGCAGGTAAGGGACGGGTGGGGAAGGGAGACTTGCGGTCATCCAACCGCATCAATAGTGATTCTTTATCTGCAAGAGTTTTACGCCATCATTATAGCAAAGAGAAAGGGTGGGGGATCACTCCCACTCCCCCCCCCCCAATGTGAGCCCAGGGGCAAGGGGCAACTCGCCTATATTCATTTTATTATATTCTACTTCCTCTCTCCTCCTCCCCTGAAGGAGTTGTATTGAGGGGACGAGCGAGTAAACAGAAAGCTACACTTGAGCATAAAGGAACAGCGTACAAAGGTCTGCAAACTAGACATGGAGAGAGGCTACACAGTATTTTGAAAGCCGTCCGGGAACACATGGCTGCCTGCAATTCGTATGGCAAGTTAATCGAGAGAGAATGGGCGATCATTATAGGGTTGTAGACCAAAAAGGTGATTGTCAATAGATTAGTGGGCCTTAGTAAGAGGTAAAGAGGTAGAGTTTGACGTACTAGAGGGTGCGGGGCCAGCCCGCACACCTTAGTATTTCCCTTAGGGTTTTATTCACTTTTGTTGCAAGCGGTTTAGACATTAATGGCTGGGTGTTAAGTTATTTTGAGGGGACAGCAAATGTACACTGTTATACAAGCTGTACACTCACTACTTTACATTGTAGTGTAATTTCTTCAGTGTTGTCACATGAAAGGATAGAATAAAATATTTACAAAAATGTGAGGGGTGTACTCACTTTTGTGAGATACTGTATTCCCCCCTTACACTTGTATATATGCCCCCTCACACCTGTATATATATATATATGTCAGCCCCCTCACACCTGTATATATACCTACCCTGTATATATGTCCCCCCCCCCACACCTATAAATATGCCCCCCTCACACCTGTATGTACAGTATCTCGCAAACGTGAGTACACCCATCACATTTTTGTAAATATTTTATTCTTTCTTTTCATGTGACAACACTGAAGAAATTACACTTTGCTACAATGTAACGTAGTGAGTGTACAGCTTGTATAACAGTGTAAATTTGCTGTCCCCTCAAAATAACGTAACACACAGCCATTAATGTCTAAACCGCTGGCAACAAAAGTGAGTACACCCCTAAGTGAAAATGTCCAAATAGGGCACAATGTGTTAATATTTTGTGTGGCCACCATAATTTTCCAGCACTGCCTTAACCCTCTTGGGCATGGAGTTCACCAGAGCTTCACAGGTTGCCACTGGAGTCCTCTTCCACTCCTCCGAGCTGGTGGATGTTAGAGACCTTGCGCTCTTCCAACTTCCGTTTGAGGATGCCCCACAGATGCTCAATAGGGTTTAGGTCAGGAGACATGCTTGGCCAGTCCATCACCTTTACCCTCAGCTTCTTTAGCAAGGCAGTGGTCTTCTTGGAGGTGTGTTTGGGGTTGTTATCATGTTGGAATACTGCCCTGTGGCCCAGTCTCCGAAGGGAGGGTATCATGCTCTACTTCAGTATGTCACAGTACATGTTGGTATTCATGGCTCATTCAATGAACTGTAGCTCCCCAGTGCCAGCAGAACTCATGCAGCCCCAGACCATGACACTCCCACCACCATGCTTGACTGTAGGCAAGACACACTTGTCTTTGTAATCCTCACCTGGTTGCCGCCACACATGCTTGACACCATCTGAACCAAATAAGTTTATCTTGGTCTTCGAAGACCACAGGACATGGTTCCAGTAATCCATGTCCTTAGTCTGCTTGTCTTCAGCAAATTGTTTGTGGGCTTTCTTGTGCATCATCTTTAGAAGAAACTTCCTTCTGGGACAACAGCCATGCAGACCAATTTGATGCAGTGTGCGGCATATGGTCTGAGCACTGACAGGCTGACCCCCCTCCCCTTCAACCTCTGCAGCAATGCTGGCAGCACTCATATGTCTATTTCCCAAAGACAACCTCTGCATTTGATGCTGAGCATGTGCACTCAACTTCATTGGTTGACAATGGCGAGACCTGATCTGAGTGGAACCTTTCCTGTTAAACCGTTGTATGGTCTTGACCACAATGCTGCAGCTCAGTTTCAGGGTCTTGTCAATCTTCTTATAGCCTAGGCCATCTTTATGTAGAGCAACAATTCTTTTTTTCAGATCCTCCGAGAGTTCTTTGCCATGAGGTACCATGTTGAACTTCCAGTGATCAGTATGAGAGAGTGAGAGCGATAACACCAAATTTAACACACCTGCTCCCCATTCACACCTGAGACCTTGTAACACTAACAAGTCACATGACACTGGGGAGGGAAAATGACTAATTTGGACATTTTCACTTAGGGGTGTATTCACTTTTGTTGCCTGCGGGTTTAGACATTAATGGCTGTGTGTTGAGTTATTTTGAGCAGCAAATTTACACTGTTATACAAGCTGTACACTCACTACTTTACATTGTAGCAAAGTGTGATTTCTTATCACATGAAAAGATATAATAATATATTTACAAAAATGTGAGGGGTGTACTCACGTTTGTGAGATACTGTATGTTTGGTAATTATTGTTCTCTGTGCAGTTGTTTTAAAATGTATCTACAGCCTCTCCCCTTTGAAGTAAAAGTGTTTGGGGCAACTGTAGAGCCCCCAATCATTCATTACACCACCCTCCTCCATTGGTCTCTGGGTTCAACTGTCCCTCTCGAAGCCCTAAATCACTGTAGGGGGATTCAGAATAAAAAGCATCAGAAATCAGTGAACTCCCTTCACTAGTCCCTTCCAGGCTGTATAAACCCAGAACAGCTCAGTTCTGAGGATTCACAGCAGCTAAAACCCAGATACTTTGGCCAGCTAAGCGGCATATTAGGAACTCTCTGTCACCAATTTCCAAAGAGTGGGGCAGAGGAGGAGTCAGGAATCTAATAGACCCCTGATGTCATGTAATTCAGCAGCTGCTTAAGGGAGAGTTCAACAATGGCTGTGAATTCACAAATCCATTACTTGGCCCAGACATTGCCATGCTCACTCCTCTCCCCCCGAGGCTGCTGCTCACTGGAAAAGAAAGTCAGAGCTTCTGGATCATGTGAACGTGCTGGACTGGATTAAAAATAGGTAATTACACAGATCTTTTCTATTCTGTGTATACTCAGAATAGCTAGGGTTAGCCTTTTCTTCCATGTTAAGTACACACATGAATGGAAAGTTAGGATGCACATACTGTATAAACACTTATTTTTAGACACAGATTAGATTTCCTATATGTGTCAGAAAGTGAAGAGTAATTTATGGATCACCATTTAGATTTACCTGAAGCTGGTAAGCTGTAGGGCTTTCACTGCATTGCCTATTTAAAACATTTTGCCTATTTAGGTATCAAAGCGTTAATGATAAAATAAAATGTGGACGAAAAGGCATTACATAAAAGGAAAAAGATGGGTAAAGTTTAAGATACAGTAATAATAATAATAAAATTAAGAATAACAGAAATGTAATGGATAGCTGCACTTGAAAAATATGTGCACAGTAGGAATTTGACCTCTTTTGAGCAGATACAAAAAGGAAAGGTGGGGCATACAGTATCTCATTTGGGGGCATGTTACATCTATATACAGTTATGCTCATAAGTTTACATACCCTGACAGAATTTATGATTTCTTGGCCGTTTCTCAGAGAATATGAATTACTCATGGTTGGTGTTTGGCTGAAGCCATATATTATCAATCAGCTGTGTTTACTCTTTTTAAATCATAATGACAACAGAAACTGGCCAAATGACCCTGATCAAAAGTTTACATACACTGGTAATTTTGGCCTGATAACACGGTATGTAAACTTATGAGCACAACTGTATATCATATGCAATTCTCAAAATAACATAAACAAAAATACATGAGAAAAAAAGAAATACTCTAATGTATTGGATAAGCCCTACTTTCCAAATGGGTATATAAAAGTTACATGGCAATTTTTCTTTCAACATTGCATTGCAGCTATGCGTACCAAATATAACACATTTGCAATGATATAAGATAAGGTAAAAATTAGATAGCTAGGATTTCTGTACCCTTGATAAACTATCTTCTAGGAGTACCTATCAATAAAATCATATCTGTAAAGTTTTTAGGCATATCCAATACTCTCTGCAATTACAAGTAACTGAGAGTGATAGAAATTACTTTGAAAATGCTACCTCCTTAATTGCTCATGCTAATCTGGAGAATTTGAGCCCTAAATCACATGTATGTTTTGCAACACATGTTTTAATAGAAGCATCACTGGCTGCTGGGAAATTGATAAAGACAGACTAAAAAAAACCTGGAGTTGGACGTTAGGTTCAGGTTGAAACCATTTGAAATATTAACATTATAATTGTTTAGATGTAAAAGCAGATAGCTGCTTTTGGTTACAGAGAAGGCTTCATAGGTAAGAAGTTTGACCACTATGTTCCTTGATGGCTGATAAAATTGTCTTCATGTCGGAAACTCTGTGGGATGCTAATGGGTACAGAATATGAAAAAAGCAAGTTTGTGTTCACCTTGAATACAAAATCATTTGCAAATGCTTTTCACATGACTGGATAATTCCAGTGAATATTCACACAATGTTTTGAGTGAAAATTCTCAATTACTTGAATAAACCAGCCCTAATATTAAAGAAAATGTATGCTCAACACTATAGGGGCCCTTCTAAAAAGCAAAGTGAATATTGTTAGCATGGATGAGCAGGTGGTTTGGTCAAATATTAGGTAACTTTTGTTTGTTCTACCCCCTGTTCAGCTTCCAACAGTCAATGATTTCTTTTTTTTTAACTATGAGTTTATTTTGTTTTACCGGACAGTACAAAGCTAATACCAATAGGAACATAGCATACAGTTTTATGCCATGATAATGAAAACAATTTCAGAAGGTCAATATTTCTAGTGCAATAGTATAGTAATACGGAAGTAGCAAAGATTTTATAGGTCTAATAGTAAGTATGGCAAGCTGTTAGGAAAGACATATTTCTAAGTGAGGAGACAAAACAAAGGAATGTAACAGGTGTAATACTCAAAAAATCATTAATGAGTATACAATGAGGGTAGAAGTAAACAGACCTTCTCAGAGCAGTGGTCCTCATCTCCTGCCCTCAGGACCCACTAACAGGTCAGATTTTAAGAATTACCTTGGGGAGATGCAGACTAGAAAACTGCAATCACTGAGCAGCATATTATATCACCTGTGTTGTATTTCAGTTATCTTGTAAACCTGCCCTGTTAGTGGGTCCTGAGGACAGGAGTTGAGGACCACTGTCATAGATTATATAGATAAATTGGGCCAAAAGTCAAATGTCATCTATCTATGAGGGAGAGGCAAGACAAGGAGTAAAGAGGGCAGTGCAAAATGTATTCCAAAAGGCAATGGCTATTTAGTGTGACAATAACCTCTGATATGAAGGGGGTTGAGGGGATTTCCATTTTCTGGCAATGGACAATTAAACTGCAATAAAAAAGTTGGTTAAGACTGTTTGAAATATAATAGGCCAGGTAGAACTTTATACACCCAGAAGTATTGTCTGTGGCATAGGGGAGAAAAGAATAGGAGTTACAGAAATGACCAGGTCAATGACATCAGACCAAAAATAAGTGAGATGCAAGCAGTCCTCCATGCATTATCCAGTTTTTCCACCGTTTCTTTAGTAGTGTTAGGTGAACTTTTGCTCAGACCAAACATCATCCGTTCTGGTGTTCGCCGAACACCCAATTTTTTTGTGTGTTCAGTGGGATGTTGCCACAGTTAATATGTTGTTAGCAGTGGGGCCGGGAAGCCAACCACCACATCCTTAACAACAAATCATCAGATGTCAGGGGGCTTCCCTGCTGACAGCTGAAAGAAAAAAAAATTGCTGGTAATAAATACAAAATAAAAAATAGGTGTAAAGGTTCCCTCCCCAGTCCATACCAGGCTCTTTAGGTCTGGTATGGATTTTAAGGGGAACACCACAACGGGATATTAAAATAAAAAGGATGTGGGGTCCTCCCAAAATCCACACCAGACCCTTATTTAAGCATGCAGCCTGGCAGGCCAGGAAAGAGGGGGATGAGTGAGTGGCTCTGCCCATCCCACCTCAAAGCACCTTGTACCCATGTTAATGGAGACAAGGGTCTCTGCAGGCAGGGGGCTTATCGGAAAACTGGAAGCCCCTTTAACAAGGGGGCCCCAGATCCTGGCCACCCCTTATGTGAATGAGTATGGGGTACATTGTACTCCTACCCATTCACCCAAAAAAGTGTCAAAATAATTAAAAACATTAGACAGGTTTTTGACAATTGCTTTATTTAAAAAAAAATATGTCCTCCCGATGTAGATCCACCGCCTGCCACCACCACCGGACCCAAAAAAAGAAAAACAAATGCTCCGCCATCAATGAAGGTGGCCCCACCCTTCACCTATATAAGAACTGTCAAATGGCAGAGCCTGCAGTAGGCAGTTAGCCTTCATTGGTAGTGGAGTATTTATGTTTTATTTTTTCAGGTCCAGCGGTGACGGCGGGTATCGGATCTACAGCAGAGGACATTGTTGCTTACTATTTTAATTGTTTTAAATAAAGGAATTGTCAAAAACCTATTTACCATTTTTATTTATTTATGACACTTTTTTGGTGAATGGGTAGGGGTACAATGTACCCCATACTCATTCACATGAGGGGCAGAATCTGGGTCCCCCTTGTTAAAGCCCCCTGCCTGCAGGCCCCTACAACCACAGCCCAAGGTTGTTGGGAAGAGGCTCTTGTCCCCATTGACATGGAGACATGGTGCTTTGGAGTGGGGGGGCCAGAGCAGTGGCATCAGCAGAGAGTGTCGATAGTTTAAAAAAACTATTCGGTGGGCACCTTAATGATCACAACATACAGGGATATACGATGTACTATTGAGATAAACACAAGCACGCTCACATACCACAGGTTGAACTGGAAGGACTGGTGTTTTTTTTTAACCTTAGCAACTATATGTAAAGCACCCCATCCCTCCGCACTCACGCACAAAAGTCACACTCGCAAATGTAAACAGTGTTCAAACCACACATGTGAGGTATCGCTGTGATCGTTAGAGAGAACAGCAATAATTTTTGCACAAGACCTCTTCTGCAACTCTAAACAGGTAACCATTAAAAAGTTTTAAAGCGTCATTTATGGACATTTTTAACCACTTACCAACCGGAAGGTTTTGCAGCTTTAGGACCAGAGCACTTTTTGCGATTCGGCGCTGCGTCGCTTTAACTGACAATTGCGCGGTCGTGCGACGTTGCACTCAAACAAAATTTGCGTCCTTTTATTCCCACAAATACAGCTTTCTTTTGGTGGTATTTTATCGCCTCTGCGTCATTTCTTATTGCCGCTATAAACAAAAGAAGAGCGACCATTTTGCAAAAAAACCCAAATTTCTTACTTTTTTCTAAAATTCAAATCCAAAAAAAAAAATATAAAAAAACATTTTTTTTCACCGTTTTTGGCCGATTTATATAATTCCTCATATTTGCGATAAAAAAAATCACAATCGGCGTTTATTGATTAGTTTGCGCAAAAGTGGCCGCGTTTACGGATGGTGAGAATTAATTTCTGGGGTTTTTATTTTTTTTTTTTTTTTTACTAGTAATGGCGGCGATCTGCGATTTTTAGCGGTAATGCGATATTGGGGCGGACACGTCTGACATTTTTGACACTTTTTTGGGACCAATGACATTTATTCAGCGATCAGAAATTTAAATGTCCACTGATTACTGTATAAATGTCATTGGCAGTGAAGGGGTTAACCTGCAGGGGGCGATCTAGGGGTTAACGGTGTTCCCTGGGTGTGTTCTTACTGTGGGGGGGTTGGGCTAACATGGGCATGAGAGATCTAACTGATCCCAGTGACAGGGATAAGTAGATCTCTCATGCCCCCACTAAAAGAGCGGGGAACCGCTGTGTTTACATCGGCGGTTCCCCGTTCTTTCCCTGTAGCCGCTCATCGCGGCTCGCCGGTGGACATCGGGTCCGTCCGAGCCGCGGGCACACTCCCCAGGAGTGCGGCGGGGGCGCGCGCGCGCGCCCCCTGGTGGCTGAATGCAGATCGCCGCTTATTTACGGCGATTCGCGCTCAGCGTCCCGACTGCCGCCTTGAAAACACGGCGCGCGGTCGGGAACCAGTTAAGTACCATAGTTTGTCTCCATTCCACAAATGTGCACAATTTTAAAGCACGACATGTTAGGTATCTATTTACTCGGCAAAACATCATCTTTCACATTATACAACAAAGTTGGGCTAACTTCACTGTTTATTTTTCTTACTTCATTGAAGTGTATTCTTTCCAAAAAAATTGCGGTTGA
The DNA here is from genome assembly GCA_018402905.1 of Glandirana rugosa. NCBI lineage: Eukaryota > Metazoa > Chordata > Amphibia > Anura > Ranidae > Glandirana > Glandirana rugosa. The sequence continues at coordinate 323,712 of BLSH010296650.1, forward strand.
AAGACCGCTGCGCAAATACAGTGTGACATAAAATATCACAACGACCACCATTTTATTTTCCATGGTCTCTGCTAAAAATAAATACTTTATTTTTGGGGGTTCTAATTAATTTTCTAGCAAAAAATACTTATTTTAATGTGTATTCAACAAGTGTCAGAAATAGGCCTGGTCTTGAATTGGTTAAAGAAATTTTTCATTTTTATTGTTTCACTTTGAGCATCATTAACCACTTCCCGACTGCCGTATGCAGAATGACGGCCGGGAAGTGGCTGAGTTATCCTGACTGGACGTCATATGACGTCCTCAGGATAACAAGCCGCCGTGCGCCCAGGGGGGGCGAGCATCGCGGCGATCGGTGGTGTGGGGGGTCAGTCTGACCCCCCGCAATGCCGATCTCGGTAAAGTGCTTCGATCCGAAGCACTTTACCATGTGACCAGCCGTGACCAATCACGGCTGGTCACAGTGTAATACAGGAAAGCCGTTTATCGGCTTTCCTGTACTCAGGTCTGCAGACCTGATGAGGGGAGAGCCGATCGGCTGCATCCCTGACAGGGAGGGTTTGTGCTGATGATTTATCAGCACAGCCCTCCCTCGGATCGCCACCCTAGACCACCAGGGAGCCTGCCCAGGGATGTGCCCACCCAGGACCACCAGGGAGCCGACCAGGGACCACCAGGGAGCCGATCTGGACCACCAGGGAGACCCCCCTAGACCACCAGGTAAGTGACATACTGCTCAGGTCCACCTTCACTCAGTGCCACCTTCAGATGCC
>BLSH010296668.1:0-11439 GCA_018402905.1 Glandirana rugosa
AGGCGCCTCTTTGTTCTTTGCCTCTCTTTCAGTTTGTTTATGAACCTGGGTTCCGGTTCATCCTCTGAAGGCTGCCTCTGGTGCTATTTCCTTGGACTACCACCTTTGACTTCACAAGTTTCTAAGATACTGTAAGCAGTTGATTCTTGTCATTTATGCCCCTTCTGTTTTATTTCCTTGTATGCCTGTTGATATTTGCGCCCTATACTAGCATTATTCCTTTCTAAAGAAAGGCTAGCACACGAGCCACTGAAAAGGAACGGGGGTTCCATCCCCCAGCCTCGCACCAAGTAATATAAGCCTTCCAGGTGCGGTGATAAATCTTGCGTGATGTGTACTTACGTGCCTTAAGCATGGTGGGGATCACCGACTCAGAGACCCCCCTATCCCTCAATACCTGGGATTCAATAGCCAGGCCGTCAAAGCCAGCGAGTGTAAAGCAGGGTGCAGGATGGGCCCCTGCGACAGCAGATCCTCGCATAGCAGAAGCCGCCAGGGAACATCCGTTACCATCCGTACCATGTCGGCATACCAAGGACTCAGAGGCCAATCTGGAGTCACCAGGATAGCCGGAATCCCCTCCACTTCTAACCTGCGCAACAGGCGCGGAAGAAGCTTGAGAGGAGGGAAGGCGTGAAGGAGCTGGTACCGAGACCATGGAGTCACAAGGGCAGCCACGGCGTCCGCCAACGGATCCCTTGCTCTGCATACAAAGGTTCGCACCTTGCGATTGAACCGGGACGCCAGCAGGTCCATGTCTGGCGTGCCCCACCTCTGGCAGATCTGACGGAACACTTCTGGATGCAGCGACCACTCTCTCTGATCCAGAGTCTGGCGACTGAGAAAGTCCGCCTGCCAATTTTCTACGCCCGGAATGTAAACGGCGGAGATGGCCGGCACATGAAGCTGTGCCCATCTCAAGATGTGGGCCGCTTCCGCGGCTGCTGCCACGCTCTTTGTGCCGCCCTGATGGTTTACATACGCCGCCGCCGTGGCGTTGTCCAACCGGTCGACCGTGCAACCTCTCCGACCAATGGGAGAGGCAGAGCCTGATCGCCCACAGTTCCAGCACATTGATCGGAAGGCGGGACTCCTCCGATGACCATCGGCCCTGGGCAGACAACTGCCCCAGGACAACCCCCCAGCCCGCTAGGCTGGCGTCAGTCGTGACAATCGACCACTCCAGGGGAAGAAACAACTTCCCCAGACTCAACGCCGGGGCCCGTAGCCACCAGGCAAGAGCCCCCCTGGTCTGATGATCCAACCTGATCATCCGATCTGGAGACAACGGAGACTTGTCCCACTGCAGCAGAAATGCCCGCTGCAGGAGCTGGGTGTGACTCTGGGAATACGGTACCGCCTCGAAGGCAGACACCATGAACACCCAACACCCGCATGCAAAAACGTAAGGAAGACCACCGTCGTGACAGCGGAGCCCGTACTGCAGATTGCAGCGACAGCAACTTGGCCGGAGGCAAGAACACCCTCGCCTGCTCTGTATCCAGTATCAGGCCCAGATAATCTAGGCAGCGCGATGGGACCAGCGTCAACTTCTGAAGGTTGATCAACCAGCCGAAGTCCCGCAGGGAGGCCAGGGTGATCGAGAAATTGTCCTCCAGGGCAGGAGCCGACTCCGCCCTCAGGAGCAGATCGTCTAGATAAGCCACCACAGCAATGCCCCTCTGCCTCATCAGAGCCAGCACCGGAGCCAACAGCTTGGTGAAGACTCGCGGAGCGGAGGCTAGGCCGAAGGGGAGAGCCACAAATTGGCGAAACGCAGGAACCGCTGATGCAGAACACAAATGGGAACGTGGAGGTACGCGTCCCTGATGTCCAGAGAAGCCAGGAAATCCCCCTGGCGCAGCGAGGCCACGACAGAACGGATTTGCGCGCCTTCACGTCCAGAACCAGCCTGACTCCATTCTTCTTTGGAACCACAAAGAGGTCGGAATAAAACCCGCGGAACCGGGACAATCACCCCCTGCTCGAACAGAGCATGGACAGCCCCAAACAGAGCTTGCCGATGCCCCGGAGGGAGCCTCAGATTTGAGGGGAAGAACCTGTCCGGGGGCAAGGTACAGAACTCTATGTTGTACAAGGACAACACAACCTCTCGCACCCGAAGATCCGAGATGCGGGCGGTCCCTCGGGCCGCAAACCCCAGAAGCCGACCCCCCACCTGAGCGTTGGGCGGGGGCAACCCATTATGCGGAGGCCAGCTTCTCCTCCGCCTTCCCGGACTTGCGCTGCCAGGGACGCTTCTGGTTCCCTGCAGCAGCCTTGCCGGACTGAGCACCTGCGCCCGCTGCACCAGGCGCACAAAAAAAAACCACTCTGGGTAGAGAAAGAGGGACCCAGTTTTTGGTGTTGTTCCCGCCGCTTGGGTTCTGGAAGAAAACTACTCTTCCCCCCTGTGAAATCCTTAATGATCTCATCCAGGGAAGTCCCAAACAGCGGACCACCCTGAAATGGCAGGTCCCTAAGGCCTTTTTTCAACACATGGTCGCCCGACCAGCACCTCAGCCACAGCAGCCGTCTAATGATGATCGCAAAACCTGCCAGTTTGGACAGCATGGGAGCTACATCCAAGGCCGCGTCGCAGAGGTATCTGAGACCCTGCGCCAGCTGGTCAGCCAGCTGCAAAGACTCCAAAGGAACCACAAGGTCCCCCAAATCCTTGTGCAACACTGTTGCCCACTCCGTGAGCGACTGCACCACCATCGCTGACGCCAGTACCAGCCGAATGGTCGCCCCCGCCACCAGGAACATAGCCTTGGACACCACCTCCGTCCGCCTGTCAGCTGGATTTTTAAATGATGGAGAACCCTTCATCGGCATAGTGGTAGCCTTGTTCAGGCGAGCCACCGGTGGGTCTACCACGGGAGACACCCACTTCTGCAACAAGCTATCCTCAAAAGGATAGTGCACAGAAAAGCGTTTGGTAATGCGAACAAATTCTGAGGACGCTGCCACTCCTTGTAGACAAACTGATCAAAATATGGCACATAAGGGAAAACCTTAGGGGCCCGAGCCGGCCTATGGGACCCAAAGGCCTAAGCCACCTCCTGCGACGTCCCAGCCTGGCCCAAACGCAGTGTCTCTCGGACGGCAGCCACCAGGGAGCCCACTAGCGCCTTTTCCTGCGCTGCGGTGGCCCCCTGCTCCTTCTCACCGTCAGAAGGGTCCAATTCCCCATCCGACAGATCCACGGGGGTCCCTGTTACCACATAACCCCTTTCCGGCTCCGAATCCTGGGGGAGGGGGTGGACGCTTCTTTGCCACCCCCCTACCATGGACCGGTTCCACCCGGGCGAGAAATTCCTCCAAAATTGAAATCAGCTAGTGGGACTACAGGTCCCAGCGCCGCCGGAGCCTCCGCGGAGACTTCCGGGACATACACTCCCGGTTCAGCCGCCATTGTGCCACCCCCGGAGCACCTGTGAGGCCTACAGGCTGCACGCCCGCCACAAGGCCACCCCTCAGCTGCCCCTGCACAGTGGCCCGGAAATGCACAGGAGGACCCGCACTGCGCCGCTACCAGCACCCCAGGGAGAAGCCAGCTATACTTGCTGAAAAGCCTGCTGTATCTGCCTCACTGCTGCTGCTGGGAGCTCCTCCACACATGCTGACCGCGCCATCCAGACTGAAGAAATGGTGCCAAAGCACATGCTATTTGCCCATCAGGAGACCGCCCAAAAATTACGACCGAGCGATCACTAGAGGCCAAAACCACCACAAAATGGCTGTGACTCCGGCAAAATGGCGGCCAGCCCCGAAAAAATAGCGGTGATCGCCGGATGGCCAGGGGCCCTAGGACAGCAGCAACGGAGGCCGGATGTGGCAGGGGGAGGGGCGGTGTGAAGGAAGCCAGAACCACCTACACCCAGACGGGGGGGGGGAACGACACCCGCAAGGCTCCCCCTCCGCACCCCCGAGGGGGGGAGGGGGAAGCGAACTCACCCTTCCAGATGGGCGCAGCGAGTAGCCACCCCAGCCAGACATGCCGCCCCTACAGATGGGGAGGGAGCTGCCGGCCATGCGACACCTGGACGCGAGCCGCAGCCCGGTCACTCAGTGCGCTGGAGGGACGTTTAACCCACCAGCTGCCCCGCACGGAACGTGGCCCGATGTGGCCGACCCCGCAAGCAGCCGAGCTGGGGAGACTACCTGGACCTAAAGATCTCCAGCCTGTCACCCAGCCGGCTGCTTGATTGCATTCTTCATCAGATAGCTTGAGCAAAAACAAAAAAATTGGGGAACCGCAAATCCCAGCAGGGAGCCAGGTCCTACTTCTTGCACTAGGCAGATAAAACTGAAGTGCTAGCAGGGCGGAGGGGGTTATGCAGAGTGAGGACTACACCCTGGGAGGGGCTAGCTTGCTTTTTTGTCTGAATTATGTTCTGCCTAGTCTACTCCTGGTAAAAGGTGCATACCCCACATGTCAAGAATAAGAGGCTGCGTCCGTCAATGAACGAGAGAAAAAAAAAAAGAGTTTCAGTGACTTGCATCAAAAATGTATCTCAGGTGTGGAAATTGGAGCATGTTTTGCTTATGGCTGTGACAGACCATGTTATGCTAGGTCAAGATTGGAATACTATTGCTATGGCAAACTGCTCTGTTAAGGTGTACACGCCAATCAACCCCTTGTGCCCAAGGCAAGGGGCAGGTTTCCAGGAACAAACCTTAGGATAGGGAAGGGGGGGGGGACTGAGAGGATGGGAGGTGGGGGGAAGGGAACACACAGGGGAATAGGCAAAGCCTGTTACTCACCACGCCAGGGCACAGGCACCTTCCCAGGCAAAAAAATTTTAAAAAATCACCATGTGGAAATTCCCTGCTTCACCCACTCCAGAAGAGAATACCTTCTCCTCCTTGGAGAGGATCTCAGGGACTGCGATTCGGATCACCACTGCTCTGGACCTAGAGCACTCTGTACTGAGGTTTGCACCAAACGCAGAGTCCAATGCTGTAGGAAACATTACAGGTCAGGCCCAGGTCTTCCATGCAGGTACGGTCCAGGTACGGATCCCTAAAGCACAGGTGAACAATGACCAGTTCTGAAGCTGCAATCCTATTGCCGAAGTGGAGAACCAAGCAAACCTCAATCTTACAATATAATCACAATTATAGGCCAGAAACCTGCTAACTGTAGAGAGAGACCATCTGCCATTGAAGGACACTAGCACAAAAATTGAAAAGAAGGGTTATATAGGCTGTCTTAGAAACTTTGCTTTCCATTGTCATCACCTGTAGGTGGCAGAAAATAACCATGGTTAAGATTTGAAAAAGTGCCTGTACCGTGTAATGTACTCTTAAGAAATGAAGGTCCCATAGAATGGCCAACAAGTTAGACAATGCAACTAACATATACAAATGTTCAGACAAAAGAATGAGATTACAAAGTCCATTGAAAGAAGATCACAAGGTCCAAACAGAATCAAAATTTGACCCTTAAAGTAAAACTAAAGGCAAAACTTTTTTTTTCCATTTTGGATAGATTGGAGAGGGATTAGAACACCTGTCAGTTTGTATTCCTGTCTGTGCCCCTGTTAAGGAGATTCACTCTCTCTCTCTTTGTTCTGTTAACCCATTATCATTGAAAGTAAAAGAAAATCCCACATTTTTGGGTTGTCCCCAGAAAAGTAATAGTGGGGAAATCCACAATGGGGACACTAGTTCTAGTGAACTGGGGGTCCCCAAGGAATTCCTTTCATTTACAGGGATTTCCTCTCACTTCTTGTTTGGCTACAGGACAGGATCTGACAGGGGTTTCCCTCCCTTAGTCGAAAATGAAAAAAAAAGTTTTGCTTATAGTTCTATTTTAACCACTTCAGCCCCAGAAGGATTCACCCCTTTAATGACCAGGCTATTTTTTGCAATACGACACTGCATTGCTTTAACTGATAATTGAGCGGTTGTGCAACACTGTACCCAAATAAAATTGAGGTCCTTTTTTCCCAACAAATAGAGCTTGCTTTTGGAGGTATTTGATCACCTCTGCAGTTTTTATTTTTTGCGCTATAAATTTGTTTACTTTCTGCTATAATACATATCCAAAAAAAAAATAATAAACAAATTTATTCATCAGTTTAGGCCAATATATATTCTTCTACATATTTTTGGAAAAAAAAAAAAAAAGTACAAAAGTTATAGCGTCTACAAAATGGGAGATAGATTTATGGACTTATTTTTTTTTTATGTTTTTACTGGTAATGGTAGCGATCTGTGATTTTTAGCGGGACTGCAACATTGCGGCAAACAAAGTGACATTTTTTGGGGACCAGTGACATTATTACATTGCTCAGTGCTATAACAATACAATGATCAATGTATAAAAGGACACAGGCAGGTAAGGGGTTAACACTAGGGGGCAATCAAGGGGTTAACTGTTCCATGGGTGTGTTCTAACTGTGTGGGGGTTGGGCTGCCTGAGACAACAAAGATCGCTGTTCCTGATCACTAGGAACAGCAGATCTCTGAGTTGTCCCATATCAGAATGGGGTCCTGCCTTGTTTACATAAGCAGATCTTCATTCTGCCTCTGTACCGCAATCGTGGGTGGCCGGCATACAGAGTCCACAGGACCCACGGGTGCGCGTCCACATTGTCATATGCACGGTCGTATGCACAGTGTCACATATGGCGGTTTGCGCAGGAGAGCCAACCTGCCGTTGTGTGTGTATATACAGAGGCTGGTCGGCAAGCGGTTAACGGACAATTGCGCGTTCAAGCAATTGCACAGGAGAGCCGACCTGCCGTCGTATATATACAGTGTCTGGTGGGCAAGTGGTTAACTGACAATTGCGCGTTCCAGTGACACTGTACCCAAATACAATTGATGCCCTTTTTTCCTCACAAATAGAGCTTTTTTTTAGTGGTATTTGATCACCTCTACGTTTTTTATTGTTTGTGCTGTAAACAAGAAAAGACCGCCAATTTTGAAGAAAAGAAATATTTTTTTTATTTTCTTCTATAAACCATTCCCAATAAAAAAAAAAATGTAAAAATCTAATTTCTTCATTAAATTAGGCCAATATGTATTCTGCTACATATTTTTGGAAAAAAAAAAACCCAATAAGCGTATATTGATTGGTTTGCGCGAAAGTTATAGCGTCTACAAAATAGGGGATAGATTTATGGTATTTTTAATTTTTTTATCTATTTACTAGTAATGGTGGCGATCAGCGGTTTTTAGTGGGACTGCGACATTGAGGCGGACAGATCAGACATGTAACCAACATTTTTGACACTTTTTTGGGAACCTGTGACATTATTACATTGATCAGTGCTAAAGTATGCACTGACATTTTTTGTACTAATGACAGTGAAGGGGTTAACATTAGGGACGATCAAGGGGTTAACTGTGTTGTCTGCAGGTGTTTTCTAACTGTATGGGGGGTGGGTTGCCTGGGATAACACAGAGATCCGTCTTCCTGCATAGCAGAAAGACAAGATCTGTGTCATCCACTGTCAGAACGGAGATCTGCCTTGTCTACCAATGTCTCTTTTGGGAATGATTGCGGCCCGCTGATTGACTCCCCCGCTGGCCAATTGGTGCATGCCCACAAATGCTACTGCACGAATCACCGTACCAGTACGGCGATTCGTGCGAGTAACCTTGCAGCAGTATTACTGCCACGGGTGTTCGGCAAGTGGTTAATAGAGAAATATGCTTTTCTTTTTTTTTTTCAGATTTATACTTTGCCTAGCTGAGACAGCTGTCGGTCCAGGCACCTGGCGGATCCCAACTCCTGGAGTCCTGATGACGCGGGTGCCTGTCCCGACTCCAGTGAGGTCAGCAGAGAGCGGACTTTAATCCGCTCTCTGCTGAAAACGGGTCACAGGAGTGCAAAACGGGTTGCACTCCTGTGACCCATAGGAGAAGTATGGCAAAACGAGCTCAGGCAATACTTCTCCTTTAAGTCACAGATCTTGTTCCATGCTTAATGATAGGAAACTGATAACCTAACTGATAACCTAAGCTACCAAAAAGATTCTAGGGTTGAAGTTGTAAGGCTCTCATCATTTGAAGGACATCTTCTAGAGAAGGCGGTAGACAAGGTAAGAGTAAGGATTTTGGGCCCAAAGCAAAGTGAATAGGTTTTTCAACGGACACATTTCTTTCAGAATGTGGACTTCAAAGGCCATCACATTAAAGCTAGAAAATTAGAGGCAGAATGGGATATTGGGCTCTGAGACAAAAATATCTGGCCTACATCATCATAGAAAGCACAGAAGTATATGAGCGACAAACGCATAAAATCAAAGTGTTAAAATCCTATATATGTGAACCTTCACCTTGTAAAACAACCCTGTTTAAAAATAGAAATGAAAGGCAAAATATTTGTTTTTACATAAAAAAAAAAAACAAAAAAAAAAAAAAAAACTCTTTTTTTATACGTGATCATGCATAAAAAATAAAAAGGAGAATTTTTTTTAAAATGTGAAACATACCGTCTGTTCTCAGCTGCATAAGCAGCGCAGAGAGCTGGGGGAGGAGAGAAGCACCAATAGCTCTTTGGGGGGGGGGGGGGGTAGCATGGTCAGTTTTTAATAGAAAAGCAGAGTGACTGGCAGGAACACCATGTATTTTGCACAAGGGAAGCAATACAAAGAACAGGATACTTTTTCGTACAAGTGCATGGTACAGCAGGCACACATCGGAAATATGTAAAGTTGGGTTAACATACAGTTGTGCTTAAAAGTTTGCACAACCTGGCAGAGATTGTGAAATTTTGTTATTAATATTGAAAATATGACTGATCATGCCAAAAAGTTAGACTTACCGGTAACTTGTTTTCCATGAGTCTTTCAGGACAGCACCTGAGAGATGGTGACTCCTCCCACTAGACCATGGGAAACACCCTTCTTCCTCCAAATCTTTAAAGGGAGGCTCATCCCTTCCACTCATCAATTGTAGAAGAGAACCTCCAGCCCTGGCTACAACACATAAGCATTCATGTTAGTCACAGCATTTTATTCAAATAACAGTAGGGCGGGTCGTTGCGGTCCTGAAAGAATCATGGTTAAACAAGTTACCGGTAAGTCTAACTTGAATTTTCCCAAAGTGTCTTTCAGGACAGCACCTGAGAGGATAACCGAAACTTACCCCCTTAGGGTGGAACAACAGTCTGGCAGGACCTATCTGCCAAATGCCTGATCTTTGGCAGACAGAAGGTCCAACTTGTAATGCCGCACGAAAGAGCGGAAACTTAACCACTTGCCGCCTTGCAAATTTGTTCAGGGGTGGCACCAGATTTTTCTGTCCATGTGGCCGAAAGCTCTCTATTTGAATGTGCATGAACGCCTTGTGGCGGGGGTAATCCGCGTTGGGAATATGCTTCCAGGATAGACCGTTTTAGCCATCTTGCAATTGTCCCCTTTGAAGCTTGACAATCTTTCTTGTTGCCCGAAAACAAAACAAAGAATCGTACTTCCTAAAGTCCTTCGTTACCTCTAGATAACATAACAAAATTCATCTAACATCCAACTTCAGAAAAAAAAAAAGTCGCTTTCTCCCCTGCCGGATTTGCGCAGAAGGTCGGAAGAACAATATCCTGAGAACGGTTGCTCAGTGAAGCTACTTTAGGCAAGAATTTTGGGTATGTCTTAAGAAAAATCCTATCCATAAAGATTGATAAATACGGCTCCTTGATCGGCAGTGTGTGTAACGCGCTGATTATACATGCTGTTATAATAGCAACCAAAAACCTTCCGCTGGTTCAAAGGGATTCTTTGCTAGAGATTGCAGAACTGTCGTCAGGTCTCATTTTGCTTGGCTGGTATAGGTCTATTTCTAGACAGAGCTCTAAAGAACCTAACCACTTCAGGTTCCGAGGCTCCAGGTCTCTCTAGGAAGACCGCCAGTGATGGTACCTGTACCTTTAGGGTATTGCAGGGAATGCTTAGGAATACCTCAGTGCCCAGACAGGCCCCCCGCCACCAGGGGGAATACAAGAAAAGAGCGGAATCCCAGGAACAAATAGGGACAGTATACAAACTGTCCCCTTACCTGGGCCTTGCTGGAGCCTGTGAGCCTGTCCCCACTCCTGCAGACGCCGCTTTCTCCTCCATTGAGGGTGTGCAGCACTCCTTGTGGCTCCCCACCGACTCCAGACTCCTATAGCACCACTGTGCCGGACCGGAAGTGGATATAGGCTCCAGTTCCTGCCCTGCCTCCTCCCCATGTGTCCGGTCACCAGAAATTATTTCGACCCATTCCTCACATCTGGCCCTCCGGGCTACACAGAAATGGTGGCAGTGGCCACACGTCACACAGAGCAGGTCCCCGGGACATCTGTGGGCTCTCCCCAAGCACCTGAAGGGGAAGAGGGCTTTCGGTAAGACGGGAGGGCTGGCGGTCACAAAAATGGAGGAAAGCACAGCAGGGGAACCCCTTTGCCTCCCAGGACAGCATAAGAGATTGTGGCTCCCCTCCAAGGGTGTTCCCTCTGGGCTGGAGGAAACACACAAACTGAAGAAGGCGTTTCCTATGGTCCAGAGGGAGGAGTCACCATCTCTCAGGTGCTATCCTGAAAGATGCTTTGGGAAAAACAGTCTTTTATTTAAGGATAGTGATCACATAAAGCCATTTATTATCACATCGTTTTTTGGATACTTTTTAAATCATAATGATAACAGAACTCACCGAAATGGCCCTGATAAACAGTTTACATACCCTGGAATATTTGGCCTTGGTTCAGATACAAGAACCTGGCACACACAGGTTAAAATGGCTATTAACCACTTCCCGACCGCCGTATGCAGAATGACGGCCGGGAAGTGGCTGAGTTATCCTGACTGGACGTCATATGACGTCCTCAGGATAACAAGCCGCCGCGCGCCCGGGGGGGCGCGCATCGCGGCGATCGGTGGTGTGGGGGGTCAGTCTGACCCCCCGCAATGCCGATCTCGGTAAAGTGCTTCGATCCGAAGCACTTTACCATGTGACCAGCCGTGACCAATCACGGCTTGTCACAGTGTAATACAGGAAAGCCGTTTATCGGCTTTCCTGTACTCAGGTCTGCAGACCTGATGAGGGGAGAGCCGATCGGCTGCATCCCTGACAGGGAGGGTTTGTGCTGATGATTTATCAGCACAGCCCTCCCTCGGATCGCCACCCTAGACCACCAGGGAGCCTGCCAAGTGATGTGCCCACCCAGGACCACCAGGGAGCCGACCAGGGACCACCAGGGAGCGATCTGGACCACCAGGGAGACCCCCCCTAGACCACCAGGTAAGTGACTAACTGCTCAGGTCCACCTTCACTCAGTGCCACCTTCAGATGCCACCCGTGACTATCCCCGTGACGACCCGTGACCACCCGTATATGTAATTATCCCCGAGTAAGGGACCACCAGATCCCACCGTAGACTTCCACCGTGACTCACTTCCACCTGGACTCGTCAATCAGTGAATGGACCACCAGATCCCCCCAGAG
>BLSH010296668.1:51545-64014 GCA_018402905.1 Glandirana rugosa
GAACCGGCGTAAGTAGAAAGGGAGCTAATGTTGGTCAGCAGGACAGGGACGTCGACTTTTTGTGGGGGTGTCGTACTACGACGGTGGTGGTAAGAAGTGACAACCCTGACATAACCTGTCCACTACTCGTCACGGACCAAAAGACGTGTGTATTGTGAATCTTAATTCTAGTTTTTCAAGATAGAACCAGAGTAGTCTGGTCTCTTAGAATAAAGAGTGGTAGAACCGCAGGAAGTCCACAAAAAAAAAAATCGTTTAAGGTACGCCCGAAAGTACAGAGAACGTCACTCCTCTCCGAAGGCAGCCCGGTGAGACGGTATTTCGGGGTTGACCACCTCCCGACGTCACTACCAACTGAAAGATGTTGAAGCTCCAGAGATGCAGTCGGGAGATGGGAGAAAGTTGTAGAAAGTCAACCATCACTGCAGCCCTCCACCAGTTGGGGCTTTATGGCAGAGTGGCCCGACGGAAGCCTCTCCTCACTGCAAGAGACATGAAAGCCCGCATGGAATTTGCTAAAAAAAAAAACACCTGAAGGACGCCAAGATGGTGAGAAATAAGATTCTCTGGTCTGATGAGACCAAGATAGAACTTTTTGATCTTAATTCTAAGTGTTATGTGTGCAGAAAACCAGGCACTGCTCATCACCTGTCCAATACAGTCCCAACAGTGAAGAATGGTGGTGGCAGCATCATGCTGTGGGGGTGTTTTTCAGCTGCAGGGACAGGACGACTGGTTGTAATCGAGGGAAAGATGAATGCGGCCAAGTACAGGGATATCCTGGACGAAAACCTTCTCCAGAGTGCTCAGGACCTCAGACTGGGTCGAAGGTTTACCTCCCAACAAGACAATGACCCTAAGCACACAGCTAAAATAACAAAGGAGTGGCTTCACAACAACTCCGTGACTGTTCTCGAATGGCCCAGCCAGAGCCCTGACTTAAACCCAATTGAGCATCTCTGGAGAGACCTAAAAATAACTGTCCACCAACTTTCACCATCCAACCTGACAGGACTGGAGAGAATCTGCAAGGAGGAATGGCAGAGGATCCCCAAATCCAGGTGTGAAAAACTTGTTGCATATTTCCCAAAAAGACTCATGGCTGTATTAGATCAAAAGGGTGCTTCTACTAAATACTAAGCAAAGGGTCTGAATACTTCGGACCATGTGATATTTCAGTTTTTCTTTTTTAAAAATCTGAAAAAATGTCAACAATTCTGTGTTTCCGTCAATATGGGGTGCTGTGTGTACATTAATGAGGGGAAAAGAATGAACTTAAATGATTTTAGCAAATGGCTGCAATATAACAAAGAGTGAAAAATTTAAGGGGGTCTGAATACTTTCCATACCCACTGTAATTATCCAGCTATATAGTTGGATATTTCATCCACTCTGAGAATAACAGACAGATAGATGTATTATTAGAGGGTGAATCTGCTACATATCACAATCACACATCAACATCCATTTTATGAGGGTATTGTGTAGAATTAAAATAGAAGGTCACTGACTAGTGCCCAGAGGGATGGATGGATACACACCCCACAGATATTCGATCCATCATCTCCATACCTCCATCTACTCATACAGCCCCCACTCTCATGAAGACTCCTTTACACTTTACTCTTTGAAACTCTGAGGACGCAAAACGTGATTCCGTCTCAAACAACAGCCATTGTGAAAAGGGTAATTATATTGTGTGATTTTACCTTCATTCCAATTGTTTTTGAAAGTATTAATTATTGAATTATTGTTTATTAGACACAGTCAGATAAGTACGTTTCTCAAATTGGTAACACCTTGTAGATTTTTCTCTGGGATCCCATGAAGTCGAACCACTTACTTAATAAAAGTCTCTGCAGTTTCAGCTGTGGTAGGAGTGCCTTTCATGGGAATGAAGTGCACCATTTTGGTAAGTTGGTCCACCACTACAAAGATGGAATTGAATTTTTCAGATGGAGGTAGCTCTACTATAAAGTCCATTGAAATATGGGACCATGGGCGCTCTGGAATGGGCAGCGGGTTTAACAGACCCCAAGCTTTAGCCCGGCTGGTTTTGTTTTGGGCAGATGGGACAAGCGCCAATATATTCCCTGCAGTCCTTGTCGGCAGATGGTCACCAAAAGGAGCGTGACAGCAGCTCCGCAGTTTTGTGACCTCCAAAATGTCCCGTCAGCTTGTGGTCGTGGCTAAGTTCCAGCACTGAGAGGCGTAGTTCCTTTGGAATATTTTATCATGGTACCACCACAGCCCATCCTTCATTGTCAGCCTAGGGTCTGGAGACGTAGTGGTTTTGGCCAGGGACAGTAAGTCCTCTTGGGTCAACAGGAAGTGCTGGGGAGAAAGGATGGTGTCTGGTGGTGCAAACCCTCCTGGTTCGCTGAACATTCTGGATAAGGCGTCTGGCTTTATGTTCTTCGACCCGGGCCTGTAGGTAATGTGTAGTTGGAAGCGGGAGAAGAATAAAGCCCAAAGTGCCTGACGGGGGTCTTAGTCTTTTGGCAGTGCATAAGTATTCCAAATTCTTATGGTCGGTGAAGACCATAACAGGGTGTGCAGCACCTTCCAGCAGATACCGCCACTCCTCCAAGGCAGACTTGATGGCTAGGAGTTCCCAGTCTCCCACATCGTAATTTTTCTCAGGAGCAGAGAGCTTACGGGAAAAGAAGGCAATAGGGTGGAGAGAAGCCTTTGGGCCTCGCCTCTGGGAGAGGACTGCTCCCACTGAAGTCTCTGAGGCATCCACCTCCAGGATGTAGGGTAAGGCAGAATCTGGGTGCTTTAAGACAGGTGCAGATGTGAACAGCTTCTTAAGCTTTAGGAAGGCTTCTTGGGCCTCAGAGGTCCAGTGTAAGCTGGTATTCTGCTTGGTGAGCTGAGTAATTGGTGCAATCACAGCAGAGAACCCATTGATGAACTTCCTATAGAAGTTGTCAAAGCCTACAAATCGTTGGACCCCTTTCCTGTCTACAGGAGCTGGCCAATCCAAGATGGCAGACACTTTCTGTGGGTTCATAGTGATTCCGGTAACTGAAATAAGGCCCAGGAACGGGATGCTGGAGCATTCGAATGCACACTTTTCAGTCTTGGCGTAGAGCTCATGTTCTCGGAGATGCTGTAATACACACTTGATGTGCCTGCGGTGCTCATCCATTGTGGCAGAGAAGATGAGGATATCGTCCAAGTAGACGATGACGAATTGGTCGAGTGTCAGGAAAGAAGAAGAACCCGTATTGCCGTACAAAGGAGCACGGTGCGCAGGCGCGTGCACGAAGGAACGGACGGCACGAACGTTCGTGCGCACGCGCGACCGGGAAGCGCGCACCCCCGTTCGTGATTATTCTTGGCGCCAAGAGGACTATTTAAACGGAACAATGACATGAGATCAATGCCGTTTGGTCTACAGCGTTCCTGTGTATCCTGTTACCTGTTCTTCTGCTTTACCTGCTCCTTGATTACCGGCTTGATTCTGACACTGCCACTTGCTGCCTGCCCTGACCTTTGGCTTGCCCTGACGATTCTTCTGCCTGCTCCCTGGTACCTCTCCGCCCGCCTGTTGATGACCCGGCTCCTGTCTGACGATCCTTCTGCTTAACCCCTCAGTTCCTGTGCGGCCTGGCTGCTGCTTGTTCCAGTCTGTTTCCAGCCTTCTCGTCCAGCATCATCCGCTTGGTTCAGCCCTGCAGAGCGAATTGCCAGCTGTTTCCCGGAGTGTCTCCTCTGCTCCAGCTCGCTGCAACACCTGCCCTGCCAGCAACCATCGCACCAGTGTTCCAGTCAAGCACTCGTGCCATCCTGCACTCTTGAGCCTCCTGTCTACCATATCAGGGGTTCCTGAGTCAGGGTTGTAAGAGAGGCTGTCCTCGGCTATTGCAGACTCCACCACCAGGTACGTGACATCGAGATAATCCCAGAAAATATTGTTCACTAAGTGCTGAAATGTGGCCGGAGCATTACAAAGCCCAAAGGGCATTACGAGATATTCATAATGGCCAAACCGTGTTCGGAAGGCCGTTTTCCACTCGTCACCCTCCCGGATGCAAAGGATATTGTAAGCCCCATGGAGATCCAACTTGGTGAATACAGTAGCTGACCCGAGCCTTTGAAACAATTCTGGGACCAGAGGTAGAGGGTAGCCATTTTTCACTGTGACCTTGTTGAGGTACCTGTAGTCAATGCAGGGTCGAAGGGAATGGTCCTTTTCCACAAAGAAGATCCCTGCACCTGCAGGGGAAGTAGAGGGCTGGATGAATCCCTTTTCGAGATCCTCATCTAAATAAGCCTTGAGGGCTTTCAGCTCTACCTCCGAGAGGGGATAAATGGTACCTCAGCACCAGGCAACAGCTCTATCGGACCTGTGAGGTGGAAATTCGTCTGCCCCTTTCTTACTAAACACATTGAGCAATTCGTGATAGACGGAAGGGACAGCTAAGCGGGTTTCCGGATCCGGGTCCACGTCTAGGCATAGCATATTAGGAGGAACTTCCGACCCCAGCTGCTGGCAATGGTGCTGACAGCATAGAGAGGAAAACTGAACTTCCCCAGTGGACCAGCTGATGGTGTGGCAATGAGCCCGGAGCCATGGCAGTCCTAGGATAATAGGGAAGAGCGGGGACGCAATAACATCCAACAGTAGATACTCTGCGTGACCATTGGTCGCCTTGGCAAGAAGAGGAACTGTTTCATGGGTGACGGCACCCGATTTAATGGCAGATCCATCTGCCAGGCGGATGACCATCCGGTGTGTCTTAGGTCTAAGAGGGACGTGATGTTGAACTGCAAATGTAGAGTCCAGGAAGCAGCTGCATGCTCCAGAGTCGATGATGGCTGGAACCTGAATGCTCTCACTTGGAAGCTGTAGTGAGACTAGAACAACAAGGTGGGTTGTCATATTTGGCACGGACCAAACTTCTCCCTGGGTGGGGCGGAGCCCCTTATCCTGTTTGACTGGACAAGACTTGACAAGATGTCCAGGGCCTCCACAGTAGAGACAAAGGTGAAAGGTTGCCAATGTCTCTCCTCTGGGGAGAGCGGGGGTTGTGAGAATCTGGGCCCAGGTGGGTCTCCAGAGATTGGTCCTGGGTAGCTGGGTACTCAGGGTAGCATCCTGGCAGGTCGGAAAAGTCCTGCGGACCTTTCAGCTCTGTGTTCCCGCAGGTGGCGGTCAACCAGAATGGCCAGGTTAATCAAGGCATCCAGAGATCAGGGAACAACCACAGGAGCCAGCTCATCTTTAAGCCGATCTAAGAGGCCCAGCCTGAACTGATGGCAGAGCGCCGCCTCATTCCAAGCCGTATCTGCACTCCAGCGCCGGAACTCAGACATTTAGTCCTCCACCAAACGGCGGCCTTGCTGGAGTGTGTGGAGGGTGGCAACCTGGTGGGGGCCCTCGTAGATAATGGACAGAACCGGCTGCTGGGCATTGAGGGTTTAAAATAGAGCCGTTTGGCGACGTTTCCGGCGTGTGCGCGCGCATGGGAGCACGCGCACAAGTCCTTTAAAAGCATAGGTCTTTTCCTGACAGCGGGTGTTTCAATTAACCTTCTTAATTTTATGGTACATTGTTTGTGTCAACCAATATGTAACTTTTTTTTGCATGAATACAGTACATGTCTGATTAATAAATATACTATTTTTATTCTGTGTTCATATTGATTGATCCTGTATCTTAAAGATATTCTCGTTTAAAAATTACTCATACATAAATACCCTGCAGGAAAAATTTTCCTCATAAGCACGACAAACATTACAGTCTTATTTACTGAATCCCCCCGTTTCCTTTGTGAAGACTGAGGAGAAGAATACATTAAAAACCTTCGCCATCTTTCTGTCTTTTGTAACCAGATTCCCTTCCTCATCCTTTATGGGGCCAGTATGTTCTGACCTCCCTTTAATACTATTTATATACCTAAAGAATTTATTTGGCATTATTTTAATCTCCTCCGCTATGTGCCTTTCATGTTCTATCTTTGCCGCCCTGATTGCACCCTTACATTTCCCATTGCATTCTTTGTAAAGTAGGAATGCTGGTGATGACCCCTCAGCCTTTTATTTTTTGAAGGCTTTTTCCTTTGCTTTTATATGCAATTTTACATTTTTTTTATGAAGTTCAGTGTTTTTGTATTACCCTTGTTTCTCCTATTTCTGTGATTTATATTGAAACTAATTGATCCCTGTTTCCTAAGTTGCCCAGTATTTCCACATCCACCATCAGGTATGTATTGTTGGTAATCAGTAAATCTAGTAACGCTTTGTTTCTTGTTAGTGCATTTACCATCTGACCCATGAAACTGTCCTGCAAGGCATTTAGGAAATGGCGAGCCTTAGACGAATGCACGGTTCCTTCCGCCCAGTCTATATCTGGATAATTAAAATCCCCCATTATGACGGCACTTTTCATCCTTGCTGCCATTCCAAACTGTGATAGGTCTGCCTCCCCCTCCTCCCTGGTTAGGGGGCCTATTGCATACTCCCAGTATTACTTTCACATTGGTTTCCTACCTTTGAAGCTCTACCCATAAAGATTCCACCTCCTCCCTTGCTCCATTCGTGATGTCATCCCTCACATTTACTTGCAAATCCTTCTTGATATACAGACATACTCCTCCCCCTTTTTTACCCTACTTATCTCTGTTATATAGGGAATATCCTTGAAAGGTTGCCAGTCAAACATGAGAGCTCTTAAACCAAGTCTCTGAAATAACCACAAAATCAAAATCTTCCTCATACACCAGCAGCTCCAGTTCTCCCATTTTGTCAGCCAGACTTATGGTATTAGTAAATAAGCCTCGTAGTTTTGTCCGGTCACATACTAAATCCTTGTTGGTTGTTTTGAGGCTGCAATTTGGATTTGTCAAGTTACTTACCTTTGGTTTAGGTACTCTAGTCAACCTACCACTAATGCCCTAAATACTACCCTCTGAAACTGTCTCTCTCTACATTTGGACCCACCTCCCGTCACCTAGTTTAAAAGCCCCTCTAACTTTTTGCCCATCTTCTCTCCCAGTCGAACTGCACCTTCCACATTTAGGTGCAGCCCGTCCCTGCTAAAGAGCAGTAGCATCATTTATTGATAACCCCACAAAAATGGAAACCGGAAGGGACATTCCTCACCACCATGTTGCTACACCCCCACTCGTCCGCACTAAGGATACAGAGAGAAGACAGCAAGCGGACATCTTATTACACTCACCAGAGGTTTTAATTTCACACTTATTTTTAACAGTAAACTGAGCTTATATACTGAAATACAGTATATAGAAATACGTGACACTGTTTTAATGTTCAATTTTAAAAGCAGCAAGAAGCCTGCCGATCTCACAGCTCTGCAAATGTCACACAACACCGCTGCTTTTAAAATGCAACATCAAAACAGTGTCACATATTTCTATATACTGTATTTCAGTATGTAAGCTCCATTTACTGTTAAACATAAGTGTGAAATTAAAAACTCTGGTGGGTGTAGAAAGATGTCAGCTTGCCGCCTTCTCACTGTATCTTTAGTGCGGACTAGTGCGGGTATAGCAACATGGCGGCGATAGGACGTCACTTCCGGTTTCCATTTTTGTGGGGTTATCAATAAATTACGCTGCACCAGTAACCAACTGAAAAGTCGGCCCAGTTCACCAGGAACCCGAACCCCTCCTTTCTACACCAGCTCCTCAGCTACTTGTTAACTTCCCGAATCTCCTGCTGCCTCTCTGTTGTGGCTCATGGTACCGATAGTATTTCTGAGTATACTACCTTGGAGGTCCTATTCCTCAATTTAGTTCCTAAGTCTCTAAAGTCGTTTTTTAGGACACTCAATCTTCCTCTGACTGTCATTGGTGCCAACGTGTACCATGACAGCTGGGTCTTCCCCAGCCCCTCCCAATAATCTGTCCACCAGATCCGTGATGTGCCAAACCCAAGCACCTGGTAAACAACATACAGTTCGGCGCTTCAGGTCTTTAAGACAGATTGCACTCTCTGTCCTTCTAATAATTCAGTCCCATACCACCAGAATCTGTCTTTCCCTTGGCTTTACCCCCGCATTGACTGGATGAGCTTATGCCCTGGAAGCTAGGGGCGTCACTCTGCTCCAGCAATGTTGGTCCCTGAATGGTTTCCGCAATATCACGCAACAGGGTGTACTTATTGGGATGTTCTAGTCCAGGAACGGCCTCCCTGACTCTTTCCCCTCTAACCTTCCTGAGTGTCACTCACATACTCTGCGCTGGTGCCGGCACCTCTTTGCCTCCACCCGCCTGTGCTAGGCACTGCCGGTACCTGCCGGGTACGATCCTAACTCTTCTTTGGTATGGAGAGTCTTCTCAGTCTTGAGAGTTGCTTCCCCAGATTCAGAACCCGGGCTTCCAGGGAAACGCGCTTACATTCTGCGCAGCATTAGCCCACGATCGGATAATCAAGGAACGCATACATGCCACAAGATTTCGCATCTCCACACCCACCAGGCACCGTACCCACTAATTTAATGGGGGTTGGAAATTATACTCTGTCCAATTAACTGACAACTAGCTTTGTGACTAATACTCTACAATACACAGTGCATGGCACTGTTGAGCTGATGTGGGCAATCACCCATTCTCCGACCAAACAAGCATCACATTTGTAATTAACCTAAATCGGACAACTCAATCAGGTACTAGGGTGAGCCTTCAGATAGAAAGTATTGATGCAGGACTCATACCCCCTCCACCATAACTTGGTACATGCTGGTAAAAACATACTCTGATCTGAAAGCCATACATTCATTGGCGTCAATGACAGTAAAAAATATCCCCTGCCCAAATTGGTGTTCCGTGGTTACTTAAGCAAATGCTCTCAGGCTGCTGCCTCCTTCCCTAATATTGTTGGGTCAGAACTATAGTATGCCTGACAGGCAGGGGATAACTCTGCCTAACAGGCAATGCCAGTATCATTCCAGTGCCAGGAACTAGACAGCAGAGAGCATCCAATGTCTAGGTGATGTCCCAACAGGGACAGAAAAATAATCTGAAACCCAAGAGATAATCTCCACTTGTCCACTTTATGTAAAACAAAAAAAAGTGGGTGGGGGGGTTTTATACGAAGACACTTTTAAAGAAATGATCACTGCATAAGCCACTACTTCAAAAAAGAGGATAAACAGAAAGTTATTATACAGACAAATATGGCATTCAAATAGTTGATCTGAAAACAAAAATAAGATGCACAAGAAACTACTTGCCTACTCTGTTTCATTTCAGAAGTGCCTTCCTGTTCAGTATCATCAACTGCAGCTTTTGATCTTTGTGAAACTACGATGGAAACTTCATCCTCTGCAATAATACACATATATACTATAAGACATAACATTAATGTAAACATGAAATTAGGAAATTAATACATTAAAATGGAACTGCTGCACCCTTCCATCTATCTGGGCATCAGATGTGACAAAAATATAAAAAAATTAAAAAGTGTGGTCCCTTTAAATCTAATAATTGTTGGATTTAAAGTGACAGTGCACTACTACATATTTTTTTTTTTTTTTTTAAACATTAAATTAGTTGAAGGCACCAGGCTAACTATTTTAGAAACAACAGTGGCTACATTATATACTGTTATAATCCTGCATTCTGATAGAAATAGGGCTGTTCAGAGGGCACAGGACTGAAAAAGAAAGTGGTCTCAAAAGCCATCTTTTTTTTTTAAACTGCTTTATTGAATAATATTTTGAATGAATACACCACATACAAAAGGCATTGAAAGCAAGGACATAATAAAAATCATAAGTCAAACTGACACATGAGGAGATAGTACAGCATTTAACAGTTCATCACTGGAAAGTAGAAAATTCCTAAAACTGTATACATCTTAAAAGGAGTTGTAAACACAGAAGGTTTTTCATAAAAAAAAGTGTGTAGCAGCCCCCCCAATTACTTACCTGAGCCCCCATTTCTCTCCAGTGATCTCCACGAATGTCTAAGCCATCCAGGACACTCCTTATTGGCTAAGACACAAAAGCGGCGCCATAGGCTCAAAGTCAGTCAGCTAATCGGGGGAGAGAGGGGACGGGGCCAGGTCGGGGTTCTGTGTCTGAACGGACACACGGAGCTCTGACTCAGCTCGGGTGCCCCCATAGAAAGCTGCTGGCACTCGATAGGAGGGAGAGGCCAGGAGCAGCAAAGAGTGACCTGAAAAGAGGATCCAGACTGCTCTGTGCAAAGCCAACTGCACAGAGGAGGTAAGTATAACGTTTGTTTGTTTTTTTTATTTAAAAAAAACAAGATTTTACAATCATTTTAACAAGGCAAGTTGTTCGTTATATAAAAGCTATCAAGATTAGGAGTACTTTGGCCAGTACCTAGCTGGATGGTCAGGCATGTTATAGAGCGTAACCAACCCACATTATTTCAACTGTATGTGCCCAAATGCAAGTACCCATCTCCAAAAATATTGCAGCTGCTAAACCTGCAGGAGCCTATGAGAACTAGCTTAGGAGGAGCAGGTCCTGGAGTATTTAGCCAATGTTGCCAGATGGAGAGAATTTTTTTGGGAGCAATACGATGTTGGTATCTTCGTTTTTCATGAATCAGGGTAGAGTTTACCTTGTCTACCCAAAGTTGTTTAGTAGAGGTCTGTTGTTACATAGTTGGTAAGGTTGAATAAAGAAACCAGTCCATCCAGTTCAACCTGTGGTGACTGTGTTTATGTCAATAGTAAAGCACATACCCCTGTATGTTGTGATCGTTAAAATGCCCAATAGTTATTTTAACCACTTCACTACCGCCATATGCAGAATGAAGGCCGGGAAGTGATTGAGTCCAGCAGGATAACATGCCGTCGTGCATCGCGGCGATCGGTGATGTGGTGCGTTAGTCTGACACACATCTCCGATCTAGGCAATGGGCTTTTGTCAGAAGCTCGTTACTATGTGATCAGCCGTGACTAATCACGGCTGATCACAGTGTAAACAGGAAAAGCCATATATCAGCTTTTCCTTTAGTCGCGTCTGCAGACACGAGTAGAGGAGAGCTGATCGGCGGTTCTCCTGACAAGGGGGGTCTGTGCTGATTGTTTATCAGCACAGCCCCCCCCTCGGATCGCCACACTGGACCACCAGGGAAGAGACCAGGACCACCAGGGAGCCCACACAGCAATGCCACCCAGGGACCACCAGGGATGCCACCCTAGACAACCAGGTAAGGGGCACAAATTGGCCAATAGGGATGGCAATGTGCCCATCGGTGATGCTTGCCAGTGCCATTCCTATAGCTGTTGCGATACCAGTGCCGCCTATCAGTGCCACCCATCAGTACCCATCAATACCGCCTATCAGTGCCCATCAGTGCTGCCTATCAGTGCCCGTCAGTGCTGCATATAAGTGCCACCTCATCAGTGCCAATCAGTACTGCCCATCAGTGCAGCCTCATCAGTGTCCATAAGTGAAGGAGAAAGTGTAATTACAAAGTTTTGTGACTGAAATTTTTTTTCCTAAAAATGTTCTCTTTTATTTGTAGCGCAAAAAATAAAAACCCCAGAGGTGATCAAATACCACCAAAAGCTCTATTTATGGGGGAAAAAAAATGATTAAAATTTAGTTTTGGTACAGCGTCGCACGACTGCGCAATTGTTACTCAAAATGAAACCGCGCTGAAAGCTGAAAATTGGTCTGGTAGGGAAGCGGTCTAAGTGCATGGTATTGAAGCGGTGAAACTATCAGCTCTCCCTGCTGATAGCACTGCTTATGGAAGAGAATTCCACATCCTCTGACGCTTCTCTTCCAATTTCAATGAATGACCACATCTTTTTAAACTCCCTCCCACTGAAAATTTTTTTTTCCCTATGCGAAGGTGATTAGTAAGTTATTTGAATATCGCATCATACATACAGTCCCGCTCACCATTATTGGCACCCATGAAGTTTATGTACATATTGTGGAATATCTACTGAAGGAAATGTATCAAATTAACCAACATATTACTACAGATAGCTTGTGTTTGACAAAAAACTGTAAATGATAAATAACATTTAAAAAGATAAACATTATGAGGAAAACAGAGAAAACCATAATGCTTGCCTTGTCAGTGGTATTGGCACCCCTTGCTGCAAATCAGTATGGAAACCCAATTTGGCTCACCTGTTGCAGATCTCAAATGAGGATCACCTGTGATGAATTGCCTCCACCCATGTGACCCAAATTAGCCAATAAATGAACATTTTGGTTTTATAAAAAGCCACCTGTTATTCCCTCTTCATGTGTGACAATGGTAAAGACAAAGGAGCTGTCTGACGACACCAGAAATGCTATTATTTGCAAGCACAAGACCTCCAAAGGGTATAAGGCCATCTCCAAAGACCTTGGCATCCCTGTTTCAACGGTGCGTAATGGTGCAGGTCCCTCCAAGAACTGTCAAGGTACGGACCTTTTGAAGAATTATTGTAATGCGTGGCAACTTTGTCCCTACGGTTCCAGAAACCTCTACCGGAATATGGGAAACCTCCA
>BLSH010296668.1:83278-95203 GCA_018402905.1 Glandirana rugosa
TGTCTGGAATAGGAATCAACAATGAATGAAGGGTTCCCTGATGATGGTATAGGAACCACCCAGAAACTGAGGATATAGACATACCAATATGTTCAATAAGAGATGAAATAAGGCCAAATGAGCATAATCAAGTTTATAAATATTAATTATATTTCAGTTTTTTAAGCATCCAAAAGTGGACCCACGATAAACTACCTAAATGCAAGGAATCTTTTATGTTGGCTCTGAAATAAAGCATACAGACATATATAGTGATTTCAAATTACCATAACGGCAGCAAAGCCACATCAAAATTGTCTCAAATATTTACCCAAATCAAAAAACGACAAATCCCATCTCTTCTGGGGCAGGCCGCCGCAATGAAAGTGGTTAAGAGGGTCCCTTCTGTATCCTATCCCCCCCCCCCCCCCCCGGTGGCCAATGGCCCAGATGCACAGTTGGAGCTACCACGCATGCTCAATCACTGCCAGAGATGGCATCACCCTCATGTGCTCACATGATGGACTCATACTAGAGAGGGCCAGAGAAATAAACTGACAAACTGACACCCCTGATCAGCTGTACATGGCAGTCCCCAATTAAATTTCTGTAGGTTTATGATAACTACCAAACAGATAACACTACCAAATGGACGTGAGTATAGACCCAATTTCTATACTGACTGCTAGACTGTTGGAATAGTATACTATATGGAATGGGAATGTAAGGCCTTGTATGTCGGAAAAACCATAAGACCTTTTTTCCAAAGAGTCATGGACCATGTGCCCCTGGTCTCTCAAAAGAAGCTAGAGACTCCTATTAGCCGGCATATGGGCCTTCATCATAGGTTTCAATTATCTAAAATGAAATTCTTTGCTTCTGAGCATGTGCCCAAATATGAGAGAGGAAGGGATGTAGACAAGCTGCTACTGCAGCTTGGAACCACATGGACACCTTGGCAGCTACAAAATACCCAGGTTTAAATGAATCTATCAGCTTTAAGCCCTTTTTAGAAATTAATGTGAGATTTGCTTTGATAAAATTAGCAGTCCTTATGTCTTTTTGTGTTTTCGGTTTTGTTTGTTTTGGTTAATGTATGTTGTGTAATCACATCTAGTAACCATGTTTGTTTGTGACTCGTTGATGCATGTCATTATTTGAAGACCTTCTAGGAGCCCTATACCATGACATAATATGAATTATTTCATCATTGTTTAATTATTGTGGACTGTAATAAATGTGTAGTAGATGTCTTGTTTTTTCCACTAGATGGCATTTATCATACTAATGGATGTTTTTCCTTGGGGTTGGGTGACCGTACGGATGCCCAGGGTGCCACTAGATGGAGCAACGGGGCAGGACTAAAGTCCTGGCCCAGGTCCTGGTGGTGGCCCCATTTGTCTGCTGCCATACGTGCCCCTTTACTGTAGTGTCTTTGCTGCCCTTACGGTGATTTCACCGATATCTCCTTGAAACATCCCCTTGATGTACAGTCCACCATACTGATTTTATCACATTTATTTTGGGGTATCATCCAGGTAAGAGGATCCCCCATGATGGTCTTCAATTATATGCACCTTTGAGAAATTCAATGCACTCATGTATTGTTAAGATTAATTTGCAACCAGGTGAGGAGTATAAAGACAAGTGTGTCTTGCCTACAGTCAAGCATGGTGGGAGTGTCATGGTCTGGGGCGGCATAAGTGCTGCCGGCACTGGGGAGCTACAGTTCATTGAGGGAACAATGAATGCCAACATGTACTGTGACATGAAATCAATGGTAATGTCACCTGTGGTACCTGTCTATAGACACACCTATCAGCGCTAATTAGAGCTCTTGGGTCTCTATTGGGAATGGGGCACGATAAGAAAGGGCTTATTAAGCTGCCATTAAAAACAAACAAAATATCTATAGAAGCTGCACACTACTTTATGTAGCAATCTCTAGCCACCACCAAACAAGTGCAAATAGCGCTAAAAATAAGTCCAAAATCGATTTCCACACAGAGTAAAAGAGGAAGAGTGGTGGGCAAAGTTCTCAAGGATAGCCGGGTATCTTGCTGTGTAGGTACTCAAGTTCCAATCACCCGGAAAGATGGAAATAAAACACCACGTGCAGTGTACAGATCCACAATCTGCTTACCAGAAAGTGAGAACAACAGAGGCCTGTATTCAACTGGTATGTTGTGCTGTACTGCAATCTCTGAACCTTCTGCCAATATTCACATCCGGCCAGCGGTCTCCATCCGGGTTAATGGAGGTTTGAAGACTCCTGTTATAATCTCCTGTTTTAACTCACCACTTCAAGGTCCAGCAAGCAAAGAGGTAGCAAGCCCATTCCATTAACCCGGATGGAGACCGCTGGCCGGATGTGAATATTGGCAGAAGGTTCAGAGATTGAAGTACAGCACAACATACCAGTTGAATACAGGCCTCTGTTGTTCTCACTTTCTGGTAAGCAGATTGTGGATCTGTACACTGCACGTGGTGTTTTATTTCCATCTTTCCGGGTGATTGGAACTTGAGTACCTACACAGCAAGATACCCGGCTATCCTTGAGAACTTTGCCCACCACTCTTCCTCTTTTACTCTGTGTGGAAATCGATTTTGGACTTATTTTTAGCGCTATTTGCACTTGTTGTTTGGTGGTGGCTAGAGATTGCTACATAAAGTAGTGTGCAGCTTCTATAGATGTACTGTGACATACTGAAGCAGAGCATGATCCCCTCCCTTAGGATACACACCTCCAAGATGATCACTGTCTTGCTAAAGAAGCTGAGGGTAGAGGTGATGGACTGGCCAAGCATGTCTCCAGACCTAAACCCTATTGAGCATCTGTGGGTCATCCTCAAATAGAAGGTGGAGGAGCACATGGTCTCTAACATCCACCAGCTCCATGATGTTATCATGGAGGAGTGGAAGAGGACTCCAGTGGCAACCTGTGAAGCTCTGGTGAACTCCATGTCCAAGAAGGTTAAGGCAGTGCTGTAAAATAATGGCAGCGACACAAAATATTGACACTTTGGGCCGAGTTTGGACCTTTTTACTTAGGGATGTACTCATTTTTGTTGCCAGTGGTTTAGACATTGATGGCTGTGTGTTGAGTTATTTTGAGGGGGCAGGAAATTTACACTGTTATAAACGCACCACATATTTACACACGCACACGTATAATCCTGTATATACAATCCTATACCCACAGTTGATCCAGAGGAAGGCAAAAAAAACCCCAATAAAAGCATGATCCAATTTGCTCCAGTAGGGGAAAAACCCCTTCCTGATCCCGCAAGAGGCATTCGGATATTTCCTGGATCAACTTTACCTATAAATGTTAGTATCCAGTTATATTATGTACATTTAGGGAAGAATCCAGGCCTTTCTTAAAACAATCTACGGAGCTTGCCAGGACCAGCTCTTGAGGGCGTCTATTCCACATTTTCACAGCTCTTACTGTAAAGAACCTTTCCCTATTTGAAGATTAAATCTCTTTTCCTACAGACTTAAAGAGTGTAACCTTGATGAATTTAAAGTGAATAACTCACCACCAATTTCACTGTAAGCACCACTTATACATGATTATATCCCAGATTATATCTCCTCTTCAAGAGAAAATAAATCCTGTTCCTCTAATCTTTACTCATAGCTGAGCTCCTCCATTCCTTTTACCAGTTTGGTTGCTCTTCTCTGAACTTTCTCCAGTTCCCCCATAGTCTTTTTATGAACCGGTGCCCAATAGAACTGCATATTCCAGATGAGGTTTTACTCACAATTTCTACAGGGGCAAAATATCTCTTGCTTGCTCTGCAGTCCATGCCTCCCTTAACCACTTAAGGACCAAGCCTATTTTGACACTGGTTTACAAGTTAAAATCAGTTTTTTGCTAGAAAATGTCTTAGAACCCCCAAACATTATATATAGATTTTTTCAGACACTCTATAGAGTAAAATAGTGGTCGTTGGGGCGTGGCCTGGTCGTCATGGAGTGAAGAGACACGAGCGGAGCTCCGACTATTCCGGGCCTGAAACTGTTGGCAAACCTCAGCACCCTCGGCTCTGACATTCCCAGATGCCTGCTTGACGCCGCACCACATCTCAGCCTCTGAGCAGCGACCGGAGGGCTCCACTCTCTTTGGGCAGCAAACGCCGACCACGCGGTCCACCAACAAGATGGCGTCGGACAAGGCCGCAACTACACAGCCGATGCGGACTCCTCCGCTCCCAGGCAGCAAGTCCCCAGGACCCTCCACCACGCCAAAGGTGAAGGGTTTCAGCCCGACCACATCCACGCGCTCCTCGGGACAAGCATCGCATACATCAGAGCTGGACGGGCTGCAAGGGGACAGGGACTTCAGGGCTCATATCAAAGCCCTCCCTACAAAAGCCAACATACAGCAGCTGATCGCAGCAGTCGAGCTCTCCTGCAAAAAGGCAGTGGACGAGCTCAGGGAGGAGACGGTGGCCATAGGACACAGGGTGGAGGTCTTAGAAAGCAGCCAGGAGAACACTATGCACACCCTGTCATCACTCAGGGACATTTCTCCGCAGTACAGTCAAGCCATCAATACTCTTCTTGACCAGCTGGACAATCAAGAGAACAGGAGCAGGCGCCAGAACATTCGTATCCGCAGGCTTCCAGAGGCCACGTGCTCTGCGGACCTGCTCCCCTCTGTGACCGGCCTCTTTCGCCAAATCCTGGGGCCTACAGCCCCAGACGACAGAGATAGAATGGGTTCATCGTGCTCTCCTACCCCCTTCCCAGGATGTGGACAAGCCACAGGATGTCATTTGTAAGCTGCTCAGATACCCACTGAAGGAGGCCATTATGCAGGTCCCCACGGAACACTCCGACTATTGACTTTGATGGTGCACAAATTGCTTTGTTTCCTGACCTCTCCAGGCGTACCCTGATGCAGTGCAGGGCATTGAGGCTGGTGCTGGAGGCCCTGCGTTCCGCTGGGGCGACTTACCGTTGGGGATTCCCATTCTGCCTTAAAGCAGCAAGGAGTAGGAAATCAGCATCGCTTCACAACAAGGACGACTTGCGGTCCTTTCTAGAGAAAATGGATCTTCCGTCTACGGATTTTCCAGACTTGAGACTGTAGTGCCCTCTCCGCCTACCTCAACAACTGGACAGGTGGTCTTCAGCCCCTACCTCCTCCAGCCGGAGGAACCGGCAGAGGAGGCGCAACCGCAGCGAGAATGCCTCCTAGCTAATGTGAGAAAGCAAGGCCTGTTTACATTGCAACGAGCTTGGAAACTCTCCAGATGTTCAGCCTCTTCACTTTGGATTTTACGGCCAAACTACCAGCCTGGTATTCTGCTGTTACCAGAGTCTACTTGCTGGGGGAGATGACTGGCCTTCATGAATTTTGCGGCTCTTCCAAGAGCCAGGCATTATCATCTGGGGCCTGCCAGTGGACTATGACCGTCCCTCCAGGCTTGCAGAACTGAGCTGAGGAGGCTCCAGTTACTACCAACTTACATATGGTTGTGTTGCCAACGGTTAAAAACACTGTAATTATAGTTACCTGTTACTTTGCTCGGGTGGCCTAGTCGGTCACTCCTGGGCGGTCATTTACACCCCAGTAGGCGACCCCCCAGTCATGGGGCGTGTTGAACTGTGTATTCACAGTCTAGAGGGGGCTTGCCTGGGGGGGGGGGGGGGATTGGTTTCTCCCCGCGGGAAACTCCCCATTGGATAGATATGACCCACCGGTAGTGGGGAAATGTGTTGTATGTGTTATGTTCTTAGGTCTCTCTGTTACCAGTTTTGTGTGTTTTTGTTTTCTTATTTTTCCTTTCCATTTTCATCAGGATTCCATCTTTTTACAAGGGGGACTGGACCTCCCCACTCACCTGCTGTGGAGACGGGGGAAGGAGAGACGGGGTCTTCGACAGGTATGGCTCCATATGGGTCTGGGTTGTTCTCGGGCCTCAATTCCCTTACTAATGTCTGTGCAGCTATATTGCCACCATGCCTGGTTCTTTAATAGTATTGTCCTACAATGTTAGGGGTCTCTGCAGTCCTAAGAGGGGTGGGCTTTGGCAGGAACTGCGTCAATGGTCTCCGGACTTTCTCTTTTTTCAAGAGATGGACTTCACTGCCAAGTCAACCCCTCGTCTACCACAGGTTACTTTTAACCAGTGGTACCATAGCCCGTCTCTGATTCCTAAGGCCAGATGGGTTTGTATAGCTGTTAAGAAATACTGCCCCTTTTCCCTGGTATACAGTATCCCTGACCCAGGTGGTCGTTATTTGATCATCAATGGTCTGATAGAGGG
Source organism: Glandirana rugosa (assembly GCA_018402905.1). Taxonomy (NCBI): domain Eukaryota; kingdom Metazoa; phylum Chordata; class Amphibia; order Anura; family Ranidae; genus Glandirana; species Glandirana rugosa. The sequence continues at coordinate 89,539 of BLSH010296668.1, forward strand.
ACAGATGTACACGTTCATCAATGCATATGCCCCCAATCTGCGTACTACTCAGTTTGTCTCCTCCATCCTTAAAAAGATTGCAGAGATCAGGGAGGGAGTGTTGTGCTGGGGGCGACTTCAACCTGCCATTGAATCCCGACTTGGATACCTCACCGGGGAGGTCAGTTTTTTCCTTTAGAGCTCTCTGCCACATCAGGTGTTCCCTACGCTCTCCTTACCTGGTCGACGCCTGGCGTGTCAGGAGACCGACCGACCGGGACTATAGCTACTATTCCAAGATGCACGACGTATACTCCTATCTGGACATATTTTCCGTAGACCAATATCACCTTAATGCTGTGGCAGAAGGTTCAATAAGAAGTATCACTATATAAGACCATGAGCCATTTTTCCTCCAGTTGCGCGGATCTGCCTTGTGTCGGGGGGTCCGGACTTGGAGGTTGGATGAGACCCTGTTGGACGACACTGGGGCCAGGGAGGCTGTGGTGAAGTCCCTGAATGCTTACTTTGAACTTAACCAGCCAGGTGATGTGTCCCATCAAGCGGTGTGGGAGGGCCATAAGGCGGTGACCCGGGGAGAGCCGATTTCCCAAGGATCCCGCCTCGAGAGGGAAAAACAGAAGGAACTGATAGGGCTCCTCGACCGCATTCGTGACCTAGAGACTAGACATAAGGCAACCCTCTCTCCCAAGGACGCGACCCGTCTGTCAGACCTACGAACGGAACTCGCCAAGTGTCTAGACCGAAGGGCAAAAGAGAAATTGTGTTTCTACGCACATCGTTTCTATAAACAGGGTAATAAGTGTGGGAGACTGTTGGCGAGACAGTTAAAAAAAAGCAGCAGGCACTGCGTCATGTCCACAAATTAGGGACTCGGGGTGCAAGTCTGGTCGACTCACGGGATATTGTGGAGGAATTCTGGCAATATTATGAGTCCCGGCCGGCAGCAGATCCACAGACAGAGGCTCGAGTCTTAAAGACGTATGTGAGGGGCTCAGGGTTGCCCTCTCTCCCCCCTCAGGTACTGGAGGACTTGGAAAGGCCCTTTACGGTGGAGGAACTTTGTGTAGCGGTGGCAGCCCTCCCATTGGGGAAGAGCCTGGGGCTGGATGGCTTCTCCAAGGCCTACTATAAAGCTTTTCTCCCGCTGCTCGAAACCCCACTGTGCGGCTATTTCAATTCCCTCAGCTTTTCTATGCCCCTGCCTTCTGAGGCCCTGATGGCATATATTACGGTCTTGCCCAAGCCCGGGAAAGACCCCCAGCTTTGCCCTAGCTACCGCCCCATCTTCCTGTTGAACTCAGATACTAAGCCTCTGGCTAAGCTATTGGCCCTTGGTCTGCAGGATCATGTGACAGCCTTGATCCATCCAGACCAGACTGGCTTCATGGTGGGGCGCGAGGCCAGGGACACCACCATCAGGGCTCTCCATATCTTGCATTTTGCGAAACATGGCCCATCTCAGCGTCCACACGTGGTTATCTCGACGGACGCCGAGAAAGCCTTTGATAGGGTTTATTAGCCTTACTTGCTGACTGTGCTTCGGGAGATGGGGCTGGGAGACTGTATGCTGGGCTGGGTTGGCTAGTTGAACTCCGACAACTCTGCAAGGGTCAGGGTGAATGGTATCTTGTCGGACCCCCTGCCTGTCCAGAATGGGAAAAGGCAGGGGTGCCCCCTGTCACTGCTGCTCTTCGTCCTGGTACTCAAGCTCTTTCTATGTCGAGTGAGGGCCAACCCAGACATTAAGGGGATAGAGATTGGCTCAATGGAGCATAAGGTGTCCGCATATGCCAACGACCTGCTGTTTTACCTTTCTAACCCTCGGGTTACGCTGCCGGTCCTGATGGGTGAGGTTCGGGAATTCTGATTTATATTGAATTTTAAGATTAACTTTGACAAGTCTGAGCTCCTGCCGATCAATGTTCCCTTGTCCTTGGCGGAGTCCCTGAAACAGGCCTTACCCTTTCAAAGGTGTGAGGGGGCCCTCCCATATTTGGGCACGCATATATTTCCCACGATCAGACAATCTATGATCTCAACTATGGTAGGCTGCTGACCACCAGTCCTGGGAAGACATCCCCCTAACTTGGTTCGGACGCATTAGCGCACTTAAAATGACCATCCTGCCGCGCATACTCTATCTTCTTTACACGGTCCCTATCTCCCTGCCACGAGTCTTCTTCAGGAGGTTGCGTAGAGGCCTCCTAAAATTTGTTTGGCAAAATAAGCACCCCCATCTGGCTTATGATCTCATGAGGAGAACTAAGCAATGTGGCGGGCTTGGCCTACCTGACATGACCCTCTACTATAGGGCAATGTCCATGGTTAGGATTCTAAATTGGAATCATGATGGTAAGACCAGGCTCTGGGTCAACCTTGAGAACACTATGGCGGGTAGAAACTTAGCAGGCGCCCCATAGGTACCTCAGCAGTCGAGAGGACTGTCAGACTGGACTTCCCCCTTGACTACAGCCACGTTGTCGACGTGGGAAAGATTGAACAGTGAGGGCCAATAGGCTCCCCCTACTTCGCCCCTTACGCCATTGGCCGGGTTCCTTTGGTTCCCACCTCGTGAGGAGAGGTGTTTCTTTGGCTCCTGGAGCCCAGATGGGATTAGGCCGTGCACTCGGTTTGCGCCAGAGGGTAAACTTCTGCCATTTATGTCCCTCAAGGCGCAGCTGGGGACCATACCCCTAGTAGCCTGGAGGCACAGACAATTGGACAGCTTCTTTCGTCATTGAGACCGGGATTGAGACCGTATCATTCCTTTACAGAATTTGAATCTTTTTGTGAAAATTTAGTGGAACCTAGGCATCTGCTGTTGGAAATGTATAGGCTCATAGTGAGCTCCCAGGCTACGGGAACACCATACTATATTAGAGAATGGGAGAGGGAGCTGGAATTAGAATTTACACCAGCCCAAATACAGCGACTGATTAAATTTACCCACTTGTCCTCAATATCCTCTCGGATCAAGGAAACTTCGTTCAAGTTCCTGGCCAGATGGTATAGAACCCCAACTAGATTAGCCCAGATGTTTCCGAATGCCGACAGGAGATGCTGGAGAGGCTGCGCCCAACAGGGCTCGTTTCTCCACATCTGGTGGACATGCCCTAAGATTAGGAAATTTTGGGAGGCCATTGCCCCATGGATCCGTAGGTTGACTCTGCTTAGCATAGAGTGTTCTTCACTGCACTTCCTGTTCCACGGTATGCCTGCCTATTCAAAGCTGTACAAAACGCAGTGTGATACCCCACTTACTAAATGCTGCTAAGGCCTTGATACCGAGGGTATTGGAAGCAGGTCAGATGCCCAACCCTTCAGGAGTGGAAAAAGGAAGTAGATTCCATCATGGAGGCAGAACGATGGATTGCCAGGGCCAAGGATAACTAGAAGTTCAGAGATATATGGGCCGGTTGGCAATATTATGCACAAGAGATCCCCCTGAGTGGACAGAGTGCAACTATCACTTCATAAGCCTCTATGAGTGCATCCCATTAAGACCCTTTGGACCCAAGAGGAGACCCTCATTTCTTCTGAGTGTTACCTGCTACTGACATTAAGAGCTATCTCCTGGTAATATTTACTGACCCTTTTATCCTCCTTCTCCTTCCTCCCCATCCCCCCTCCTTTTATTTTTCCTCTCGTTTAAGGGTTCCATCCTTACCCAATACAGAAAGCTGGATGGAGGGGTAACCTGGCTGGCTTGGTAATATACAGTTGGTTACGCCATGGGGGTAGGATACTGCTTCTCTTGTCTGAAGACCGGATGATGGACTGGTAGAGTCTTGCAAGGGGTGTGCCAGCCCAGGCCCATCCTCCCCTGCCCTTTGGCAGATAGGAGTCCGTGTTATTCTGGACACAGTTATTGGGCTTACTGCAATATTTGTTTGAATGTTATATGAAGCTGTGACGTAGGACCTCCTAAGTGTACCCTCCAGTGGTGGCCACTAACCAAATGGTGTCACGGATGTGTATGGATACCCCATTTTTGTATGTATTGTCACCCATTTTTCCTTTCTGTCTTGCTATACTCTGAAATTTTGGAAAACTTAATAAACTTTGATTATTAAAAAAAAAATGGCGGAAGTTGCAATACTATGTCACATAGCAGCGGTCTTAAAAACGCAATTTTTTTTGAATTAAAGAATAAGAAAACAGTAAAGTTAGCCCAATTTTTTCTATATTGTGAAAGATAATGTTGCTCCGAGTAAATTGATAAAATTGACAAAATCAGAGGGACGGGCGCTTTAAATGCTTTTTTTTTTTTTTACTTTTTATTTTTACCACTGTCCTTTTAAAAAAAAAAACATTTTGGATCACTTTTATTTCTATTACAAGGAATGTAAACATCCCTTGTATAGAAAAAAAAGCATGGACAGGGCCTCCTTAATGTGAGATCTGGGGTCAAAAACACCTCAGATCTCACATTTACACTTAAAAGCAAAAAAAAAAGAAAAAAGTTCTCTTTTTTTTTTAAAAAAATTGTCCCTTTAACCAACTTCAGCCCCAGAAGGATTTGCCACCTTAATGACCAGGCCATTTTTTGTGACACAGCACTGCGTTGCTTTAACTGACAATTGCACGGTCGTGCGAGGTTGTACTCAAACAAAATTGACGTCCTTTTTTTCTCACAAATACAGCTATCTTGGTGGTATTTGATCACCTCTGCAATTTTTATTTTTCGCGCTATAAACAAAGATTTTTTTTTTTTTACTTTTCGCTATAATACATATTCGAAAAAAAAAATATATATATATATATATATAAAAAATAATTTATCAGTTTAGGCCGATATGTATTCTTCTACATATTTTTGATAAAGAAAATCACAATAGGGGTATATTGATTGGGTTGCGCAAAAATCATCATGTCTACAAAATAGGGGATAGATTTATGGCATTTTACATTTTTTTTAGAAAGGTCATTGGTCCCAAAAAAGTGTCAAAAATGTCTGACATGTCCGCTGCAATATCACAGTCCCGATAAAAATCACAGATCACAGCCAATACTAGTATGAAAAAAGTACGCAAACCATTCAATAAACGCTGATCGCAAATTTTTTTTACCACAAATATGAGGAAGAATATGTATATCGGCCAGAACTGAGGAATAAAGGGATTTTATTAAAACTTACCGTAAAATCCTTTTCTCCGAGTTCACTGACAGACGCAGCTCTTCATGACTTTGTGGTTTTATGTTAGTCTTACCAGGAGTTAACTAGGCAGGGAAAAAAAATCAGCTGGCCCCTCCCCTGGGGGTCGTCCTCTTTTCCTACATTAAAACCCCCCTCCCAGAGGAGCTCTCCAGTTTGTACACAAGCCATACCAAAACAGAGCCCAGAGGGGTGGGTGCTGCGTCTGTCAGTGAACTCGGAGAAAAGGATTTTACGGTAAGTTTTAATAAAATCCCTTTTTGTCCTACGTTCACTGACAGACGCAGCTCTTCATGACTTTGTGGGGATGTCCCCAAGCTGTGTCAAAAAGAGGGGTGGGTAAACGCAAACAACTGTACCCAACTGAACCTCTGAGGAGGCGCCAAATGCGCATACACTGCCGCCTGCAGAACTTTGCGGCCAAAAGCAGCATCCAAAGATGCAAACACATCAACTTTGTAAAACATAGAGAAAAGTGTGAACCGAGGCCCAAGTGGCCGCCTTGGG
>BLSH010296668.1:117163-148101 GCA_018402905.1 Glandirana rugosa
ATGGACCCCCACCGGCCGGCTACCACAGAAGCTGCCCCGGTGCCCACTCTCAGAGGGGTCCACTCACCAATCCGACGGGCGCAGCGGGTAGCCACCCGGAGCAGACTTACCTCCCCATAGAGAGGCATGCTGCTGGCCAGGCCCCTGGACAGGAACAAAACCAGTCACTGGGCTCTAGTGGGTTTTAGCCACTGGCCGCCCGCACGGAACGGGCGCTATGCGGCGGGCCCCCGCTAAGGGTAGCTCGCATAGTGTCGGCCGGACTGGGGAAAGTTTTTGGATTCTAGATATCCTGTATACCACCAGCCAGCTTCTTGATAGCAGTCTTCATTAGAAAAAATCTTCAGGAGACCGCAGATCCCATAGGGAACCAGGTCTACTCCTTGCACTAGGCAATTTAAAACTGATGTGCTATGCAGAGCAGGGGGATTATATGCTAAGGTGAGGACGGTCCCCTGGGAAGGGCCAACCTATGCTTTTGTTTTATTTTTGCCTAGTCTACTCCTAGTAATATGAGCATAACCCCACGTGTCATAAGAAGGCTGCGTCTGTCAGTGAACGGAAGAGTAATTTTTTTTTTTCCGTCGGCCCCCCTTCCGCCCCTGAAAAGGGGGGGAAGGGCGGAACGCTCACTCACCACTCCGCGAGCGCCATGGGTAGCCAAGACAGTCGCAGACTTTCCGCCCCTGCCTGGACGGCACGCTGCAGGCCAGAATTCGCCCTACCGAATCGCATCCAGGCCACCCGCACGGAACGGGCACTATGCGGCGGGTCCCCATACTGCGGGACTGGCTCGCATCAGTCGGCCAGGTCAGGGAAAGTACAGAGCCCATGGACTCTCCATGCCCCGACCAGCTTCTTGATAGCAGATCATCTTGATAGAAGAGAAGAAAATAAAATTAAATAAAAAGAAATGGTCACAAAACAGGACCGCAATTCCCCTAAAGGAAAGCCAGGTAAACTCCTTTCAAACTAGGCATTTAGACTGGTGAGCTATTCTATGGAGGGGGTTTATGTGGGAAGAGAGGACGGCCCCATGGGATGGGCCAGCTGTTTCTTTTCCCTGCCTAGTTAACTCCTAGTAAGACCAGCATAAACCCACACGTAATGGAGAGCTGCGTCTGTCAGTGATAGATAGGAGAAAGGTTACCGGAGCAAATTTACTATGTTAATCTCTTAAAACCAGGGAAGGACAGAGAGAGATTATTGGCAGTGCCCACTCCTCAGGACAGGCTACCCACGACGTCCACATAACAGTCCTCCTCACTGATGCAACAAAATGATGTTAAGGAATTTGTAAGTACAAGTAGAGACTTTTCATCTCCCCTACCCGGACTGACCACCGTAATACAACATGACATAATTATGGAACCAGGGGTCCGAGTAAATGTAAAACCCTACCAGATACCTGAGGCTATATGAGAAGCTGTTGCGAAGGAAATAAAAAACATGTTAGAGTTGGGCGTGATAGAGGAGTCCTACAGTGCCGGGTCAAGCCCCATAGTGCTGGTCCCAAAGCCCGATAGCACTACTAGGTTCTGTAATGATTTCAGGAAGCAGAATAACGTGTCTAAGTTTAACGCATGCCTAAAGCCATGGGTTGACAAACTTGTGGACAGGTTTGGAGTTGCCTGGTACATAACCCTAGACCTAAGGGCTACTGCCAAATCCCCCTAACGGAGTCAGCAAAGGAAAAAAGGCATTTTCTACTCCCAAGGGGTCCTTCCAGTACAAACGAATGTCGTTCAGTCTGCACAGGGCCCCTGCATCGTTCCAGAGAATGATTAACAAAACCTTGAGGCCACATCGCCCCTATGCAGCCGCTTATTTGGATGATGTGATCATCCACAGCCCAGATTGGGAATCGCATCTGCCCCGAGTACAAGCAGTGGTAGATTGCCTTAGGGAAGCAGATCTAACAGCCAACCCAAAGAAGTGTGCCATAGGCCTGGAGGAGGCCAAATACCTGGGGTATATTATTGATCGGGGACTGATCAAGCCCAAGACCAACAAGATCGAGGCAATTCAAAAGTGGCCCCAACCGGTAAATAAAAAAGGTTTGTGCCTTCCTGGGGATTAAAGGCTATTACAGGCGTTTCAGACCGGAATTTGCCACCATTGCCGCCCCTCTGACGGATCTGACGAAGGGTAGAGGGTCGGTCATGGATAAATGGAATCCTGAAACCAATAAGTCATTCCAGAAGTTGAAGCAAGCCCTTTGTGTACATCCAGTGCTCGCGACCCCAGACTTCACAAAGGAGTTTGATGTACAGACAGACGCCTCTGAGGTGGGACTGGGAGCAGTACTGTCCCAGATCAGAGAAAGTGAGGAGCACCCGGTCGTCTACTTAAGCAGGAAGCTTAATGAGCATGAGAGGAGCTATGCCTTTGTGGAGGAGTGTCTGGCTGTCAAGTGGGCCTTAAAGGCCCTAAAGTACTACCTGTTAGGAAAGTAATTTTAGTTAATCACTGACCATGCCCCCCTGAAATGGATGTGCGACAACAGAAAAAAAATAGTCGGGTAACAAGGTGGTTCCTGGCTTTACAGCCCTTTAAATTCACACTGGAGCATAGAGCAGGTAGACTCCAGAACTCTCCCGGGTACACTGTATGGTTAAGACAGCTGCTCAGCTGCAGGGGCTTGAGCAGAGAGGGAAGATATGTGATGGCATGAGAGGCAAAGTGGTACACGGACGCTACCTGTCACCTCGTATGCATTCATTTGGTCTGGAATAAATGGAGTCTGGTCCTGGTTTTACCAGCCACCATAGCAGGGTTGGTTCCGGTCCACAGCTTTGGCCCACTGGAGTCCACTAGCAGGTGGCTTACATAATCAGGGAGAGAGCACAGTGTGTGTCTGACCTGGCACTCAGAAGGGAATCAGAGAAAGCGGTGTGATGTTTGGAATTTAAATATAAGGATTGTATTTGGCTTAGGTCTTGTGGGTGTCGGAGGCCAGCCCCACACAACATAGTGAGGAAACACTACTGTTCAGTTTAGTGCCGGACTTGTTTTCAGTTTTAGTTTGTTTTTTAACCTGCAAACCTTTGCTAATAAACCTAGTAAGCCGCCAGATTTTAAAGAAAGTTGCCTGCACGCTGACTCTTTTCCTCAGGAAAGGTGATCCCCACAAGCTAATCTCCCACTAACTATATATATATATATATATATATATATTTGGAGTCGTTATGTTGACATACTGACCAGTCTCCAAAGAGAGGGGATCATGCTCTGCTTCAGTATGTCATTTCTTATGCATCATCATTAGAAGAGGCTTCCTTCTGGGACGACAGCCATGCAGACCAATTTGATGCAATGTGCAGCGTATGGTCTCAGCCTTGTAACACTAACGAGTCACATGACACCGGGGAGGGGAAATTGCTAATTGGGCCCAATTTGAGCATTTTGAGCATTTTCACTTAGGGGTGTACTCACTTTTGTTGCCAGCAGTTAGGACATGGCTGTGTGTTGAGTTATTTTGAGGGGACAGCTGATTTACACTGGTAAACAAGCTGTACACTCACTACATTGTAGCAAAGTGTCATTTCTTCAGCATTGTCAGGATGCCGCGAATCGCCATCTATAAACGGCGCTCGAGGCCGATTGGCTAGAGGACCAATCAATCTACAGGAATAGACCAATGATTTTCAGTTTATACCTGCTGATCGATCCTGGCGAATGGAATGCCTCCCCTGTCTGAATAATGTAAACACAGACAGGGGAAATTATGTCACTCTCCCTCTCTGCGTCCTTTTGCGTTCCAGAGAGAGGACATCAGAAACTTGAGTGCACCAACACCACAACACCACCAGTACACATAGGCACACTTTCCACCCTGAATGCTCCCTGATACCCCCAGTTAAACCATTCACTGCTGTCACCCCCTTTCACTGTGTCACTGAGTGCAACAATAAGGTCGTTCACTGATCGCTGTACTTTTGACACTTGTGAAACGAATCAGTGTTAGTGTAGGTAGTAGAAGGCCTAGGTAGGTATAAATAGCCCCCTTACCCCACCTAATAAAGTTTTAAACCCCTTGATTGCCCCATCACCTGTGATCACTGTATAAGTGTCATGGGTGACGCTAGATAGTTTTTTTTCATTAGATTACACGCCATATATGTAGTAAGGCTGGCTACAGGCTAGCCTGAGTTTGTGGGAGGAGTCTGGGTCTTATAAGCTCCCTCCTCCTCCCACATGTTTGTCTGCGTTCTGGCTGGAAGAAAGGAATCCCCGGTGACGTCACTTCCGGTCCCAACCTCCGCTCGCCAGTCCGACAGCGCGCTGCAGCACAAACTCTTCCGTGTCCCAGGCTTTCCTTGGGTACACACCAGTCTGGTGCCTCGGCCCCCATGGAGGAATCTTGTTTAGGATAACGGTTGCAGAGGAGGTAGGAGCGTATCTAGCAGCACGGCACCATAGAGTCCACAGAAGGGGGGGGGGGTGAGTGTCATGGCTCACAGCACATGGGCTTTCTGAACAGGCAGGGGGGAGGATGGTGGATGGTTTCTGAAGGGGACATTTCAGCTAGCTGGACTACCTGCAGGGGGGGGGGGGGGGTTGAGGTGGTGATATGGGTCATAGCATGCATAGGCCCAACATTATGCATGGGGAGAGGATGGAGGGGGGGGCTGCAGGAGTGGGTTGCGACTAGGTGTTAGCTGCAAGGGAAGGGGCGGTACACGAGCCACACATCCTGGCCAGCATGCTGGGAGCAATGGTTCCACACATCAGCCATGTGGGAGATGGTTCCTGAATTTTGTTCTACTCACAGTTGTAAATCTATTGTATTTCAAATTTGCTTTAGGTCAATCAATTTAGTGCGCATTTCATGCTATTGTTTCAGGTGGATTTTACGTGTCATTCAAAGACAGCAAGGTGTGTCTTAGCTATATATTGTGTTTCGAATCTTGCAGTTGAGGGGTTACATACAGGATCTGTCACGTCTACGGATCCATATGGGCTGAGGTTTTGTTTTTAATTGGTTGTAGCACGCACAATCTCCTCGCCTGTATAACATGCGTCATACGTTGCATGTCACACTGGCTACACGCTTATTCTACCTACCATGGTCTGTAGGTATCTAGCGTTGGTTAATAATTACCTGATCTGGAGCTTCAGGCTGCCCAGGCTCGCTTACAGCGTATACATAAGGGTCATGGTCACTAGCATCATCCACACGCGCTATTTTGTTGTTTTGCGTTGCAGCACCACGATACATGACAGAGTTAGATAAGGAGGGGTTCATTGTTTCACAGTAATAGTTTCACAGATTTCAACATCTCGCATGTCTCGGAGAGCGATGAATTCGCCTATATCCCCGCTACTCCAGCCAGGGGGTCTGAGCATGGTAGCGTTCCATCCCTAAGGAACTGGACTATTCAAGAATAACAGCAGAGCTCAATCGCAGGGGCATTCCTTTCCTGGCCTCAGCCAGGAAAGCAGAGTTATTTAGATTATTATTCCCCAATCCATCTCAGCCTACACCTTCTACTAGCACAGAGCATGTATCATTACTTACGTCTCTGACACAGATTCATGCAGTACTGAATACCCCATCTACAGCAGTTCAACAATTGCAAGATAGGATGGAGGTGATGGAAGCCAGGCCGGCTAGAGCAGAGGTACCATTGGCACCTACAGGCCCGGAACTACCCAGCGCCCCTCCAGGTAATAGCACAACTAAACCCATAGCGGTTCCTTCCCCATTAGCAGTGGTGCCGTCCGTGTCTCCACCACACTTTATTCCGGCTAACGTCAAGAAAGATATCCTAGAGGAGAAGGACGTGAACCTGGCTTCCCTTCTGACAGCTTCACAGGGCATTGCAGAAAACAAGTCGTATGCTTGTGGAGATGTCTTTGTGGTTCTCAAGACGAGGGACCTTAGACTCAACCGCAAGTTGAGCATAGCTGAATTTGTCCTAGCCTTCGGCATTTTCAGAGATGTCATCTGTGCAGTCAATCCTAGCAGGAGAGAGGAATGGATCTTTATTTACACAAAGTGGTAGATCTAGCTCACAAGTATGGTGGCTCCACATTCTACGACTACCACAGGTCCTTCTCTGCTAAGGTAGCAGCCACTTGGGCACAGTTCCAAGTTGCCACTTGCTAGAGTAACATAGATATAGAGATTTTCTGTAGGCATTTTGCCAATCAGAAATCTCCAGTTTGTGCAAATTGCCAGTCATCTGCACATACCAGCAATTGGTGCCCCAACCTGGAAAATTCCTCTTCAGCCACAGGTTCCGATAGGCAGGGGACCACTGGGTGGGCCATGGGTCCATCAGGTCAGGTGGACAAATTGGGCAGATCCATACACTATCTGGGGAGAGCGTAATTGTGCAATAATTACAATTACACAGTCTGTAATTATAACCAATGCAGACTCCTTCATGTCTGTGCTAATCGTTTCCGAGCACACCCCCAAGTCCGCATGTCCTGTCAAGCCTTCCAATACTTCCTGACTGAGCCGAATTTACGTTGGCATGTTGGGGGTTTGGTTGGAGCACAACCCATCTCCAGGTTTCAAGCAGTTTCTGATGGAAGGTTTTTTAGAGGGGTTCCACACAGGCCTTTTTACGCTACCATCAGGAACATTTCAATGTGCCAATTTGTTATCTGCGGATACCCATGCTTTGTTGGTGGATGAATTACTAGAGGTGGAGTTATCCAAAGGTTTTGTCATAGGCTCTTTTGTCTCTTCACCTTTCAAAATGTGGAGGATCAGCCCCATCGGTGTGGTGAAGGGAAAATGTTCATATAAATATCGCTTGATTCATGGTTTATTGGCTCCTCATTCTTCTCACATACCTAGTATCAATTCACTCATCCCCTCGGATGAATTTTCTCTGAAATATTCATTAGTGGATTGTGCCATTCAGTGCATTTTGCAGCTAGGCAGAGGCACATGGTTATCCAAAGCGGACATTTCTGACGCTTTTAAACTCCTGCCCATCAGACCCAGCCTCTGGCAGTGGCACGGTGTCAAGTGGCGTGATCAGTACTATTTTGCTACCAAATTAACATTTGGGTCCAACAGTAGCCCTTGGCTTTTCAATACCTTTGCTCATGCTGTCAATTGGATACTGTCCAATGGCAAAGGTTGCCATAGGGTCATCCATTACCAGGATGATTTTTTATTAATAGAATCTCCTGATCAGAAGCCTAGGGATCTGCAAGCATTCACTGGACTTTTTGACGCATTAAATGTTCCCATGGCTGCCCATAAGGTGGAAGGGCCTTCCAATGTTATTACTTTTTTAGGCATCACGCTGGACACCAATCTTATGATGGCTAGTTTGCCACAGGAGAAACTGGATAGGATTTGTGGGACCATTCACAATCTTTTCAGGTCCCCTGTCTGTTCTAGGAAGGAGTTGCAGTCACTTTTGTGTATGCTAAATTTTGCAATGAGAATTATACCGCAAGGGAGGTCTTTTGTTTCCAGGTTATTGGCTCTCTTAACCCTGTGCCAAGACACGGATTCGGTTGTTAGATTGAAATCTGATGCACAAGCTGATCTGCTCATGTGGGACCAATTTCTGCGAGACTGGAATGGCATTTCCATGTTTATCAATCCTCCTACGGCCAGGTCTCCTAGAATTTTTTTTTGATGCTGCGGCCTCAGTGGGTTTTGCAGCTATTTTTGCATGTCAGTGGTTGGCTAGTCCATGACCTCAGGAGGTGGTCAACATACCCCAGTTCTCTCAAACATCGGCACTATTTGAAATCTATCCCATAGTGGCCGCAGCAGTCACATGGGGGCCTGCATGGTCTAGCCAAACATTCATCTTCTTTACAGACAATACAGCCACAGCAGATATCATCAACAAAGGAAGGTCCAGTTCTCTACTCATGTCGTTCATACGCAGGTTGACATGGTTAGGCCTAAAGTATAAATTTCATTTTCAGGGGGGAATTCATAAGTGGTAATGTCAATGGGGCAGCAGATGCCTTATCTCACCTTGACTACCCATATTTTTTCTTGCAGCATCCCGAAGCAGATCCGGTCAGCAATCCAGTTCCTTCTCATTCCCTCCTCATAATGGATTAGACGCATCCAGAGCGCAGGCTGCTTACCTGGTAAATTCTTCATTGTCCAGGAATACACTCAGGAGCATATAATACCGCATGAAAATGCTTTGCTAGATTCAAGAGATTTTATATCCATGCAATTCACCTGGGGATGTTAAATATATGATGTCTTTTGCAGCTTACTGCCATGTTGAACTGTCCCTGTCATTCAACACCATTAAACTACACTTATCAGGTATCCAGCAATTTGGGTCCCTACAGGATCCTGATAAACCATCCATTGTTGCGGCTTATCCTATTTAAGCCATATTGAAGGGCATCCAAAGGAAGCAGGAACAGTTACGTCTCTCACGGTTGCCAATCACTGGTCAGATGTTCTGAGGAATATCTGATCTGTTATCCCTTTTACCTTTTGGTACCAGTCCCAGCCTTGTCCTCAAAGCTGCGATCTATTTGAGTTTTTATAGTTTTCTCAGACCAGGGGAAGTATCTCAAGCCAGCTGCTATGCTCCATTGTTACTTAAAAATAGTCTCACCAGATATCCTGATCATTTTTTGCTACAACTCCCTAACAATAAAAACAGACAGGTCAAGGTTTCGTGATCAAATATTTCAAAACCAATAATTTCTGGTGTCCTATAGAAGTGTAGGATCAGCTCTCCTCCATGTTTTCCACAGCTCCTCTCAACAGCCCTTTACTCCCTGCTCAGCCTCTCACCTCGAAACAATTCATATCTCACGTTAGAATTTTATTTGCCAATTTAGGATTTAATCCAAAGCAATTTTCAGGTCATTCACTCAGGATTGGTGCAGCATCTTCAGCGTGCAAGCAAGGGGTTCCGTCTCATGTTATTAAGTACATGGGGTGTTGTAGTTCCTTCTGTTACAGAAGATACATTCCTGATCCCCAGGACGAAGTTAGGCAAGCTTTTGATACACTGGTTGACGAATTGTATATCTTCTTTCATTAAATATTTTTCATTCATTCCTATTTTGTGTATTTTTGCCCTCTTATAGGAATACTAACCGGCGAGACCATGGCACACCTCAGGTCACGGTGCATAGGGGGTTCTTGCATCGGCAGTAATTAGACTCTGACCACAAGTAGGAAGGCTGGCCGCAGGCTAGCCTGAGTTTGTGGGAGGAGTCTGGGTCTTATAAGCTTCCTCCTCCCACACGTTTGTCGGCATTTTGTCTGGACCCTCCCACCCATTCCTTGGGTTATGTCCATAATACTCTGGGTATGCCCTCTTATATGCATACTAACTGACACGACCATAGCACACCTCAGGTCACGGTGCATAGGGGGTTCTTGCATCGGCAGTAATTAGACTCCGACCACATATTACATACACCTTTTATAGGTTTTAACCCCTGATCGCCCGGCGGTGACCTCAGTTATGTTTAGCATGGGTTAGGGTCAGTGTCCCTCCTCAGCAGGGTCAGTTTAGGACAGTTACTCTGACACACATACATACACCTAAATAGGTCAGTTAGTAGTATATTCTCTGAACATATCAATATCTGATCAGATCTAGATTAGCATCCCCACTAGAATAGTGTTATAAAAATCATGACGTTAGCAGGATCTGGCCAGATATGTGCTAGCACCTGCGTTTAGCCCTTCCGCCCAGCCCAGCACACCCAAGTGATGGATCAAGAGATCGCTGACACTTACCAAACACAACACACATATCTGCAGCGTTTCCAGAGATCACGCCCGATCCCTGGGAAAGCTGACCGTGATTTTGATAGCAGCTTGAAACAGGCTCTGACAATAAGGTGCACTTTTTTGCCTGTGAGTCACACTAGTGTACGTATAAATTTAGAGCCCAAAATGTCCAATCGCACGTACCCTAGTGAAGAGGCCTAAGCGATACTGAGCATGACAGACGAGAGCGATGGGGAAGCTCCACTGTCAGAATCAGGCTCAGCATACAAACCAGTAGATAGCAGTGGCACCCTGTCAGATAGCTCTGACGACAGAGTTGTGGTCTCTGCTAAAGGTGAGGCATACCAGATCCTGTTCGGCGGTCGCTGGGGAGCAAGAAACCCAGGGCTCTCGTATGGAGCAGAGAGCCAGTACTAGCGTCGCTACTCCTTCTGGTGACCTGGCAAGCACCAGCAACCTAGTACATCCTGGTCATAGACAAACCAGCACTGCAGTAACACTTGGTGATGTGGCGAGTCCCATAAGTGCAGTTCAAGCTAGTGTGGCTAGCACAAGTAGTGTCCCGCAGCCACAAACATAAACACAGGCCCGCAGAGCCCATTGTGCCCTTCCTGCCGTGCTTGCAAACCCTAATTGGCAACCCACCACTGATGCAGCGCCCCGGACTTCTCCCATTCACTGGCCAACCAGGAATTCAGGTGAATACAGTTAACTTTACAGCCATTGATTTTTATTTGCTGTTTTTCACTGAAGATCTCTATAGATCTATAGTGGACCAAAGCAATTTATATGCTAGTCAATTCATCGCCGATAACCCCATTTGTCACTTCCCAGAGACTGGAAACCAATTACAGTTCAGGAATTTAAGACCTTTAAATAAATAAAAAATCTGAGTAGCAGTTGTATTGGTCCACTGACCCAATTCACCATATGCCCATGTTCTCTGCTTCCATTGCCAGGACACGATACGAGCAGATCCTGCGGTTTATGTACTTCAGCAATGATGAACTCTGTCGTCAACGGGGTGACCCTGGATATGATTGGCTCCACAAAATTCAGCCCCTCGTATACCACTTCAAACACCCAAACACCCAATTCGCAGCACTGTTTATTCCTGACCAGGTTGTCGACAAGTCCTGATTAAATTTTCTGGCCGTCTTGCTTTCAAACAGTACCTCCCCAGCAAGCAAGCCAGATACTGGGTCAAGATGTATAAGCTCTGGTTTATGAGGGCAAAGATAGTCAGTGGAGCTGGAAAAAATGCCCAGACTACATAGGGAGCACTGGCAAAAATGTGTGGAGCTTGGTGTCACCCTTATCCAGAAAGGGGTGCCATTTGTACGTGGACAATTGCTACTCAAGCGTGCCACTTTTTAGTCATCAGTTGGATCATCAAATTGGCGCATTTGGCACCGTTCCATCTAATCGCCGGGGCTTCCCCCAACGGCTTGTAGAATCCAGACTTAGACGGGGAGAGAGCCTGCTTGAGAAGTAGTGATTTGCTCGCGGTGAAGTGTAGGGATACAAAGAAAGTTTTCCTTCTTTCCTCCATTCACAGACATGGCTGTCCAAATTACAATGGCGACTGGTCTTTGGAGAAACCCCTCTGTGTCTAGAATATGTATTATACAGGATTTATATAGTGCCGACAGTTTGCACAGTGCTTTACAACATTAAGGCAGACAGTACAATTACAATAAAATTCAATTATACAGGAGGAATAAGATAGCCCTGCTCATTAGAGCTTACAATCTAGGAGGGAGGGTCAAGTGATACGAGAGGGTAATAACTGTGGGGGATGAGCTGATGGAGAAAATAAAGTGTGGTTGTTTTCAACGATGGCCTAAAAGTGGATAGATTTGGAGACCGTCTGACAGATTGGGGTAGGGGGTTCCAGAGGATGGGAGAGGCTCGAGAGAAGCCCTGGAGGTGAATATGGGAGGAGGTGATGAGGGAACTAGAGAGCAGGTGCTCTTGGGAGGAACGATGAGGACGATTAGGTTGGTATTTTGAGACTACGTTAGTGATGTAGCTGGAGGCAGAGTTGTGGATGGCTTTGTAACTTATTGTTAGCATTTTGAATTTAATTTGTTGGGCGAGTGGCAGCCAGTGGAGGGATTGGCAGAGAGGGGTAGCAGGCGCTGAGCAGTTTGTAAGATGGAGGAGTAGCAGCGGCATTCATGGACTGAAGGGGGGATAGTCTGTTTAAAGGTAAGCCAATGAGGAGAGAGTTGCAGTAGTCAACACGAGAGATAACCAGGGAGTGAATCAAGAGCTTTGTGGTTTCATTGGTTAGGAAAGGACAAAGTTTAGAGATGTTGCGGAGGTTGAGGGGGCAAGCTTTGGAAAGTGATTAGATGTGGGGCCAGAAGGAGAGCTCGGAGTCCAGGATAACACCTAACACCCTGACATGTGGGCACGGGTAGATGGTTGTGCCATTGCTCGACTGAGATGTCAGGGGAAGAGGCATGTGGGGGGAGGAAATATTATGAGCTTGGTTTTGGACAAGTTGAGTTTGAGGAAGTGGTGTGACATCCAGACAGACATGTCTGTTAGTAAGTTAGTGATGCGTGAGGAGACTGATGGAGTGAGCTGAGGGGTGGAGAGGTAGATTTGAGTGTCATCAGCATATAAATGATATTGAAACCCGTGGGAGGCTATCAGCTGACCCAGGAAAGAGGTGTAGATTGAAAATAAGAGAGGTCCAAGTACAGAACCTTGGGGGACCCGGACAGAGAAGGCAAGTGGAGAGGAGGAAGTAGAGTTTTAAGTGACACTGAAGGTGCGTTGGGATAGGTAGGATGAGAGCCACCAAAGAGCACAGTCACAGAGACCAAGGGAGTAAAGTTTGAGGAGGAGGGAGTGGTCAACGGTATCAAAGGCAGAAGTAGGAGTACAGAATAATGTCCATTGGTTTTTGCAGTTAATAGGTCATTTGTGAGTTTTAGAAGAGCAGTTTCTGTGGAGTGTTGAGGGCGAAATCCAGAAGGTTATTTTTAATGAGGTGGTTGTTCAGTTGGTTGTAGACAAGGCGTTCAAGGAGTTTAGAGGAAAGGGGGAGCAAGGAGATAGGGTGTAGATTGTTAAGATTGGCAGGTTCCAAGTTTGTATATTTAAGTATGGGGGTGACCAATGCATGTTTTAGAGCATTGGGGAAGATGCCAGAAGAGAGGGAGAGATTGAAGATGTGAGTTAGAGAGTGTAGGATAGAGTCGGAGGGTGACTTTAGTATTTGAGAGGGAATAGGGTCTAGGGGACAGGTGGTTAGGTGGGCATTAGAAAGGAGTTTAGCAACTTTATCTATAGTAGCAGGTTTGAATAAGGGGAGTGTCAGTTGTACCTGTTGATGTGGGGTCTCAACTGGGTGAGATACCTGTAGAGTGGAAAATTCATCACAAATTGCATCCATCATATTTTTGAAGTGATTAGCAATTTCCTGTGCAGTGAGTTAGTGGGTGGAGGCAGTGGGGGACGAAGTAGAGAGTTAAAGGTAGAGAAGGGTTGACGGGACTGGATGAGAAGGTGTTAATATCAGTTGTAAAATCAGACTGCTTGTGGAAGCAATAATTGTATTTATGGAGGGCAGATTTGTATTGGTTGAAGTCTTTGAGAGACTTGGTCTCGTGCCACAGACGCTCAAGGGCACGGCTATGTTTTTTGAGATTTCTGGTGTCATCTGTTTGCCAGGGTTGTAGGGGTCGAGGCCTGATTCTGTGTGTTGTGAGGGGAGCGAGCTCGTCCAGAGTGGAGGACAGGGATTTATTATAGATGGACATGGCTTGGTTGGGGCAGGACAGGGGAAAGATTTTTTCATAGAGGTGGTCGGCAGCAGAATAGAGGAGAGAAGGGTTGAAGTGGTGAAGGTTTCTACGGGTGCCGGTTAGGCGATTGGAGGGAAAGGTGGTGGAAGACAGGGAGAGAGAGAAACGAATAAGGTGGTGGTCGGAGAGAGGAAAAGGATTGCTGGAGAAGTTTCATGGAGCACAAAGGTAGGAGAATACAAGGTCAAGGGTGTTTCCATCAGAGTAGAAGCATGTGCCCATTGCTTCAGGTCAAATGAGGTTAGACTAAGAAGGTTCGAAGTAGCAGGAGTATTTTTATTAACAGGGATGTTAGTCACCAAGAAGGATTGTGGGAATTTCAGAAGAGAGGAAGTAGGGTAGCCAGGCAGAAAACTCATCAAGGAAAGCGGACAACGGTCCAGGAGGCCAGTAGATCACAGCAATTCTTAGGGAGGTAGGAGGGAATAGACATATACAGTGAGCTTCAAATGATGAGAGGGAAAGAGAGGGAGGAGAATGAATAATCTGGAAGATGCTCTGTGGCAATAGGAGGAATTCCACTCCACCTCCCTTGTATCCATTAGGTCAAGGGGAGTGAGTCCAAAGAAGGCCGTCGTGGGAGAGGGAAGCAGGAGAAGGAGTGTCATATTCATGGAGCCAGGTTTCGGTGATAGCAAGTAGATTAAAGGAATGAGTGATAAAGGGGTCGTGAACAGTGGTGAGTTTGTTGCAGACAGAGCGGTCATTCCAAAGGGCACAGGAGAAGGGAGGGTTGGTTTTGGGAAGAAGGGGAATGGAGACTAAATTGCATATATTGCAAATACTACCAGAGGGTGTGGGGTGATGGGTGTGTTGGGTACAGTTGAAGGAAGGCCCAGGGTTTGGGGAAATATCTCCAGAGGCTAGGAGAAGGAGATTAGGAGGTGATATGAGAATATGATTTATATGAGGGGACATGCTTCAGCATTCTGGGTGTTTTGTTAGAATGTGGGCTTAGAGTTAGAAAGAGGTGGTGAGCACAGCAATAGGGACATGAGAGAAGTGAGGGTGATATAACCAAAATATGGGAGGGGTGGACCTCAACAACCAGTTATTGGCGCTGTACCCAATTGCCCGAAAGGCCTGACGCTGGTATAAAAAAAATGTCTGTATACTTATTTCAATTGGCTTTGCTGAATGCTCATGTGTTATTCATAGTGTCAGAAGGGACTGGATCTCTCCTTTAATTCAAGTTAGAGATCGTCAGAGCCCTTCTGTTTCCAGATGGTTCTGCACCTCATCTTCCCAATCCAAATGCAGTGAGACAGCTGCATGGACGGCGTTTTCCACATGCCATCCCTGGTACCCCTAACAACTGAGCCCCCCAAAAAAAGAGGTTGTGTCTTCAGACAGTGCGGGTGACACACATTATTGTCTCTCCTGTTTTGACCAGCCTGGTCTCTGCATCTGTGACTGTTTGAAGTGCTACCAAACACTAGTTGAGTATTAGCGTAGGGAACAGTACTACACAGGAATAGGGCACACTGTCACAGGGTCTCCAAGATGTCACCGCATTTTGAGGTAAAAAAATGTTAAAAAAATAAAATGATAAAAGCCAAAAACAGTTGTACGTTTCCTTATCTCTATTTTCGCTCTATTCCTCTCTATTGTTTTTTATGCATACCTGTAATGTTTTGTTACGGTTTATCTTTTTTTTTTTTGCAGGTATGTAATGTTTTTATAATGTTTTCTTGTAATATTTTATTTTTTCTTCTTAGCAGGAATGTAATTTTTTTATGTTACTATGTTTTATTAATCTATATTTGGTTTTCAGGTACGCCAGCCGCAGCACTGATTTATTTATGGTGACAGCAACAGCGTTTACTCACACCATACATAAAGCAGCAACTCCAGCGCTGTTGGAGGTGATTTCACCACCACAGTTAAAAAAAAGAGCATATATACCGGAGCATAGGGGCAGGGGTGAAAATTGGGGTGGATTGCCCCTATGCACCAGTATATATTTTTAAAAAGGGGCTATGCCCACCATTAGAAGTAGGTGGGTGAAGGTTGGTTTTCTAATGGTGGCCATACCCAGTGATTGATTCTTTTTTTTTTTTTTTTCATTTAACCCACAGGCTGCATGAAAAGAAAAAAAGAACATTACAACATATGCCCAACAAGGACCAGCGACACACTAGTATGTTGCTGGTCTTAGAGTGGTTATACAGGAATGATGCCTGCAGGTATAGGTATCATCTAGGTATTGTTCTTTTCAGCCAGCGGTCGGCTTTCATGTAAAAGCAATCCGAGCAACTGATTAGCTGCTAGACTGCTTTTACAAGCAGTGGGAGGGAATGCCCCAAGGAACGCCTCCCCCCCCCACCGCTGTCTTCTATGGTTTTCTCGGGCTCTCCTGTCCCAACGGGAAACCTGAGAATGCAGCTGGTGGTTCCAACAGCTGACCATAGAGCTAATCGAAGATTAGAATGGCTCCAATCATCTCTATGGCCTAAGAAACCAGAGGTTACGAGCATTTCATGACTTTAGCTTTGCCGGATATAAACAGCGCCATTGGGAAATTGGGGAAGTATCTTATTACACCGATTTTGGTGTGGTCAGCGGCTTTAAGGGCTGAGGAGCGATCTAATAGACACCAAATTTAAGGAAACAAAAAGCGACACTACCTATTTTTATCAGAGAGGATATTTAAATTTCCCGTGATAACAATAAAAACGATTTTAAAAAAATTAAAGGGACAGTGTAGATATAAAATAAAAAGCAAAATGTATAATTTAAAAAAAAAAAAAAAAAAAAAAGAAGAAAAAATGCACCCATGTGCACGCGCGAAAAGGTGAACGCAACGTCGGTCTTGTGTCGTATGTGAACAGCAATTGCACCATGCATGTGAGGTATCACCACGAACGCCAGATTGAGGGCAGTAATTCTAGCCATAGGCCTCCTCTGCATATCTAAAGTGGTAAGCTGTAAAGGCTTTTAAAGATGTATATAGTTTGTCCCCGCTGCGCGGGTATGCGTTGTTTTTAAAGCATGTCATGTTTGGTATCTATGTACTCGGCATGAGATCATCTTTTATACTTTTTATATTTCACCAAATATTTGGGCAATATAGTGTGTTTTTGTGCATTAAAATTCAAAGAAGTGTTTTTTTCCACAAAAATGGTTTTGGAAAAAAAATTGCCGTGCAAATACTTTGTGAAAATTTTTTTACAACACCCACTATTTTAATCTGTAGGGCCTCTGCTTTAAAAAATATATAAAATGTTTGGGGTTCAAAGTAATTTTCTAGCAAAAAAAAGTATGTTTTCACGTAAACAAAACATCTTTTGCAAGCACTAAATGAGGCTTTCAAATTTAAGCCCTTTCATCCAGGTTTTGTGTCTGGAGGCTGTGAGCTAAATTTATGGAGTGCAATACTTCCTTTCAAATGTAATTTCACCCACTTTTAATCTTGGCATATACCTACTTGGATCTCTTGATAAGTATTGCCAGACATTACTAAATATGCCAGGCCTGGGATTTTGTCCATAGCATTCCACTTATATCTACAATGGTCACATTATACTGTGACAGTGCTTTTATATAAATACAAATATATCTTTAATCAATCGGGATATCTTGGACATGTGCATGCTACTATTTTTAAAGCAATATGTTATTAATTTCTATATATTTTTTCCCTTTTCCTCTTTATTATACATTATGAATAATTTTGCACTCTAATGCAATTTATGTTTTTGTGTTTTGCCTATATACATATATATTTTTTCCTTGTTCCCTTCCATGTCACTCCCTTTCCTCTCTTACACTTACTCTTTCCTTGCTGATTGGTTGTCATCACTCATATCCCCTGTTGGCCAAGTATGTCCCCGGCTATAGCGTCAGGAGACCTACTATCCAGGATTGCAGCTCTGCTTGTCACCGCCGGGTGCCACTGTTGCGTTCTTCTATGCACAGTGCGTCACCCGACAGGTAAGCTCCATGCTAGGGGGGGGGTGATGTCTTCTTTCGCCTGCTGGTAGAAGGAGCAACCACTTCCAGGTGCGCACTCCTGTGCACTTGGATAAATCCCTCCGGTGGCGCAGTGCGCCTGATCGCCAGGGAGCCATCCGGCATCAACTTGGAGGGTCTGTATTGCCCCTGCATTGCTGGATGGCCAGCACCAAGCCCTGTTCTGGGATTGGCTCCCCTCAGGCACACACCACTACTTAAGGCCGGTTAGGCATGGTGCTCAGTCCTTTCAGAGTACAGCCTGTAAGTGGATGTATACAACGCTGCTTACTATCAGGTAAGAGCCTTTCTACCTTTGATACACTGAAACTTTGCTAGAACATGGGAGGACTGCTTTGTGTATAGTGACCCAGATCCCGTTTTGCATATGTTTACTTTCCCTAGGCAATTTACAAATTAGCCCTTACATTTGAACTGAGTAAATACTCAATATCAAGTGATGGAATGGTTTATCCTTACTGCATTATTACCACTCAATCTTTTTTGGTTGCAGTTGCCACTGCGACTCTTTGCTGGCACAGCCACCTGGCGCCTCTTGTGATGTGCAGTGCGTCTTCAAGGGGTCTGTCTCATTGGCGCCTGACGCTGTGTGATAGCACTGCATGGTGCTTTTCCATCTAGACAAACCTGGTAGCTTCACGCTGTGATTCTGGGTTTCCATGCTTTGGCACAGGGGTGAGTGATTAAATATGTCAATACTCCAGGATTGTTTTATTACATTGTATATTCTCCATAATTGTTTATACACAATTGTTTAATCATGTCCTGTATTTATGTACTTGTTCATAGATCTGTATGCACTTGTTCATATGTACTTGATACCGTAAGTCTTTACAAAGATCGTGTCTATATTCTATATATTTATATCTACTTGATACAGCATAATTACAACCTCTGAAGGAGGACACTACTATGGCAAAGAGTCTGAAACATGTCAGGATGAGTCGCTAGAAACACCCCTGCTTCCGCTACCTTGGACAGGGGTCCATGTGATGATATACTGACTGGTCATCTATGTGGTATACCTATTACTAAGTGTATATATATATATTTTTTTTTTTTTTTTTTTTAAGTGACAACCCTATAGAGTTATTACCTCTCATTTTATGTGAACTATATTTATAACATTTCTATTTTTTACTATATCTAGCTTTCCACTTAGTTATCATCGTGTCTTTAAAGTCCGGGGGGTTATTTCTTCATTTGGCACTTTGTGCTTAAAAACTCTTTCCAGTACAATTGGATGGTGGCACGTTTGTATAACCCTGCATTCCCACAACACTACACGTATGGGACCCCAAAAACCAATCACCGCCTTCAGGATTTCTAAGGCCGAAAACTTATGCCTTCACCCCACACTACCCATCACGGTTATGGAGGTGATGAAATGCCCAGATAGCAAAAAAAAAAAAAAAAACCACAAAATCTTATTTTGGAAAGTAGACACCCCCAAGCTATTTGCCAAAAGGCATGTTGAGTTGATGGAATATTTTATATTTTGCCAGAAGTTTGGGGAAAATTACAATTTTTTTTCTTTTTACATAAAGTTGTCACTAAATGATATATTGCTCTAACATGCCATGGGTATATGTGGAATTACACCCCAAAATACATTCTGCTGCTTCTCCTGAGTACGGGGATACCACAAATGAGAGACTTCTTGGGAACCTAGCCGCATACAGGACCCCAAAAACCAATCACCGCCTTCCGGCTTTCTAAGGGCATAAAATGGTGATTTTACTCCTAAGTGCCCATCACGGTTTAGGAGGCCCTGAAATGTCAAGGTAGCACAAAAGCCCCCTAAATGAACCTATTTTGGAAAGTAGACACCCCAAAGTATTTGCTAAGAGGCATGGTGAGTATTTTGCAGCTCTCGTTTGTTTTGGAAAATGGAAAAATGAAGATAATGGAATTTTTTTTTTTCTTTTTTCAAAACTTTGTGACAAAAAGCTAGACCTGCACCTGGGGTCATTTTGGGGAAGAGGGTTGTGCTATCTGGGCATTCCATGGCCTCCGAAACCGACAGGTAGTGAGGGATGAAATCAAAAAAAGTACACCCTTAGAAAGTATGAAGGCGGTGATTGGTTTTCAGGGTCCTGTATGTGGCAAGACCGCCAAAAAGTCTCACATATGTGGCATCCCCGTATTCAGAACCTGCAGAATGTATTTTGATGTCTAATTTCACATATACCCATGGCATGTTCGAGCAACATATTCAGTAACACAGAAAAAAAAAAATAATAATTTCCCCGAAACTTGTGGCAAAATATACTCAACATGCCTCTCAGCAAATAGCTTGGGGTGTCTACTTGCCAAAATGGGGTCATTTGGGGCTGGGGGTTGTGCTATTTGGGCTTTTCATGGCCTCCGAAACTGATAGATAATGCGGGGTGAAGGCATACGTTTTCACCCTTAGAAATCCTGAAGGCGGTGATTGGTTTATGGAGTCCCGTAGGTGTATAGGCTACCAAAAAGTCTCAAACATGGGGTATCCCCGTATTCAGAAGCAGCAGAATGTATTTCGGGTGCAATTCCACATACACCCATGGCATGTGTGAGCAATATATAATTTCAGTGACAACAATGTGTAATTTTTTTTTTGTCATTGTTCAGTCACTTGTGACAAAAAAATAAAATATTCAATGGGTTCAACATGCCTTTCAGCTAATTCCTTGGGGTGTCTACTTTGGGGTAATTTTTTTTTTTTGGGAGGGGGGGGGGTTGTACTGCCCTACCATTATAGCACCTCAGGAAATGAGATAGGCAGTCTTAAAATAAAAGCTGTGTGAACTCCAGCTTTTGCGCAAACCAATAAATATACACCAATCTACTTTTTTTTTACCCAAGACATGTGGCTGAATGCGTTTTGGCAAAAATGACAAATTTATTTTATTGCATGTTTTTAATAAAAAGTAGAAAAAACTGATTTTATTAAAACTTACCGTAAAATCCTTTTCTCCGAGTTCACTGACAGACGCAGCTCTTCATTACGTGTGGGTTTATGCTTGTCCAACTAGGAGTTAACTAGGCAGGGAAAAGAAACAGCTGGCCCCTCCCATGGGGCCATCCTCTTTTCCCACACAAACCCTCTACATAGCCTAGCTCATCAGTTCGTACACAAGCCGTACAGAAAACAGAGCACAGAGGGGTGGGTGCTGCGTCTGTCAGTGAACTCGGAGAAAGGGATTTTACGGTAAGTTTTAATAAAATCCCTTTTTCTCCTACGTTCACTTGCAGACGCACCTCTTCATTACATGTGGTGATGTCCCCAAGCTGTGTCAAAAAGAGGGGTGGGTAAACAATAACAACTGTACCCAACAGAACCTCTAAGGAGGCGCCAGACGCGCCTACACTGCCCCCTACAAAACTTTGCGACCAGAGGCAGCATCCGAAGATGCTAGTACATAAATCTATAAAACTTTGAGAAAGTGTGTGCAGAGTCCCAAGAGGCCGCCTTGCACACCTGTGACACCAAGGCCTGGTGCCTAAAAGCCCAGGAAGTACTAACAGCCCGGGTATAATGAGCCATGACCGGAAAAGGGGAACCCTGCACCGAAAGAATATGCGTGGGTCACGGTTTGTCTAATCCAACGAAAGTAGTAGCCGAGGAGGCCGCCAAGCCTCTGCTCGGACCCCCTGTCAACACAAATAAGGCATCAGCCTTCTGAAAAAAGGCTGTAGCAGCTAAATACATTCGTAAGGCCCTCACTACGTCCAAGGCATGCAACTCAATTTCATTTGGGTGTGATGGACGAGGGTACAAGGAATGAAGAATAATATCTTCATTAATGTGAAAAGAAGAAACCACCTTCAGAAGGAAGGAAGGGGGTCGCAAGGCCGCCTTGTCCTTATGCAGGACAAGGTAGGAAGACTTGCACGATAGTGCTGCCAAGTCAGACACCCGTCTGGCGGAAGTGACGGCAGCCAAAAAGCTTCCCACCACGTGTGTCATTTAAAGTCCCAAACCCATTATACAATTTATCTAGAATAAGGGATGGAGGCGCATGACTACCAAATCATGGCCTCATATAAAGTCCCATTCCTCCTAAACCTCCCTCCTTCTTCCAAAAAGCCACCTTTTGCGAACGCAGTTGTGAGGGAATCACCCTGATATTTACATAGGGTGGTTCCTGAGGTACAGAAAGTACCAAAAACAAATCCCACTGGGCCATCGGATCTTCACCCGAAGCGCCAAAAGTCGCACACCTTGTACAAAGGTATGAATCAACGAGTGCGAAGCAAAAGGACTCTGGAAAGGAATCACCAGAGCCAATCTCCAGCCCTTGAGAGTACTCAAGGCCAGTTTTTTTTTTTTTTTCTTCAGGTCCTGCTGCAAAAATCAGGACCATGGACACTACGTGAGAGCGAGGGTTACGACCCTCCGCCTCGCACCAAGCTATAAAAGCCTTTCAGGTGCGGAGGTAATGCTTGCGAGAAGTACACTTGCGAGCCTTCAACAAGGTAGGGAACACGGAGTCAGCGACTCCCCTGTCTCTAGCACCTGGGACTCAACAGCTAGGCCGTCAAAGCCAGCGAAGGTAAGGCAGGGTGCAAAATGAGCCCCTGAGACAGTAGATCGTCTCGCAGCGGGAGCCGCCAGAGGGCGTTTGTCACCATTTGCACCACGTCGGCGTACCAAGTGCGCTGAGGCCAATCTGGAGCCACCAGGATTATTGGTATTCTCTCCGCCACTATACTGCGTATCAAACGCAGAAGAAGTTTTAACAGATGGAAGGCGAACAGAAGACGATAACGGCCCCAGGGGGCCACCAGCGCGTCCGTGGCCACTGCCAACGGATCCTTTGTTCTGAACACAAAGGTCTTCACCTTGTGACTGAACCGGGACGCCAAGAGATCCACGTCCGGCGTCCCCCATCTGCGGCAAATCTGGTTGAACACCTCCGGATGGGGAGACCACTCTCCCTGGTCCAACGTCTGGCGACTGAAAAAGACCGAATGCCAGTTTTCCACACCTGGAAAGTGGCCGAGAGTGCCGGAACGTGGCGTTCCGCCCAACGCAGTATCAGAGCTGCCTCCACCGCAGCTGCTGGACTCCTCCTGCCGCCCTGATGGTTCACATATGCCACGCCGTGGCATAGTCCGACTGAATCTGAATCGGACGACCCTTCAACCTCACCGTGCGGTGAGACAGGCACAATCTGATTACTTTCAGCTCCAGCCATTGATGGAGAGACGAGCCTCCTGTGCCAACCAACGGCCCTGGGCAGTGATGATCACCCACTGAAGGGGCAGGAACGACTTCCCCTGAACCAACGCCGAGTCCCGAATCCACCAGGTCGGAGACGCCCTGGTTTGGGAGCTCAGGCGGATCAGAAGGTCCAAAGACCGAGGGAACCTGTCCCATCGAGCCAGGATTGCTCACTGAAGGAGACGAGTGTGACTCTGGGCGTATGGTATTGCCTTGAAAGTCGAGACCATGAGCCCCAGCACCCGCATACAGAATTGTAATGAAGACCGTCTGTGCGACAGGAGGGTTCGCACTGCCAACTGCAGTGACAGCAACTTGGCTGGAGGAAGGAAAACCTTGCCTGTCCTAAGTCCAGAATCAGGCTCAGATACTCCAGGCAACGGGGTGGAGACACCGTTGACTTCTGCAGGTAGAGCAACCAGCTAAAGTCCTGCAGCGAGTCATTGTGCTCTACCAGAGCCAAGGCGGACTACGGTCGCAGGAGCAGGTCGTCTAGGTAGGAAACTACCACAATGCTTCTCTGTCGCAGCCACGCCAATACCGGTTTTGTGAAAACTCGAGGGGCTGAGGCAAGACCGAAAGGGAGTGCCACAAATTGATAATGGAGGTCACCTACTGCAAAACAAAGGAGACGCTGATGCCGTGGACAAAAAGGTACATGGAGGTATGCATCCCTGATGTCCAGAGACGCCAGAAATTCCCCCTGATGGAGGACGGCCACAACCGAGCGGATAGCTTCCATCCGGAATTTCCGCGCCCCAACATACCAGGTCAGGGACTTAAGGTCCAGTACTGGCCGGACCCCCCCTTTTTTGGGCACCACGAACAGATTTGAGTAAAAGCCTCGAAACTCTCGCTTGAGGCACTGGCACGATCACCCCTTGGTTCGAGAGTGCTTTGCCTGCGGAAGCCCTAAGGTCAAAGGGAAGAACCTGACTGGGGGCAGAGGGTCGAACTCAGAAACGACCCCCCACCCGAAACCCGGGCGGGAGCAACCCATCAGGCTGAGGTTTGTCCTCCGCCTTTTTGGTTTTGTGCTGCCCTGCAGCGGCCTTACTGGGGCAGGTCCCTTTTACCCGCCGTGCCCGGGGCGCGAAAAAAACTCTTCCGACCCCAGGTAGGGGGCCTCTGTTTACGGCG
The DNA here is from genome assembly GCA_018402905.1 of Glandirana rugosa. Lineage (NCBI taxonomy): Eukaryota > Metazoa > Chordata > Amphibia > Anura > Ranidae > Glandirana > Glandirana rugosa. The sequence goes on from BLSH010296668.1 coordinate 141,012, forward strand.
AAACTCACGCCTCCGGAGCTCTGGGAGGAAAGTGCACTTACCTCCTGTGAAATCCTTAATGATCTCACCCAGACGTGGACCTGTCCACCTTGAAAGGGAAGGTCTACGAGACGTTTTTTGGAAGCATGGTCACCGGACCAAAACGCAACCAGAGTACCCGTCTGAGGATACGGCAACACCGCTATCCTGGATAACATAGGCAGTAAATCAACGGCCGCATCGCCAAGGTACTTGAAACCTTGGAGCAAAAATTCAGCCCCCTGCGGTGTATCCATTAGGCAGCCGCAGTCCAAAACATTCTGGAGCTCCGCCATACGCTTAGACAGATATTGCGTCGCCATGGCGGACGTCAGGGTTGGTAGCAGAGCCTGCCACCAGGAAGAGCGACTTTAACAGTGCCACTGTCTTTTTGTCAGCGGGGTCCTCGAAGGAAGTAACCCCTTCCAGAGGAATGGTCGTCGCCTTATTAAGGCGAGCCATCAGCGGGACCACCGCAGGCGACTTCCGTTTTTTTACAAAAAAGCTTTCCTCAAAGGGATAGCGAGCAGTGAACCGTTTCAACCTATGCTTTCGGAGTGTGGGAGGAAACTGGAGCAACGGGAGGACACGCACGCAGGCACAGGGAGAACATGCAAACTTCAGGCAGGGAGGTCATGGCTAAGACCTGAGCCAGCAAGCATTTTGCTGTCAGGCGCAAGTGCTATCCACTACACCACTGTGCTGCCGCGAAAAGGAATGCTGCGGACGCTGCCATTCATGATCATTAAAGTGATCAAGAAAAATTGATCATAGGGGTAAGCCTTGGGGGCCCTATGGGGCCTGGAGGACCCCACCACATGCGCAGAAGTCTGTGATTTGTCATCCTGGCTAAGTCGCAGCGTAATGCGAATTCCAGCGATAATGGCGGAAAACCGCCATCCCCTGATCCCTGTCTCTGAGGGACGCTTCTTGGGGGCCTGTTAGGCGACATCCGCCCGGGGATCATTCACTAAAGACCGCCACAGCTGGTCCAAAAAAGTTGCGCAGATGCGTCTGAGTTAGCAAGCTAGCAGGTGCAGCAGTATAGTCTGCCATCGTTCTCCCCCCAAATCCCCCTTAGTAACACACAGATGTATACTAAAAGTTGAGGGCACCCCCACACAGCCGCACACCACCGCCCCACAGTGCACCAGGGAACCTCAGAGGACTGCACCCGCCACCACCAGAACCCACAGGAGAGCCCAGCTATACTTGCTGTTTGCTGCCTGTAACCTTTGAGGATCGTCAGAAGAGCCGCGCCGTCCGGAGCACACACATTTCCAAGAGAAAAGAAAAACTTTTATGACACGTTTTTGCATAGGCAGGGGACTCCAATATGGCCGCCGTTGAACACTAGAGGCCGAAAACCACCTGCAGAGAACGTGCAGTACCGCAAACAGCCGCTCTGAGCACTAGAGGGAAAGGGGGGGAGGGGGTGAAAAAGGGGCTCCACGCGCCCTTACCGGAGGCTACCCAGAAAAAAAAAAGGGAGTTCACTGACAGACGCAGCTCTTCATTGACATGTGGGGTTTATGCTTGTCCAACTAGGAGTTAACTAGGCAGGGAAAAGAAACATCTGGCCCCTCCCATGGGGCCGTCCTCTTCCCACACAAACCCTCTCCATAGCATAGCTCAGTAGTTCGTACACAAGCCGTACAGAGAACAGAGCACAGAGGGGTGGGTGTTGCGTCTGTCAGTGAACTCGGAGAAAAGGATTTTACGGTAAGTTTTAATAAAATCCCTTTTTCTCCTACGTTCACTGACAGATGCAGCTCTTCATTGACATGTGGGGATGTCCCAAAGCTGTGTCAAAAAGAGGGGTGGGTAAACAACAACAACTGTACCCAACAGAACCTCTTAAGGAGGCGCCAGACGCGCCTATACTGCCTGCAAAACTTTGCGGCCAAAAGCAGCATCTGAAGATGCTAGCACATCAACCGTATAAAACTTAGAGAAGATGTGTACCGAGGCCCAAGTGGCCGCCATGCACACCTGTGACACCGAGACCTGGTGTCTAAAAACCCAGGAAGTGCTAACAGCCCGGGTAGAATGAGCCGTGACCGGAAAAGGGGGCACCTTGCCCTGAACAGAACATGCGTGGGTCACGGTCTGTCTAATCCAACGAGAAATAGTAGCAGACGAGGCCGCCAAACCTTTGCGCGGACCCTCTGTCAGCACAAACAAGGCATCAGCCTTCCGAAAAGAAGCTGTAGCAGCTAAATACACTCATAAGGCCCTCACTACGTCCAAGACATGCAACTCAATTTCATCTGGGTGGGACGGATGAGGGCACAATGAATGAAGAACAACATCTTCATTAATGTAAAAAGAATAAACCACCTTCGGAAGGAAGGAAGGAAAGGGTCGCAAGACCGCCTTGTCCTTATGCAGGACCAGGTAGGGAGACTTGCACGATAGTGCTGCCAATTCAGACACCCGTCTGGCGGAAGTGATGGCTACCAAAAAAGCCACCTTCTGCAAGAGCAGTTGTAAGGAAATCTCCCTGATATTTTCATAGGGCGGTTTCTGAAGTACAGAAAGCACTGAATTCAGATCCCACGGGGTCATCGGGTCCTTCACTCGAGGCGCCACATGTCGCACACCCTTGTACAAGGTACGAATCAGTGAGTGCGACGTCAAGGTCTCTGGAAAAGAATCGCCAGGGCCGATATCTGGCCCTTGAGAGTACGCAAAGCCAGACTTTTGTTCAGGCCTTGCTACAAAAAAGTCAGGACCCTGGACACTACATCAGAGCGAGGGTTATGACCCTCGCCTCGCACCAAGCTATACAAGCCTTCCAGGTGCGGTGGAATCTTGCGAAAATTACACTTGCGAGCCTCCAACAAGGTAGGGATCACGGAGTCAGCGACTCCACTGTCTCTTAGCACCTGGGACTCAATAGCCAGGCCGTCAAAGCCAGCAAGGGTAAAGCAGGGTGCAAGATGGGCCCCTGAGACAGTAGATCGTCTCGCAACGGGAGCCACCAGGGGGGCGTCTGCCACCATTTGCACCACGTCGGCGTACCACGTGCGCCGAGGCCAATCTGAAGCCACCAGGATTATTGGTATTCCCTCCGCCGCTATCCTGCGTATCAATCGCGGTAAAAGTTTTATCGGAGGGAAGGCGTACAGAAGGCAATAGCGGCCCCAGGAGGCCACCAGAGCGTCCGTGGCCACTGCCAACGGATCCTTCGTTCTGGACACAAAGGTCTTCACCTTGTGATTGAACCGAGATGCCGTGAGATCCACGTCCGGAGTCCCCCATCTGCGGTAAATCTGGCTGAACACCTGCGGGTGGAGAGACCACTCTCCTTGGTCCAGCGTCTGGAGACTGAGAAAGTCTGCCTACCAGTTTTCTACACCTGGAATGTAAATGGCGGAGATTGCCGGAACAAGACATTCCGCCCACGCAGTATCAGAGCTGCCTCTGCCGCAGTTGCTGGACTCCTTGTGCCGCCCTGATGGTTCACATACGCCACTGCCGTGGCATTGTCCGACTGAATCCGAATCAGATGACCCTGCAACCTCACTGTCCAGTGAGATAGGCACAATCTGATTGCTCTCAGTTCCAGCAAAATGATGGGGAGGGAAGCCTCCTGTGCTGACCAACGGCCTGGGGCAGAACAGCTCCCACCCCAGCCTGAAAGACTGGCCTCCGTGGTGATGATCACCCACTGAAGGGGCAGGAATGACTTCACCTAAATCAACGCTGAGTCCCGAAGCCACCAGGTCAGAGACGCCCTGGTCAGGGAGCTCAGACGGATCAGAAGGTCCAAGGACCGAGGGGACCTGTCCCACCGAGCCAGGATTGCTCGCAGAAGGAGACGAATGTGACTCTGGGCGTATGGTATTGCCTCGAAAGTCGAGAGCATGAGCCCCAGCACCCGCATACAGAGTCGTAATGAAGACCGTCGGTGTGACAGGAGGGTTCGCACTGCCGACTGCAGTGACAGCAACTTGGCTGGAGGAAGGAAAACCTTCGCCTGCTCTGAGTCCAGCCCAGATACTCCAGGCGACAGGAGGGAGCCACCGTTGACTTCTGCAGGTTGAGCAACCAGCCAAAGTCCTGCAGCAAGGTCATTGTGATTCTCACATTCTCTTCCAGAGCGGAGGCAGACTCCGCAGGAGCAGGTCGTCTAGGCAGGCTACTACCGCAATGCCTCTCTGTCGCAGCCAATACCGGAGCTTGAGGGGCTGAGGCTAGACCGAAAGGGAGTGCCACAACTTGATAATGGAGGTCTCCCACTGCAAAGCGAAGGAAACGCTGATGCTGTGGACAAATAGGTACATGGAGGTACGCATCCCTGATGTCCAGAGACGCCAGAAATTCCCCCTGATGGAGGGCGGCCACAACCGAGCGGATCAATTCCATCTGGAATTTCCGTGCTCTAACATACCGGTTCAGGGTCTTCAGGTCCAGTACTGGCTGGACCCCCCCTTTTTTGGAGACCACGAACAGATTTGAGTAAAAACCTCAAAACTTCTTGCTGGAGGCACTGGCACAATCACCCCTCGGTTCAAGAGTGCTTGGACAGCCGCAAAGAGGGCCTCCCGGCGTGCCTGCGGGAGCCCTAAGGTTGAAGGGAAGCACCTGACCGGGGCAGAGTGTTGAACTCAGAAAATGTCCCCCCACCCGAAGCCCGGGTGGATGGCAACCCATCAGGCTGATGAGGTTTGTCCTCTGCCTTTTCAGTTTTGCGCTGCCACTGCCGGTACCCGGCCCCTGCAGCGACCTTACTGGGACGGGTACCTGTACCCGCTGCGCCCGGGGCGCGGAAAAAACCTCTACTGACCCGAGGTAGGGGGCCCCTGTCTACGGCGAAACTCACGCCTCCGGGGCTCTGGGAGGAAGGTGCACTTACCTCCTGTGAAATCCTTAATGATCTCACCCAGCCGTGGACCGAATAGACATCCACCCTGAAAGGGAAGGTCTGCGAAACCTTTTTTGGAAGCATGGTCACCAGAGCAAGACGCAACCAGAGAACCCGTCTGAGGATACGGCAACACAGCTATCCTGGATAACATAGGCAGTAAATCAATGGCCGCATAACCAAGGTACTTGAAACCTTGGAGCAAAAATTCAGCCCTCTGCGGCATATCCATCAGGCAGCCGCAGTCTGTCAGCGGGGTCCTTGAAGGAAGGAACCCCTTCCAGAGGAATGGTCGTCGCCTTATTAAGGCGAGCTATTGGCGGGACCACCACAGGCGACTCCCGTTTTTTTTTTTACAAAAAAAAGATTTCCTCAAAGGGATAGCGAGCAGCGAACCGTTTTGACCTATGCTCTTGGAGTGTGGGAGGAAACCGAAGTACCAGGAGGAAACCCACGCAGGCACAGGGAGAACATGCAAACTTCAGGCAGGGAGGTCATGGCTAGGATCCGAGCCAGCAAGCATTTTGCTGCCAGGCGCAAGTGCTAGCCACTACACCACTGTGCTACCGCGAAAAAGAATGCTGCGGATGCTGCCATTCACGATAACTAAAGTGAATAAAAAATTGATCATAGGGGTAAGCCTTGGGGGCCCTAGGGGGCCTGGAGGACCCCACACACATACGCAGAAGTCTGCGATTCCTCATCCTGGCCAAGTCGCAGCGTAGTGCGAATTCCAGCGATAATGGCGGAAACCCGCCGTCCCCTGATCCTCTTCTCCGAGGGACCCAGTTCCCCAGATAGGTTCACTGGTGCCCCTATGACCCCAGAGGCCACTTCCGGATCGGAATCCTCCCTTGAAGAGCAAGGAGGAGGGGGACGCTTCTTGGGGGCCTGTTGGGCGACATCCGCCCAGGGAGCATTCACTAAAGACCGCTGCAGCTGGTCCAAAAAAGTCCTTTGCGCAGATTGCATCTGAGCCAGCAAACAAGCAGGTTCAGCAGTATAGTCTGCCATCGTTCTCCCCTCAAATCCCCCTTAGTAACACACAGATGTATACTAAAAAGTTGAGGCACCCCCACATAGCCGCACACCACCGCCCCACAGCGCACCAGGGAACCCCAGAGGACTGCACCCGCCACCACCAGCACCCCACAGGAGAGCCCAGCTATACTTGTTGTTTGCTGCCTGTAACTTTTGAGGATCGTCAGGAGAGCCGCACCATCCGGAGCACACACCATTCCAAAGAGAAAGTAAAAACGTTTTTCACACGTAGGCAGGGGTCTCCAATATGTCCGCCGTTGAACACTAGAGGCCGAAAACCACCTGCAGGGAACGTGCAGTACCACAAACGGCCGCTCTGAGCGCTAGAGGGAGAGCTCCATAGGCTCAGCATGTCCGCGGCTACGGCAAAATGGCAGCGGTGCGCCGCAATATGGTGGCCGATCGCCGCATGGTGGTGAAAATTCAACGGGCGGTCACCAGACAATCGGGTGCGGCGCGGCGGGGTGGGGGTGAAAAGGGGCTCCACATGCACCTACCAGCGGCTACCCAGAAAAAAGTTTTTTTTTTTTTTTTTTTTTGTTTTTTCAAGTCGTCGGTCCCCCTTGCACCCCTTGAAAAGTAAACTCACTCACCACTCCTGACGAGCGCAGTGGGTAGCCACCCATTCGCAGACCTTCCGTCCCTGCCTGGACGGTATGCTGCCGGCCAGAAAATCGCCCTACCCGAATCGCATCCGGGGCTGGGCTCAGGTGGGGGTCACCAACGGGCACGATGCGGCGGGTCCCCATACCGCGGGACTGGCTCGCATCGGTCGGCCAGGCCTGGGAGAGTGCAGAGCCCATGGACTCTCTATGCCCCGGCCAGCTTCTTGATAGCAGATCCACTGCTTGATAGAAGCAGTAAAATAAAATAAAATTAAAAGTAAAAGAAAGAATAAAGAAACGGTCACAATCAGGACCGCAATTCCCCTAAAGGGAAGCCAGGTCAACTCCTTGCAAACTAGCTATTGAAACTGCTGAGCTATGCTATGGAGAGGGTTTATGTGGGAAGAGAGGACGACCCCATGGGAGGGGCCAGCTGTTTCTTTTCCCTGCCTAGTTAACTCCTAGTTGGACAGGGGGTGGACTCGGGTCGGGGCCTACGCTAAGCCCATCCCGCTAAAAGACCGGCCGTCGTATGGCAGGTCCGTCCCTGCCTTCC
>BLSH010296668.1:153111-161768 GCA_018402905.1 Glandirana rugosa
AAATTACCCCATTTTGGAAAGAAAACACCCCAACGTATAATCTTTGAGGCATAGTGAGTCTTTTGAACATGTCATTTTTTTCCAGTAGTTTTTGGAAAAAGTGGGGAAAAAATGAAAACGCATTATTTATTTTTTTTTTACACAAAGTTGTCCATTTATATGATATTTCAAACACATAGTATGTACATAGCAAAAATAACACCCCAAAATACATTCTACTATTCCCCGAGTATAGCGACACCACATGTGTAAGACTTTTACAGGTGAGGTTTACTGATAGGCGTGACTGTCACTGACAGGTGATTGGAGATGGTCACTGATGGGCGACTGGCGGTGGTCATTGATGGGTGACTGGCAGTGGTCACTGATGGGTGTCGGGAGACAAGCCACAGTCACTGATGGGTGTCGGGTGACAAGCCACAGTCACTGATGGGTGTCGGGTGACAAGCCACAGTCACTGATGGGTGTCGGGTGACAAGCCAGAGTCACTGATGGGTGTCGGGTGACAAGCCACAGTCACTGATGGGTGTCGGGTGACAAGCCACAGTCACTGACGGGTGACAGGTGCACTTTAGGATGGCAGGTAAACTTTATGGGGGCAGATGGGGTGACTGTTGGGTGACAGGTGCATTGGGGGGGCAGGGGTGAAGTGACAGGGTGTGTTTGGTCGGCGGCTGATACCAGTGTCAGTGACAGGCAGTGTTCCCTGGGAACACGGCCTGTCACCGACGTGCAGCGCATTCCCGATCACGCGGATGCGCCGTGCGAATGGGGGAAGTGCCATTTGTGATCAGCCGTGACTTCATTACGGCCGATCACATGGTAAACAGCCATGACCAATGGCTGTTCACCCCCCATCGGTGACGCAGTGTGTCCTGGGGACACGCCACCACCGACAGAGCCAGGATGCACGTGCCCGATCGCGCACAATCCCAGCTTAAAGGGCCGACGTCATATGAGACGTCCACCCAGAATAGCCATTCTGCTCCGCAGTCATTTGAAGGTGGGCGGATGGCAAGTGGTTAAAGTGATACTAAAGACTTTTTTTGTTAAAAAAAAAATGACATACTTACCTGCTCTGTGCAGTCATCTTTCACAGAGCAGACCAGATCCTCCTCTTCGGAGTTCCTGACACCTTCCCTCCTGTTGAGTGCACCCACAGCAAGCAGCTTGCTATGGGGGCACCCGAGCCAAGCCACAGTTCACTGTGTCCATTCAGACAAGGAGCAGTGGCCCGGCCCTGCCCCCATTCTTGCCTCATTGGCTCACAGACTTTGATAGACAGCAGCTGGAGATAATGGGGCTGCCAATGTGGAGGGGTGTCCCAGGCAGCAAAGTCTCTGTTGCAACATGGCTGGATCTAAAAGGCTTCACTATTAGGGGGCTTTTTATATTAATGCATAGAATGCATTAAGATAAAAAGAAACCTTCTGCCTTTACAACCACTTAAATGTACAGAACGCATTAAGGTGAAAAACCTTGAGGCTTTACAATCATTTTAATAATATAACTTAGATTACAAAATCTTCAGTTTTACTCAAATTAGTTGATGCAAAATGAATACACTCCACAACAAAAACTACTGAATCTAGTATTTTGTATGACCGTCATGATTTGTAAGGACAGCACTAAGTCTTCTAGGCATGGAATGAACAAATTGACGACATATTGCATCATCTTTTTCCAATCTTCAAGAATGACCTCTTTTACAGCCTGAATGATGAATGGAGAGTGATGCTCAATTTGTCTCTTAAGAATTCCCCATAGGTATTCGATTGGATTCAGATCAGGAGACACATTTGTCCACTGAATGATTTTCACCCTGTTATTCAGAAGTGGAACAGCGGCCTTATATGTGTGTGTTTTGGACCATTGTCAAATTGAAAAAGTGTACAACAACCAAGGGCATGGAGTGATGGTCTTGAATGAATTTGTTAGGAAAAATGGTTTTTGTGTGTGCAAATTAACAAATCTTGGTTGCAATTAATGGCCCACATTTGTGGGAGTATTTTGTAGCATAGTGTCCTACAGAAATTACTGATTCTGAAAGGAAAGTAAAAGGTTTTCTGACAAATCTGTTGGGGTGTACTCATTTATGCTGAGCACTGTATACACACACACACGGTGGAACATATGCACACTACCACGCATGTGCGGTCACGAGTCGGCCATATTGGATTCTGGCATTGTGGCCTACTGGTGAGTGACGCTGAAAATGCTTTATATATTCATCAGAACTGTGAGGGTACCTCTTGATGGCTTAATAAATACTAGTTTTAAATGGAATCACACTATTCTAGCAATCTTTGCTTTCAAATATCTGGATTTATCTGAAGCGGACTGTCATTCCATTGGAGCTTCCTCCCTTCTGTGGGTTTACTCATTGATGACTGCTGTGACCACCGGAGCTGCCAAGCTGTGCAATTGTTTGAGCGCAGATTAACAAATCTAACAGGGGTCACAATCTTTTCGGTAAGCAGGATATGAGAGTGTGAGGCGCCACTGGATCTATCTCGGATTCCTACTTTCACTATGGCTATGGGACTACCTTTTATCACAAAGTTACATTTCTGGGACTTTTTTGAATATTTTGTCACTATATAATATATATATATATATATATATATATATATATATATATATATATATATATTTATTTATTTATTTTTTTTTTTTTTTCACTCAAATAAGCGCTGCACTATTTGTATATTTAGCGTTTTGTGTTCAGGTACCTTGACAGTGCACAGCTGCTCTTTATTTTTCATTTAGATTTACAGTATTTGCTCTGGTGCAGATATTATTTTATAAAGATATTATATATTAAACTAGTTTTATAATAAGATTAGCTGTATAGAAACAATTTCTTAACCACTAGAGGTTGCTTTAGGTCTCCTTCAGCAATTACGATTTTGTATTTTTATTACGTATCTGTGTATCTGTATTTCCTAACACACATAGGTTTGTTCCTTGAATGTATTGCACTTTATGTGAAGTGTCAACAAGAGGACACTCCACATACGACCTATGACTCTAGATGTGGATTACTTTGAACACAACATGAGAACTTAGAGCCGCCCCTTCCTTATCTTATTTTTTTTTTTGATATTCTGTATCAATATTAATTTAAAACACCTTATGCCCAAGCTATTGCTAGGTTTTTACTAAGAGCAAGACATGGATTTCTTGCTCCCTTTGGATACATATAATCTTGTGACCAAGAATATATAGCGGCACCTCAGGTGACGAGTGGCACTACCCCAGTATCATAAGGATCCAAGCTGAACGGATTTCCAATACCCTTTTGGGGCAGAGGCATTGTCTGACCTTACGATCATAAGAAGGTCATGGCTGTTTGGTAAGCCTTCCTGGATACTATTGGGTTTTGGATTCCATATTTTGTCTTCAAGCCACTATTATCACCTACAGTTCAGTCCATATATATTTGGACAGGCACAATTTTCATACTTTTGGCTCTGTATGCCATCAGAATAAAATTAAAACCAAACAATCCAAATTCATTTTAACCATTTCAGCCCTGGAAGATTTCCCCCCTTAATGACCAGGCCATTATTTGCGATACAGCACTGAGTCGGTTTATTTGACAATTGCGTGGTCGTGCAACGTTGTACCCTAATGGATATGATGCCATTTATATGGATACACCTTAATAAAATGGGAATGGTTGGTGATATTAACTTCCTGTTTGTGGCACATTAGTATATGCGAGGGGGGAAACTTTTCAAGATGGGTGGTGACCATGGCGTTTCACCATGTGCAGCACCTGAAACTATGGCCCACCCTGTATATATATATATATACACACACACACACACACATATATCAAATTTATTCATCAGTTTTGGCCGATATATATTCTTCTACATATTTGTGGTAAAGAAGAAAAAAAAACGCTATCGGCGTATATTGACTGGTTTGTGCAAAAGTTGCCGTGTTTACAAACACCATGATTATTCATTTCAGGCGTTTTTACTATTTTTTTTTTTTTTTTTTTTACTAGTAATGGCAGTGATCTGCGATTTTTATCGGGACTGCGATATTGCGGCGGACATATCGGACATTTTTAACACTTTTTTGGGACCACCGACATTTATACAGCGATCAGATATAAAAAAAAAGCCACCGATTACAGTATAAATGTCATTGGCAGGGATGGGGTTAACCTTCAGGGGGCAATCAAGGGGTTAACCGTTTTCCCTAGGCGTGTGCTAACTGTGTGGGGGGCTGGGCTGGCAGGGGTATGACTGATCTAACTGAACCCGATGACCGGGATCAGTAGATCTCTGTAATGCCGCCTGTCAGAAAGGGGAACCGCTGTGTTTACATCGACGGTTCTCCGTTCTTCCGATGTAGTAGGCGATCGTGGGTCACCAGTGGACAGTCTGCCTGACCCGTGGCCACACTGAGGGAGGGCACGCTCGCCCCCTAGCCGCGCCTGCGCGAATCTATAAACAGCGATTTGCGTTACGCTGCCTCTCTGCAGCAGTAAATGTAAACAAGCCGATCTTTAACCTGTTACGTGCAGAATTTAAATGTGGATGTAAACCAGATTCATGAAATTTGAGCTGGGCACATACTGTAGATCTGCAGTGTTTTCTTATCTCCCCCAGAGAACTATGTCACGTAGCAGTCTCTTCCCCTGTAGCTCAGTTATCAGCCTGATAAGTTGTCACATGTTCTGAGACGGGAGATGGAAGTGTGTGACTGGGAGGTTGCTATAAATAGATTAACACATGGCTTGTCATCTAAGAACAAAGCTATGTACATTGCTTTCTTCCTTTGCCTATGAAAAGAGGGGCTGTGGGCCTTCCCTCCAATGAGCTATCTTGGCTGTATTCCAATGATCCACTCCCAGAGGTAACCAGGAAGAGAAAAATGTTAACACGATCTGCACTTTTTAAAGGATGTTTGTGGAGGAAGAGAGCAGATATACATGTAAAACTTGTAGGGAGATTGGTTTCATCTCTGTATATCATCTGAGGCTGTTCACTTGACTGGGTATATGGAGGGTTTACATCCACTTTAATTCAAGGGGTTGAACATAAATATCAAGTACAAATTTTGGGAACTGTAACCATTTTTATACAATCTCCCCCATTTTCAGGGGCTCACATGCAATTGGACAAATTAATATAATTATAAATAAAATATAAATTTTTAATATTCTGTTGAAAATCCTTTACTGACAATGGCTGCCTGAAGTCTGGAACCCATGGACATTACCAAAGACTGGGTTTCCTCCTTTCTCATGCTGTGCCAGGCTCTAACTGCCCCTGCCTTCAGTTGTTCTTTGTGGGTCTTTCTGCCTTTAGTTGTGCATTCAGCAAGTGAAGGGGGGTTGAGATCAGGTGATTGACTTGGCCATTGCAGAATATTGCACTTGTTTCCACTCCGCTGTTTCAAGCCTTCTCCACACTTTTTTCTTCCCGTCATTCTGATACAGATTAATCTTAGTTTCATCAGGTGAACCCTCTGTATTTGCTCTTGTGAAGTCTTCTCTTAATTGTAGACTTTGGCAATGATACGCCCACCTCTGGAGAGTGTCCTTCACTTGTCTGGATGTTATGAATGGGTTTTTCTTTACCATAGAGAGGATCCTGCAATCATCCACCACTGTTGTCTTCCGTGGAAGTTCAGGTCTTTTTATGTTGCAGAGCTCACCAGTGCAATCTTCTTTCCTCAGAATGTATAAAACAGTTGGTTCGGCCACTCCTAATGTTACGGCTATCTCTGATGGATTTGTTTCATTTTTGAAGCCTTAAAATAATGGCCTGTTTCATTTGCATGGACAGCTCATTTGAACGCATGATGTAAGCTCACAGCAAGAGATTCCAAATGCAAATACCACACTTAGAATCAACTCCAGACCTTTTACCTGCTCAATTGATGAAGACATAACGAAGGAGCAGCCCACACCTGACCATGAAACAGCCTTTGATTCAATTGTCCAATTAGTTTTGGTCTTGAAAAATGGGGGAATGGCTATTGTTAAGAGCTGTAATTCCTGAACCCTTCCTCCCTCAAATTAAACCTGAGAGTGCGCACTTTCAGCCCCCTATCCATTATAGAACTATAGCTTGAAATTTTTTTGGTAAACACTTCAAAAAACTAAAATTGTGCCCATGTCCAAATAAGTATGGACCTAACTGTATCCCCTACTTGAGTGGATAACTGTCATTTCACTTTGTTGTATTCACAAATTTCTCACAATTGGGACTTTTTACTTAGTTAGTTTCATTATAATTTTTAATTTGATATTTTTTCACAAGAACTTAGGGTCAGTGCAACATGTTTGTATTACTATTCAATGAACTGTGTAATTCTAATAACCAGCATGTCCAAGCTTCCACTCAGCTTGCGGAAAAACGTCACATGTGAGGCCCCTCCCAACAGGTTTCTCTGTAACAAGCGTCATCTGGGGAACATTTACGTTAACCACTGCCATTTACAAGGGCGATTAAATGTCGATATGTCTAATGAATTTCATGTGATCAATTTGAGCTTTGGGTGGCCCCTTCTACCATTTGGCTTGACCCCTCCCATTAAAGCTCTGAGCAAGGAGGAGAATCCTTTGAAACACATTAGCCAGCAGGCACCCCGGTGAGGCTTCCCCTATAATCTAGAGCAGGGATATGCAATTAGCAGACCTCCAGCTGTTGCAGAACTACAAGTCCCATGAGGCATAACAAGTCTCTGACAGCCACAAGCATGAGACCCAAAGGTAGAGGCATGATGGGACTTGTAGTTTTGCAACAGCTGGAGGTCCACTAATTGCATATCCCTGATCTAGGGACTGGCAAATTCAGGACTTTTGAGCCATGGACGAGTGGCTTGAAAATTGATCTTTTTTTTCTCATGTTTGTGAGTAGTTCTGATATTATAGGTCTAATAAATGTATGTGGCATAATGTACTAGGCTGGAGCACCCTCTTTTGTTCATTTTCTAGAGGCTCAGGGACACCCCCAGTCTTTGAGGGCAGCAATATCCCTTGAGATGCGAAGTACCATCTTTAGCTTTGCTGGGCTATCACACTTATTTTTTGGTGTTTGTGATTTAATAACACCTCCCTGGCTATTAAGCAGTTCCCTTACTCTGGTAAAACAGAAGCATACAATGACAAATCCGGTGAGTATTCTTCCCACTGAGCTTCTCAAATAATGAACAATGAGCATGAAGTGGGAAAGGGAGTCTGCCTGTAACATCAAAACATGTTTTACTGATTTACCCTGAAGAGTACTTAATACTTTAATATGAAATTAAAATCACTTACCATTTTGTATTATTTTCTTTAATAAACTCTGTGGGGTCATATTATTTAACTCTTCTACAATATTATGAAATCCCTTGTTTACAGATTTCTTCTTACTCTTTGTATTACCATTTCTTTTCACAGAGGAATTTTCAAGAGCCTAACAAAAACACAAAAAAAAAAAACACTTTTTAAATAATTTCTAGTATTCAAACAAAAATTCCAGGCATCACAGTGTTGTACATAGTTACATTGGTCCATCTTGGACCAATGCAACTATGTATATTACATACTTGGCCAATGCCGCAAATCACTTAAGTAAATCACCGCTACTTCAGTGATATCCACTTACGTTCTGGTTCCCGTGCTGAGTGGCTGCTCTCCTGCAGCGTGAACACAGGAGGATCAGTCACTCAGCATGGGTACCATACAAAGAATGTTTTGCACTCTGAATGAATGCACAGCTGAAAGAATTCAGAGTTCCCTACTTCAGTGATTTCCAGCGGTATTAACCAAGCTGGACCAATTTAAATACGTAGAACATACCTATGCCTGGAATTATTCTTTTGAACAGTAGTCTCACAATTCTTAACCACTTCACCCCCGGAAGGATTTCCCACGTTAGGACCAAAGCAAGTTTTGCGATTCGGCACTGCGTCGCTTTAACTGACAATTGCGCGATTGTGCAACGTTGTACCCAAACAAAATTTGCATCCTTTTTTTCCCACAAATAGAGCTTTCTTTTGGTGGTATTTGATCCCCTCTGTGCCATTTCTGATCGCCGCTATAAACAAAAAAAGCAGCAATTTCGCAAAAAAAAAAATAGGATTTTTTTGACTTGCCTTAACCACTTGCCGACGGCTGATCGGCATTTGACGGCGACAAAGTGGCGCTGTAACGCGAATCGCCGTCATATGACGGCGGCCGCGAACGTGCGCCGTGTGCGCGCGCGCGCCCCCTAGGCGCGGGCGCTGCAACGGCATTTGTTACAGGGGCTTTCAATCTACAGGGCCAGGCCAATGATTTTTGGCCTGGCCCTGTAGAGCGGTGAAACAGCGGCAGTTTACGGCTAGTCGGCAGCCGTTCACCAATTCCGTTCAGTTTTTTTAGGATAAAAAAAAAAACGCTTTAACGACGAAAAAAACAAATATCGCCGCTAGTCTTTACCGTGTCTCCCCTAGTTTATGGTGGTTTTCTTTCGAGATAAACACCCTTTTTTTCCTACGTTTAAAACAAACCCATGTTGCAACGTGTTAGCGCGTTAACAGTCAATTTCGCTGCGTCACGGCTTAGCGTTTTGAACGAAACCAGGATTGCACCCTTTAGGAAGGCCCCCACTTCACCAATTCTTAACACTCTGATGACAAGTTTTCTTATTAAGGTCCGTATC
>BLSH010296668.1:167357-177585 GCA_018402905.1 Glandirana rugosa
GGGTTTGTACTGCCCCTCCATTTTAGCACCTCAAGAAATGAGATAGGCAGTCATAAAATAAAAGCTGCGGAAATTCCAGAAAATGTACCCTAGTTTGTAGACGCTATAACTTTTGCGCAAAGCAATAAATATACGCGATTTTGCTTTTTTTTTACCCGAGACATGTGGCTGAATGCATTTTGGCAAAAATTTATGACTAAAATTTAGTTTATTGTATTTTTGTAATCACATAAAGTTGAAAATATCATTTTTTTTCAAAATTTCCGTTATATTTTTATTTATATCGCAAAAATTAAAAAGCGCAGTGGTGAACAAATACCACCAAAAGAAAGCTCTATTTGTGGGAAAAAAAGGACGCAAATTTCGTTTGGCTACTGCATTGCATGACCGCGCAATTACCATTTGAAGCGGGGAAGTGCCAAATTGCAAAAAGGGCTCCGGTCCTAAAGCTGGAAATCCTTCCGGGGCTGAAGTGGTTAAAATCCTTTTCTCTGAGTTCATTGACGGATGCAGCCTCTTATTCTTGACATTAGGGGTTTATGCACCTTTCACTAAGAGTGGACTAGGCAGAACATAGTTTAGCTAAAAGCAGACACAGCCTCTGCCAGGGGGCAGTCCTCACTTGGCATAATCCATCCGGCCTTGCTCAGCAACTCAGTTCGTTACAAGCAGTACAAACTCAAAGAGGGGTGGGTGCTGCGTCCGTCAATGAATTCAGAGAAAAGGATTTTACGGTAAGTCAAAAAAATCCTATTTTCTCTTTCGTTCATTGACGGATGCAGCCTCTTATTCTTGACATGTGGGGATGTCCCAAAGCAGTGTCAAAACGAGGGGTGGGCAACAACAACAGTACCCAACAGAATTCTCTGGGAGGTGCCAGACGCGCCTCACACCACCGTCTGCAAAACTTTGAGGCCTGAGGACGCTGCAACATCAACTCTGTAAAATTTTGAAAAAGTTTGCACCGAGGTCCAAGTGGCCGCCTTGCACACCTGATGTCGGAAAGCCCAGGAACTACTAATCGCCATGGTAGAGTGAGCCGTGACCAGAAAGGGGGGCTCCTAGCCCCGAACAGCATACGCGCGGGTCCCAGTCTGACGTATCCAACGGGAAATAGTGGCCGACGAGGCCGCAATTCCTTTGCGCGGACCAACCACCGCGGCAAAAAGCGCATCTGACGTCCGAAAAGAGGCTGTGGCCGCCGGATACACCCGCAGAGCCCTAACCACATCCAGGGAGTGCAAAGCAACCTCCTTAGGATGAGACGGGCGCGGACACAGCGAAGTGAGGACAATGTCCTCATTCATGTGAAAAGGAGACCACCTTCAGTAAGAAGGAAGGAGAAGGGCGCAAAACCGCCTTGTCCCTATGTAGGACCAAGTACGGGGACCTAAAGGACAGAGCCATCAGCTCAGACACCCGCGTAGCGCATGTAAATCGCCACCAGGAAGGCCACTTTCTGCGAAAGCAGCTGCAGTAAAAATTTCCCTGAGATTTTTGAAAGGCAGCTTCTGAAGCACTGAAAGGACCAGATTAAGGTCCCAAGGCGCCAAAGGCGCCCGTACCTGGGGAGCTACATGACGAACCCCCTGGACAAAGGTACAAATCAAGGAATGCATTGCCAAAGGACTCTGAAAAAGAATCGCCAGGGCAGAAATCTGTCCCTTAAGCGTGCTCAATGCCAACTTGTGATCTAGGCCTTGCTGAAGAAAGGTCAGCACCCGGAGCCACTGAGAAAGAACAGAGGTTCCATCCCCCGCCTCGCACCAGTCAATGTAAGCCTTCCAGGTGCGGTGATAGATCTTACGCGAAGTGGCCTTACGCGCCTTGAGCATAGTGGGAATTACAGACTCAGAGTCCCCTATCCTTTAACACCTGGGACTCAATAGCCAGGCCGTTAAAGCCAGCGAGGGTAAAGCAGGTGCAAGATGGGTCCCTGTGAAAGTAGGTCCTCGCGAAGCGGGAGCTGCCAGGGTACATCGACCATCAACCGGACGACCGTGCAACCTCTCCGACCAGTGGGAGAGGCAAAGCCTGATCGCTCAAAGTTCCAGCACATTGGTCGGGAGACGGGACTCCTCCGGGGACCAGCGACCTTGGGTTTACAATAGCGCCAGGACCCCCCAGCCAGATAGGCTGGCATCGGCCGTGACCACCATCCATTCCACGGGTAGAAACAACTTCACCAGCCCCAAGGCTGGGGCCCGCAGCCACCAGGCGAGGGAAAATCAGGTCCGGTGTTCCAACCTGATCACCCGATCCAGGGATAACGAAGATTTGTCCCACTTGACCGGGTGTGACTTTGGGCATAGGGCACCGCCTCGAAGGTGGAGACCATCAGCCCCAACACCCTCATGCAAAATCTGAGAGAGGACCACCGCTAGGACAGCAGGGCCTGCACCGTAACTTGGAGCGTCAACACCTTGGCGGCAGGGAGAAACACCTTCGCCAGCTCCGTGTCCAGGACCAAGCCCAGATATTCCAACCGGCGCGACGGAGTCAGTACCGACTTTGGAAGGTTGATTACCCAGCCGAAGTCCCGCAGGGAACCGAGGGTGATGGTCACACTGTCCCTTCAAGGCTGAGGCCGACTCCACCCGCAGGAGGAGGTCGTCGAGATAGGCCACCACTGCTATGCCCCTCTGCCGCAGTAGAGCCAGCACTGGGGCTAGGAGCTTGGTGAAGACCCGCGGGGTTGAGGCCAGACCGAACGGAATGGGCACAAACTGGTAGTGGCGCGCACATATGGGCAACGAGGCCAAGATGTCTCCCTGACAAAGCGCCGCCACCACAGAGCGGTTTCCGCGCCCTCACAAAGAGGATGAGAGCCTTCAGGTCCAAGACAGGCCTGACCCTATCTTTTTTCGGAAACAACACAAAAAGATTGGAATAAAAAAAGCAGAAACGTTCCGCAGAGGGGAACAGAACAATCACCCCCTGATGGAGCAAGACTTGCACGGCCCCAACAGGGCCTGCTGTTGCCCCGGGGAAGCCTCAGATTGGAGGCGAAGAACCTGTCCAGTGGTTGGGTACGGAACTCTATCTTGTACCCGGATGACACCACCTTGCACACCCAGAGATCCGAGATGCGAGAGGTCCACCGGTCTGCGAATCGCAAGAGCCGTGCCCCCACCCGAACAACGGGCAGGGGCAACCCATCATGCGGAAGAGGACTTCTCCTCCGCCTTCTCGGCCTCACGCTGCCAGAGACGCTTCAGGCCCCCCGCAGAGGCCTTAGCGGGCTGAGAGACCTTGTTCGAGGCGCGTGGCGCAAGAAAAAAACCTCTTTTGAGTAGGGAAGGAAGGGCCCGCCTTACACCGGGGCTCCTTACCCTTTCTAGGCTCTGGGAGGAACGTGCTCTTCCCCCCAGTGTAATCCTTGATGATCTCATCCAGGGAAGCCCCAAAAAGACAACCACCCTCAAAAGGCAGGTCTGTCAGGCCCTTCTTTGACGCCTGGTCCCCCGACCAACATCTAAGCCACAGCACACGTCTAATGATGACTGAGAACATGGACAGTTTTCGACAGCATGGGAGCCATGTCGAGGGCCACATCACAGAGGTACTTAAGACCCTGAATCAGCTGGTCCGCCATCTGCACAGGTTCCGGAGGGGCCTGGAGAGTCACCAAAGCCTGGTGCACAATGGCCGCCCATTCCGTAAGCGCCTGTGCAACCAGCGCCGAAGCCAGCGCCGGCCTCATGACCGACCCTGCGACCAGGAACATTGCCTTGGATACCACCTCAGTCCTCCTATCGGCCGAGTCCTTTAAAGCATGGAGAACCCTCCATCGGAATAGTGGTCGCCTTGTTCAGACGGGCCACAGGCGGGTCCACCATCAAAGACTTCCACTTCTGCAACAGGGTATCCACAAAGGGATAAACGTTTAGGCATGGCAAATGAACCCTGAGGTCGCTGCCACTCCTTGTAAACAAACTGATCAAAGTACGACAAATAAGGGAATGCCTTAGGTGTCCGGGCCAGCCTATGCAACCCAAAAGGGTACGGCGCCCCGTGTGGCAGCCGGGTCCAGCTTCAGCGTCTCATGGACGGCTGAAACCAAGGAGCCCACCAGAGCCGGCTCAAGTCGCGGTGGCCCCCCGAGGGCTCATCGTCATCTTCAGAGGAGTCCCCGAGCTCGCCCTCCGACAACTCCAGGGGGGTCCCCGACACAGCGGAGCCCCCCTCAGGCTCCGAGTTCTCACCAGAGGACAGGGGAGGGGTGGCCGTTTCCTCGCCACTCCACGGTCACGGATCGGCTCCACCCGGGAGAAGCATTCTTCCAGGAAGGCCGTCAATTTGTCCAGCAAAACCACAGGTCCCAGCGCTCCCTGATCCCCACCGGAGACTTCTGGCTGGGAAGCATCTGCTTCCGCCGCCATTGCACCGCACCCCGGAAGACACCCACGGCCAGACCGGACTGTGCGCCCACACCACCCCTCGAGCTGCCACACTAGGGCCCCAGAGGCTCCCAGGAGGACTCACCACACCGACCCCGGTTGCTGCTGCTAGCGCTGCTGTAGCTGCCTGTAACCACCCTGCTGCTGCTCCGCGTCCCCCACGTGTAGGATGGCCCTTACGGCCCGGCGCCAAGCGATCCAGGACAGCCCATTCAGTCAGCAAATCTGAGGTCAGCACGCGGCGGACCATGCCAAGATGGCCGCCGTATGCACTAGGGGCCAAAACAAGCGGCCGGCTACCGCAAAATGGCAGCCGCGATGCAACACATGGCCAGCTACAGGAAAATGGTGGCCCGGTACTGACATACCGACTGCCCGCAGCTCACCCAGGGGAAGCGCAGCCAGGCAGGAGGAGAGGCAATAGGAAGGGGTAGGAAGGATCAAGCCCACCTATGCCCGAAAAAGGTGGACACCACCCGCCTGCCCCCCCGCACCGGGGGGAGCATACTCACCACTCTTGACGGGCGTAGCGGGTAGCCACCCGAGGCAGACCTGCCACCCCGCTGGTTCAGGGGGAGCTGCCGGCCACACAACACCCGTGATGCAAGCCCCGGGACTAGGTCCTAGGTGTGCTGTCGGGACGTTTAACCCGCCGCCCGCCCCGCACGGAACGAGGTCCTACGCGGTCGACCCCGCGTACAGCTAAGGGTTGGCTCGCATGCGTCGGCCGCGCTGGGGAGACTCCCTGGATCTAGGATATCAAGCCGGTCACCCAGCCGGCTACTTGATTGCATTCTTCATCAGGAGTCCTGGGAAAAAAGAAAAAAACGGAGAACCGCTGATCCCAGCAGGGAGCCAGGTCCTACTCCTTGCGCTAGGCAGAAAAATAGGATTTTTTGACTTACCGTAAAATCCTTTTCTCTGAGTTCATTGATGGACGCAGCCTCTATTCTTGACATGTGGGGTTTATGCACCTTTCACTAGGAGTGGACTAGGCAGAATGAAGTTCAGCTCAAAGCAGACACAGCCCCTCCCAGTCCTCACTTGGCATAACCCCACCAGCCCTGCTCAACAACTCCGTTCGTAGCAAGCAGTACAAACTCAACAGAAGAGGGGTGGGTGCTGCTTCTGTCAATGAACTCAGAGAAAAGGATTTTACGGTAAGTCAAAAAATCCTATTTTCTCAATCGTTCATTGACGGACGCAGCCTCTATTCTTGACATGTGGGGATGTTCCAAAGCAGTGTCAAAATGAGGGGTTCCTGGCCCCTTACAGCGTACGCGCTGGTCACCGTCTGTCGAATCCAGCGGGAAATGGTGGGCGACGAGGCCGCTATCCCCTTGCGCAGACCATCCACCGCGACAAAAAGCGCATCGGATCGTGGCCGCCAAATACACCCGCAGAGCCCTAACCACATCCAGGGAGTGCAAAGCAACTTCCTTAGGATGAGACGGGCATGGACACGGTGAAGGTAGGACAATGTCATCATTGATGTGAAACGAGGAGACCACCTTCGGTAAGGAGGGAGAGGGGAGAAAACCGCCTTGTCCCTATGTAGGACCAAGTACGGGGACCTACAGGACAGAGCCGCCAGCTCAGACACCCACCTAGCGGATGTTATCGCCACCAGAAGGGCCACTTTCTGCAAGAGCAGTTGCAGGGAAATTTCCCTGATATTTTTGAAAAGCGGCTTCTGGAGCACAGAAAGGACCAGATTAAGGTCCCAAGGCGCCAAAAGCGACCATACCTTGGGGGAGACATGACGAACCCCCTGCACAAAGGTACGGATCAGGGAATGCGTCGCCAAGGGACGTTGAAAAAGAATCGCCAAGGCAGAAATCTGCCCCTTAAGCGTGCTCAACGCCAACTTGTGATCTAGGCCTTGCTGAAGGAAGGCCAGCACCCTAGCCACCGAGAAAGAACGGGGGTTCCAACCCACCGCCTCGCACCAGGCAATGTAAGCCTTCCAGGTGCGGTGATCGATCCTCTGCGAAGTGGCCTTACGTGCCTTGAGCATAGTGGGAATGCCAGACTCAGAGAGTCCCCTATCTTTTAACACCTGGGACTCAATAGCCAGGCCGTTAAAGCCAGCGAGGGTAAAGCAGAGGCAAAAGAGGGGTCCCTGTGAGAGTAAGTCCTCGCGAAGCGGGAGCCGCCAGGGAACATCGACCACCATCCGCACCACGTCGGCGTAACAAGGACGCCGAGGCCAATCTGGTGTTACCAGAATGATCGGGATGCCTTCCACCTCTATCTTGCGCAGCAGGCGGGGGAGTAACGGAAGTGGAGGGAAGGCATAGAGCAGCTGATACCGAGACCAGGGAGTAACGAGGGCATCCGCCGCGTCTGCCAGCGGATCCCATGTTCTGCTCACGAAGGCCTGCACCTTCCGATTGAGCCGGGACGCCAGTAGGTCCACATCTGGAGTGCCCCACTTTAGACAAATCTGGCGGAACAACTCCGGATGCAGGGACCACTCTCCCTGATCCAACCTCTGGCGACTGAGATAGTCTACCTGCCAATTCTCGACGCCCTGGATGTGAACGGCGGAGATTGCCGGCACGTGAAGCTCTGCCCACCGCAAAATGTGGGCCACTTCCGACGCCGCTACCGCGTTTCTCGTTCCGTCTTGATGGTTCACGTAAGCCACGGCCGTGGCGTTGCCTGACTGGACCAGAACAGGATGTCCGTGCAACCTCCCTGACCAGTGGGAGAGGCAAAGCCTGATCGCTCGCAGTTCCAGCACGTTGATCAGGAGACGGGATTCTTCCGGAGACTAGCGGCTCTGGGTCAACAGCCTCCCCAGGACCCCTCCCCAGCCGTATAGGCTGGCATCTGTCGTGATCACCGTCCATTCCACGGGCAGAAACGACTTCCCCAGCTGCAATGCCGGGGCCCGTAGCCACCAGGTGAGGGAACCTCGAGTCCGCTGATCCAACCTGTTCACCCGATCCAGGGAGAGTGGAGACTTGTCCCACCGCAGCAGGATTGCCCGCTGCAGGAGCCGGGTGTGACTCTGGGCATAAGGCACCGCCTCGAAAGTGGAGACCATCAGCCCCAACACCCGCATGCAAAATCTGAGAGAGGACCGCCGATGGGACAGCAGGGCCCACACCGCCCCCTGGAGCGTTAAGACCTTGGCGGCAGGGAGAAACACCTTGGCCCCGCTCCATTCCAGGACCAAGCCCAGATATTCCAACCGGCGTGATGGAGCCAGTACCGACTTCGTAAGGTTGATCACCCAGCCGAAGTCCCGCAGGAAACCGAGGGTGATGTCCACGCTGTCCGCCAGGGCTGAGGCTGACACCGCGCGCAGGAGGAGGTCATCGAGATACGCCACTACTGCTATGCCCCTCTGCCGCAGCAGAGCCAGTACTGGGGCTAAAAGCTTGGTGAAAACCCGTGGGGCTGAGGCAAGGCCAAGCGGGAGGGCCACAAAATGGTAGTGGAGATCCCACACCGCAAAGGGCAGGAAGCGCTGGTGGTGCACGCATATGGGCACATGTAAATCCATGTCCTTGATGTCCAGGGAGGCTAAGAAGTCCCCCCCCCGATGAAGCGCGCCCCACCACAGAGCGGACAGATTCCATTCAGAATTTCCGCTCCCTCACAAAGAAGTTGAGGGCCTTCAGGTCCAGGACAGGCTTGGCCCCATTTTTTTTCGGAACTACGAAAAGATTAGAATAAAAACCGCGGAAACATTCCGCAGAGGGGTCCGGGACAATCACCCCCTGATGGAGCAGGACGTGCACGGCCCCAACCAGGGCCTGCCATCGTTCCGGGGGAAGCCTCAGATTGGAGGCGAAGAACCTGTTTTGGGGCTGGGTACGGAACTCTATCTTGTACCCGGACGAAACCACCTCGCGCACCCAGAGATCCGAGATGCGCGAGGTCCACCGGTCAGCGAACCGCAAGAGCCGTCCCCCCACCCGAACCTTGGGTGGGGGCGACCCATCATGCGGAGGAGGACTTCTCCACTTTTTCGGCCTTAAGCTGCCAGGGACGCTTCTGGGCCCAAGCAGGGGCCTTGGCGGGCTGAGAGTCTTTGTTCGAGGCACGTGGTGCACAAAAAAACCTCTTGAGTAGAGAAGGAAGGGCCCGCCTTGCGCCGGGGCTCCTTGCCCCTTCTGGGCTCCGGAAGGAATGTACTCCTCCCCCCAGTGTAATCCTTGATGATCTCATTGAGGGAAGCCCCGAAGAGGGGGCCCCCTTCAAAAGGCAGGTCTGTCAGGCCCTTCTTTGACGCCTGACCAGCATCTAAGCCATAGCAGACGTTTGATGACGATTGCAAACATGGACAGTTTGGACAACATGGGAGCCATGTCGAGGGCCGCATCACAGAGGTACTTAAGGCCCTGGATCAGCTGGTCTGCCATCTGCACAGGTTCCTGAGGGGCCTGGAGAGTCACCAAAGCCTGGTGCACAATGGCCGCCCATTCCGTAAGCGCCTGTGCCACCGTCGGCCGCATAGCCGACCCTGCGACCAGGAACATAGCTTTGGACACCGCCTCAGTTCTCCTGTCGGCAGGGTCCTTGAATAATGAAGAGCCCTCCATCGGAATAGTGGTCACTTTGTTCAGATGAGCCATCGGCGGGTCCACCGTCGGGGACTTCCACTTCTGCAACATGGTATCCTCAAAGGGATAACGCACAGAGAAACGATTGGGCATGGCGAACGACCCCTGAGGTCATCGCCACTCCTTGTAGAGTACTCACCACCCGTGACACGGACACCGGGAGCCCAGTCCTAGGTGTGCTGGCGGGACGTTTAACCCGCCGGCCGCCTCACACGGAACGAGGCCTGGCGCAGCCGACCCCGCCTATAGCCAAGGATTGGCTCGCATCCATCGGCTGCGCTGGGAAGACTCCCTGGATCTAGAATATCCAGCCTGTCACCCAGCCAGCTACTTGATTATAATCTTCATCAGAATTCTTGAAAAAAAGAAAAAAAATTAAAAAAAGAATGGGGAACCGCAGATCCCAGCAGGGAGCCAGGTCCTACTCCTTGCACTAGGCAGAAAAAACTGAGTTGCTGAGCAGGGCTGGAGGGGTTATGCAAAGTGATGACTGCCCCTGAAAGGTGCATAAACCCCACATGTCAAGAGGCTGCGTCCATCAATGAACGAAAGACAAAAACAATTTTTTTTACCTTTTGCTAAAATACAAATCCAAAAAAAAAAAAAAAAAATTATATATAATAGGGATTTTATTATAACTTACCGTAAAATCCTTTTCTCTGAGTTCACTGACAGACGCAGCTCTTATGACACATGGGTTATGCTCATATCACTAGGAGTAGACTAGGTAAAAATAAAACAAAAGGATAGGTTGGCCCCTCCCAGGGGGCCGTCCTCACCTTAACATATAATCCCCCTGCTCTGCATAGCACATCAGTTCGTAACAAGCCGTACAAACTCCACAGAGGGGTGGGTGCTGCGTCTGTCAGTGAACTCAGAGAAAAGGATTTTACGGAAATAATATTGAATGGCATTTTAGGAAAAGAGACTCAAGTGACTGTCTGCGTCGTGGGTGGGGAGACACCTCAAACATGCCGAACAATGCTTGACTACACGATACGTCTCGTCCCCCTAATATACAATTCCACTCCTGCCGGGGGACCCTCCCCGGTTGGATAGGAAAACAAAATAAAAATGGATCAGATGAGGATCACTATACTCGTATTGGGTACACAGTATTCTCGACGCAGACAGTCACTTGAGTCTCTTTTCCTAAAATGCCATTCAATATTATTTTAGGGATAATATATATTAAAAAAAAAAAAAAAAAACCTAAACATAAAATCGTTTTCCATTTTTTTTAACAAAAAC
>BLSH010296668.1:177595-188263 GCA_018402905.1 Glandirana rugosa
AGTAACCATGCGGCAACACCACGCCTACCACTGTCTACAAGGCACCGCAGAAGGCGAAGCGCCTCTGGATGACAGAGTCCCCGGGTAGAACGTGGGACGAAATGGGAGCGACCGAAACTGCCGAACCGATAACTCAGGGTCCACAACTCCCTATCCCCACAGAGCCTGAGGCACTAGGGATGATACTAACTTCGAGCATTCCCATGAAGTGCATTCTAAATAGTATCCTGGACCTTCCGGATATAACGGACCACGCTCTGTCCCCCAACCTTGGGGGCGATATTATGTCACAGGTCTCATGACTGAAAAAATGTCGTCCTTGACCTGTTCTAGGACCGCAATTCATTCGAATTCCCAGTCTAAAGCCGGGACCGCCAGGAAAAAGTTGCCGGGAACCGCAGTGCCCATGGCGCCAGAGGCGACCGTATCAGAGGAGCCACATGACGTACACCCTGTACAAACATACGGATCAATGAATGTGACGCCAAGGGCCGTTGAAAAAGGACCGCCAGGGCCGAAATCTGACCCTTAAGCTTACTTAACGCCAGGATCTTGTCCAGTTCCTGCTGTAAAAAAGTCAGTACTCTGGACAC
Organism: Glandirana rugosa; assembly: GCA_018402905.1. Taxonomy (NCBI): domain Eukaryota; kingdom Metazoa; phylum Chordata; class Amphibia; order Anura; family Ranidae; genus Glandirana; species Glandirana rugosa. The sequence goes on from BLSH010296668.1 coordinate 178,189, forward strand.
TGTATTATAGCGGGGGTTCCAACCCCCTGTCTCGCACCAGGCAATATAGGCCTTCCAGGTCCTATGATAAATCTTACGTGAAGTACCCTTACGAGCTTCAATCATAGTAGGGATCACGGAGTCCGAGACACCCCTATCCCTCAACACCTGGGACTCAATAGCCAAGCCGTCAAAGCCAGCGAGGGTAAAGCAGGGTGCAAGATGGGCCCCTGAGACAGTAGGTCTCCGCGAAGCGGAAGACGCCACGGAACATCTGTCACCATCCGCACCACAACGGCGTACCAATGATGCCGAGGCCAATCCGGAGGGATGCTACCAGTGCGTCCGAGGCGACCGCCAACGGATCTCTTGTTCTGCACACAAAGGTCTGTACCTTGTGATTGAACCTGGAGGCCATGAGGTCCACCTCTGGTGTGCCCCACTTGAGGCAAATCTGGCGGAACACTTCTGGATTTAGGGTCCACTCCCCCTGATCCAGAGTCCGGCAGCTGAGAAAGTCCGCCTGCCAGTTTTCCACGCCTGGAATGTAGATTGCAGAGAGCTGGCACGTGAAGTTCTGCCCACTGAAGGATTGGAGCTGGCTCTGCGGCTGCTGCCGAGCTTCTCGTTCTGACCTGATGGTTCACATATGCCACAGCCGTGGCATTGTCCGACTGAACCCGGACAGGGAGGCCTCGCAGCCTCGCCGACCAACAGGACAGACAAAGCCTGATCGCTATCAGTTCAAGTACATTTATCGGAAGGCAAGCTTCCTCAACTGACCAACGACCCTGGGCAGAGAACTGCCCCAGGACCCCTCCCCAGCCCGACAGGCTGGCATCCGTCGTTACTATCGACCAATTGAGGGGAGAAAACATTTTTCCAACTTTAGGGCTGGAGCCCGAATCCACCAAATCAAGGATTCTCGGGACTGATGATCCAACCTGATCCGTCTGTCTAGGGATAGGGGAGATTTGGCCCACTGCGACAAAATCGCCTTCTGCAGGAGCAGAGTGTGACTCTGGCCGTAAGGTATCGATTTGAAAGCCCACACCGTGAGCCCCAACACTCGCATACAGAACCGTAAGGAGGACCACTGGTGTGATAACAAGGTTCGCACTGCTGCCTGTAATGTCAGGAGCTTGCTCGGTGGTAAAAACACCCTTGCCTGCACCGTGTCCAGAATCAGACCCAGGTATTCCAGCCGGTAGGATGGAGTCAATGATTACTTCTGCAGGTTGATCAGCCAACCAAATTCTTTTAACGTGGACACCGTGATTATCACGTTCTCCTCCAGAGCTGCAGCTGACTCTGCTTTCAGGAGTAAATCGTCGAGGTACGCCACCACCGCGATACCTCTGTCTCAACAGTGCCAGCACCTTGGTGAACACTCAGGGAGACTAAGCCAGCCCGAAGGGAAGTGCCACAAACTGGTAATGCAGATCTCCCACTGTGAATTGTAGAAAAACGCTGGTGACTGTGACAAACTGGAACGTGAAGTTACGCGTCCCTGATATCCAGGAACGCCATGAGTTCCCCTTGGTGCAGGGCGGCCACGACCGAGCGGATGGACTCCATCCTGAATCTCTTTGTCTTTACAAAGCAGTTTAATGCCTTCAGATCCAGAACTGGCCTGACACTGCCCTTCTTGGGCACCACAAAGAGGTTTGAGTAAACCGCGGGTACCGGTACAATCACCCCCTGCTCGGCAAGCGCCCGAACGGCGCCCAGAAGCGCCTCCCGACGCCCCTGAGGGAGTCTTAAGTTCGAAGGGAAGAACCTTTCTGGGGGTAGAGAGATGAACTGTATCTTGTACCCGGAGGACATCACCTCCAGCACCCACCGATCGGTGATGCGGGCAGCCCATTTATCTGTGAACCCCAGCAACCAGCCTCCCCACCCGTGAGTCGGGCGGGGGCAACCCATCATGCAGAGGTTGACTTATCCTTCGTTTTTTCGGACTTATGTTGCCAGGGCATTTTACTGGACCTAGCAGAAGCCTTACCGGACTTGAAGCCCTTACCCGCTGAGCCATGTGCACGAAAAAACTTTGAAAACGAAGAAACAGGGCCCTGCCTACGGCGCAAATCCCGCCGTTTTGGCTCTGGAAGGAATGTACTCTTCCCTCCCGTGAAATCCTTATTGATTTCATCCAACTGTGGGCCAAACAGGCCCCTGAAAGGGAAGATCTGTAAGAGCTTTCTGAGAAGCCTGGTCGCCCGACCAAGAGGGAAGCCACAGCACCCGCCTGATAACAATTGCAAAAACAGACATTTTTGACAGTATGGGAAGCAGGTCCAAGGACGCATCGCATACGTAGCGGAGACTTTCTTCCAAGTGTTGTGCACGTTGCACCTCAGCCTGTGCACACTCACAAGTTAAACCGGTGTGTAGTGCGGCAGCGTGCTCGTGAAAAGATTGCGCCGCCATAGCAACCGCCAGAGCTGGCCGCATGGCTGACACAGCCAACAAGAACAGTGCCTTAGACACTGCTTCCGTGCGGCGATCGGCCGCCTCTTTAAAAGACGGAGACCCCTCCAAGGGTTCATTGCCTTATTCAGATGGGCCACCGGTGGGTCCACTGCTGGGGAAGCCCATCTCTTAGTAAAGCTATCCTCAAAGGGGTAGCGAACAGCAAAGCTTTTGGGTAAAGCAAAGGAATTTTGCAGCCGTAGCCATTCCTCGAACATGGCCTGTTCAAACACCTGATCATAAGGGTAGGCCCTAGGGGACCTATAGGGCTTAAGCGATCCACAAATACATGTGGACTCAATCGACTCCCCTGCTTGGTCAAGTCGCATGGTGTTGCGGATATCAGTGATCAAAGCGGCCACTATCGCTTTGTCGCGTGAAAATGGAGCCTCCTGATCACCTTCGCCGTCTGAGAGTATCAGTTCACCCTCTGACAGGTCCACGGGGGTTCCCGTGACCACCGAGGCGCCCTCTGGTTCCGAATTCTCCCCCAAAGAATGGCGGGGGCGGGCGTTTTTTGGGGCCCCCCGGAATCGGGTCCCCTGCCCGGGGAAAGAACTCCCCAAATACCGCCCTCAGCTGTTCCAAGGACACCAATGTTCCCGGGGTGGATTGTTGCTCCGCAGGTACCCCTGCCATAGCACTGCCGGCCTGTGACATCCCAGACTTCCAGCACCTGCACTGTGCGACCACCAACTCTACCCCACCAATCAGCCAGGGAGGATTGCACCCCCCCGCTACCAGCACCCAGGGAGAGCCAGCTATACTTGCTGTTTTAAATGCCTCAGCACTGTGACCAGAATGAGCAATGCCAAAAATCCACTGCACTTCAAGAGCCTGCACCGCTGTCTGTCAGCCACGCTTATCCAAGCAAAAACAGAAGTGCTTCTGCTGTTTTTATCACTTCCTGTAATGCCGAGAACGACCACTGGGGGCCGCCAGATGACAGGCTGAAAACCGCATGGTCTACCAAACAAATGGCTGCTGCCATCAACACAAGCCGAGCTTACGGCAAAATGGCGCTGTCGGCGGACGAACGAACGATGATCCACACCGAATGGCGGCAAACCGCCAAATGCAGTCTCCGAACGGTCAGTGCGGGGTGCGGTACTGCGGGGGGGGGGGGGGATGGGGATTGGGGGGAACGGGAGATGACCAACTCAGATGCGTCCCCACTAATAGGCCCCAACCGGCCATCCACCTTAGAAGCTGCCCAGGTGCCCACTCTCCACGCCCTAAGACGGAAGAGGGGTCTACTCACCGATCCGACGGGCGCAGCGGGCAGCCACCCGGAGCAGACTTGCCTCCCCATGGAGAGGCATGCTGCTGGCCAGGCCCCTGGACAGGAACAGAACCAGTCACTGGGCTCTAGTAGGATAAGCCACTGGCCGTCCACACGGAATGGGCACTATGCAGCGTGCCCCCACTAAAGGGTAGCTCGCATAGACGTTGGCCGGACTGGGGAAAGTTTTTGGATTCTAGATATCCTCTATACCACCAGCCGGCTTCTTGATGGCAGTCATCAGAAAAACCTTCAGGAGACCACAGATCCCATAGGGAACCAGGTCTACTCCTTGCACTAGGCAATTTAAAACTGATGTGCTATGCAGAGCAGGGGGATTATATGCTAAGGTGAGGACGGCCCCTGGGAGGGGCCAAACTATGCTTTTGTTTTATTTTTGCCTAGTCTACTCCTAGTGATATGAGCATAACCCAGGTGTCATAAGAAGATCTGCGTCTGTCAGTGAACGTAAGAGTAAAAACATTTTTTTTCATTAGTTTTGGCCGATTTATATTCTTCCTCATATTATTGGTAAAAAAAAAATAATATCATCGCAATCGGCGTTTGATTGGTTTGCGCAAAATTTGCTGCGTTTACGGATGAGGAGACTTCATTTCTGGGGGATTTTTTTTTTTTTACTAGTAATGGCGGCAATCTGCAATTTTTAGCGGTACTGCGATATTGCAACGGACATGTCGGACCATTTTGACACTTTTTTGGGACCAAAGACATTTATACAGCGATCAGAAATTTAAATGTCCACTGATTACTGTATAAATGTCATTGGCAGTGAAGGGGTTAACCTGCAGGGGTTATTGAAGGGGTTAACGGTGTTCCCTAGGTGTGTTGTAACTGAGGGGGCTGGGCTGTTATGGGCATAAGAGATCTAATTGATCCCAGTGACAGGAATCAGTAGATCTCTTATGTCCCCACTGACAGAGCGGGGAACCAACGTGTTTACATCAGCGGTTCCCCATTCTTTGGCTCTGGCTGCTCATTGCGACTCGCCGGTGGACATCGGGTCTGCCCGAGCCGCGGGCACACTCCTCTGGAGTGCAGCGGCACGCGCAGGCCCCCCTAGCGGCGGCTCCGCAAATCGCTGTTTATTTACAGCAATTTGCGGGACACATCCACACTGCCACTGTAAATATACTGCACGCGGTGTGGAAGTGCGGATCTGTGACTGTCAAGCATTTTCCCTATATGTTTCTGAAGATGCATTATCATTTAGAAGTTCAGGGAAAATGTGAGAAGAGTGTGCAGGCCTCAGGAATGAATATTACCAGGGCATTATCTAGAACATATAGAAGAGGGTGTCAAAGTAGATCTAAACCCATTCATTAAAATATCATATAAGCAATAACAAGTGAATTGAATTTAAATATCTACTTTCAAATCTTCAAGTTTAAAAATAAAAGAACATTGTTAATCCTGCCAAGGTCTTTGTCCAGGCACTTTCTGTTGTGGTGATAATTTTCTCAAAATTGTGCACATGCATTAGCACCCTTTCGCACAGAACGATGAAAGGGATGGATAACAGTGCACCAATGAAAAATGTAACTTCAGTTTCTTTATTAGAAAAAAATAAGAGACCACAGACAGCTCCACAGAGGAACCATGAAGAATGTCATACCAGCAGTAAGCACCTGCTGGAGTAAAACGTATTAACATGGCCTCTCTGTGGATCTGTGTTGTTGAAGACAATTCTTGATTTTTATAATAAAGATTCAGTGTGTGGTTATCCATCTTTATTATAGTTATAGGTTGAGTTTACAAACCAAACTTGCACTAGGGCTGCAATAGGGCCACAGAAGTTGTGGACTGACATAGTACAGTGTTTATTTTGCTGTACACCCTTTTGCACACTCTCCCAACAAAGACTTAAGCCTCATACACACGTGCCAATTGTCGTACAACCGCACGCCCAACTCTTGTCCAAATCGTCTGTCGGCTGTTTTGTCTGGCGTACTGACGGGAGTCTAGTAATCTGCCAACAAAGCCAAACGTAGTGATATGTTACGAGCGTATAACAACGAAGTTCAGATGAATGTGATTTGGTAATTATGAACACAGGTTTACACAACCGAACACTTCCTGGATTCCGAGCATGTGTGTTAGCACTTCCAACATCTTGTTGGCCCAACTTCTGTACACACAAGCCAACTATTGGCCAAAGCCTTGTTGGCCAACAAAAGTTTTCTAGTCTTGCCAGCCAACTTCTGTTCGACGACAATTGGAAATCAGCTGTCGAATCGTGCGTACGAACGGTCGGATTATCAGCCAACAAGCTGTTGGACGACAGTTGTTGGCCAATAATCGGACCCTGTGTACGGGCCTTTAGTGGCTATAACAATGCACATTGTGCTGGCGTGCTCAGTTGTTGTCACTGTTAGAATTCTGTTCTGAGCAATGATGCTCAGTCATTGCTGGAGAAAATGTACTTGAAAAGGAAGGGACTTGAGATTGGATGTGATCAGTAGCATTGACATACACCAAATAAACTAGATAAAAAAAAAGGGGAAGAAATTATGTTTTTAAATTTATTTTGCGATCGATTTGAACTGTGATTACGGAAAAACTATCAGCGAATTATTCTAATATCTGCAGGAAATTCCCCCATGGATTTTCTACTCTCAACCAGACGGCACTTCATCTGTGCGCTATGTGGAAGCTGTACAGCCCTTGGGAGGAGGAGATTCATCTACCCACCCCCCTCATTCAGATCCCTCATTGCTATCCTTTTGTTTTTTTGAACTCTCTCCTTCATTCCTTCCACATGTCTCTGCTAAATGTATAGTTCAATAATTCCTTAGAACAGTCCAGTAATCATGTCAGCCTGTGTTAGATCTGGTATTGAACCTCCACCTTTACTCTCAATATTTTATATTGCACAGATCTACAGTGCATCCGGAAAGTATTCACAGCACTTAACTTTTTCTACATTTTATGTTATTTTACAGCCGTATTCCGAAATGAATTAAATTCATTATTTTCCTAAAAATTCTACAAACAATACCCCATATCATGACAGCATGAAAGAAGTTTGTTTGAAATCTTTGCAAATTTATTTAAAAAAAAACAAACAAACACGTACATACACAAAAGTGAGTACACCCCTCACATTTTTGAAAATATTTTATTATATCTTTTCATGTGACAAAGACCTTGCACTCCTCCACCTTCCAACTGAGGATGCTCCACAGATGCTCAATGGAGTTTAGGTCTGGAGACATGCTTGGCCAGTCCATTACCTTTAGCCTCAGCTTCTTTAGCATGGCAGTGGTCACCTTGGAGGTGTATTTGGGATCATTATCATATTGGAATACTGCCCTGCAGCCCAGTCTCTGAAGGGAGAGGATCATGCTCTGCTTCAGTATGTCACAGTACATGTTGGCATTCATGGTTCCCTCAATGAACTGTAGCTCCCCAGTGCCAGCAGCACTCATACATCCCCAGAACATGACACTCCCACCACCATGCTAGACTGTAGGCAAGGCACACTTATATTTGTACTCTTCACCTGGTTGCCAGCACACACGTTTGACACCATCTGAACCAAATAAGATTGTCTTGCTCTCATCAGACCACAGGACATGGTTCCAGTAATCCATGTCCTTAGTCTGCTTGTCTTCAGCAAACTATTTGCGGCCTTTCTTGTGCATCATCTTTAGAAGAGGCTTCCTTCTGGGACGACAGCCATGCAGACCAATTTGATGCAGTGTGTGGCGTATGGTCAGAGCACTGACAGACTGACCCCCCAACCCCTTAGTCTCTGCAGCAATTCTGGCAGCACTCATACGTCTATTTCCCAAAGGCAATCTCTGGATAGGACGCTGAGTGCATGCACCCAACTTCTTTGGTCAACCATGTTGAAGCCTGTTCTGAGTAGAACCTGTTCTGTTAAACCGCTGTATGATCTTGCCAACTATGCTGCAGCTCATTTTCAGGGTCTTGGCAAACTTCTTATAGCCTAGGCCATCTTTATGTAGAGCAACAATTCATTTTTTTCAGATCCTCAGAGAGTCATTTGCCACGAGGTGCCATGTTGAACTTCCAGTGACCAGTATGAGAGAGTAAGAGCGATAACACTAAATTTAACACACCTGTTCCCCATTCACACCTGAGACCTTGTAACACTAATGACTCACATTACACTGCAGAGGGAAAATGGCTAATTGGGCCCAATGTGGACATTTTCACTTAGGGTTGTACTCACTTTTGTTGCCAGCGATTTAGACATTAATGGCGGTGTGTTGAGTTATTTTAAGGGGACAGCAAATTCACACGGTTATACAAGCTGTACACTCACTACTTTACATTGTAGCAAAGTGTGATTTCTTCAGTGTTGTCACATGAAAAGATATAATAAAAGATTTACAAAAATGTGAGGGGTGTACTCACTTTTGTGAGATATTGTAAGTATTCACAGCCTTTGCTCAATACTTTGTTGAAGCACATTTGGCACCAATTACAACCTCGGGTCTTTTTTAGGTATGATGCTACAAGCTTTGCACACCTATTTTTTGGCAGTTTCTCCCATTCTTCTTTGCAGGACCTCTCAAGCTCCATCAGGTTGGATGGGGAGCGTCGGTGCACAGCCATATTCAGATCTCTCCAGAGATGTTCAATCGGGTTCAAGTCTGGGCCACTCACGGACATTTCCAGAGTTGTCCCGTAGCCACTCCTTTGTTATCTTGGCTGTGTGCTTAGGGTTGTTGTCCTGTTCTAAGACGAACATTCGCCCAGTCTGAGGTCCAGAGCGCTCTGGAGCAGGTTTTCATCACGGATGTCTCTGTACATTGCTGCATTCCTCTTTCCCTCGATCCTTACTAGTCTCCCAGTTCCAGCCACTGAAAAACAAACCCACAGCGTGATGCTGCCACCCCCATGCTTCACGGTAAGGATGGTATTGGCCAGGTGATGCGCAGTGTCTGGTATCCTCCAGACAAAACGCTTGACATTCAGGCCAAAGAGTTCAATCTTTGTTTCATCAGACAAAATAATTTTGTTTCTCATGGTCTGAGAGTCCTTCAGGTGCCTTGTGGCAAACTACAGGCAGGCTGTCATGTGCCTTTTGCTGAGGAGTGGCTTCTATCTGGCCACTCTACCGTACAGGCCAGATTGGTGGAGTTCTGCGGAAATGTTTTTTCTTCTGGAACGTTCTCCGCTCTCCTCAGAGAAAAGCTGGAGCTCTGTCAGAGTGACCATCGAGTTCTAGGTAACCGCTCTAAGCCCTTTGCTCAGTTTTGCCAGGTGGTCCGCTCTCAGAAGACTTCTGGTGGTTCCAAACTAATTCTATTTACAGATGATGGAGACCACTGTGCTCACTGCCACCATCAATGCTGCAGAAATATTTGTGTACCCTTCCCCAGATCTGTGCCTCCATAGAATGCTGTCTCAGAGGTCTACAGACAATTCCTTTGACTTCATGGCTTGGTTTGTGCTTTGACATGCACTGTTAACTGTGGGACCTTATATAGACAGGTGTGTGCCTTTCCAAATCATGTCCAATCAACTGAATTTACCACAGGTGGACTCCAATGAAGTTGTAGAAAGATTTCAAGATTTATCAGTGGAAACAGGATGCACCTGACCTCAATTTTGAGTGCCAAAGGCTGTGAATACTTATGTACATTTGATTTTGTTTTTTTATTTTTAATAAATTTGCAAAGATTGCAAACAAACTTCTTTCACATTGTCATTATGGGGTATTATTTGAAGCATTTTGAGGAAAATAATGCATTTAATACATTTTTGGAATAAGGCTGTAACAGAACATAAAAAGTGAAGCACTGTGAACACTTTCCAAATGCCCTGTATGTTTATCATTTTACAGTTGAAAAAAGTGTACAATATCTGAAATTTGTAACAAACATGATAATGACATTAAACCCTAGGGAGGCAACCCGTCGATCGCGGGAAGCCGGCCGGTAGATCTCGATCAGGGCTGTGTGCTGATTGCTTTCGCCAGGCTCCACGCTGTTGCTCTCTTCAGTAGCAGAGAGGAGCAAGAGGCAAAGCCCTGCTGGGTGCAGGGCAGGAACCGGAGCTGCTTTAGGCAACTTTGCAAGTTAACTAGCAGATGATTGGTTGCTAGGTGGTCCTAGCAACCAATCATCAGCTTGGTAACATAAAAAAGTTTACTAAAGCAGCTCCCGTCCCGCCCTCCATCCAGCACCGCTCCTCTGTGATGTACAAACGCTGTAAGGTAGGAGAGATCTACCTACAGCTGTGTGTTTGGAGCAACAGGGAAAAATAAAACTATAGATTGGCAGAGGGCACTACTTGGGGGGGGGGGGAGAAACAGAGGATAGGGCTAGGCGGGGGGGGGGGGGGGGGGCA
>BLSH010296668.1:188273-201107 GCA_018402905.1 Glandirana rugosa
AGAGGGCACTATTGTGGGGGGTTGGAGAGGAAACTGCTATGGGGAAGGTACTACAGGGGGGGTTGGTACAGAGGGTATTGCTATGGGATGGCACACTACAGGGGGGATAGGGGGAAGAGGAGAACACTGCTATGAGGGGCACTACACAGAAGGGGGAAGAGGACACTGCTATGGGGGGCACTACAGAGGGGGGCAGAGGACATGGCTATGATGGGGGAAGAGGGCATTACAGTGGAGGGGGATGGCAGAGGACACTGCTATGGGGGGGGGGGCACAGGACACTACTGTTAGGGGGTCAGAAAACACTACCATGTGCGTGTGTGGGGGGGGGGCAGAGGACACTACGGGGGGGGGGGCATAGTCTAATACTAGGGAGGGAATGATGTGAAAGGAGGCAGAGGACACAGCTGTGGATGAGGGGATGGCAGAGGATACTACTGTGGTGGGGTGGGGGGTGATGCCCCAACCCCCTCCTTCCGCTGGGGATCTTTGATTTCCTACAGGTTTCCCAGGTAAATCTCAGCCTCTGAAAGGTTGCCTACCCCTGCATTAAATGATCATTTCATCTTTTTGCAGGAAAAAAAAAAAAGGGATTTTATTAAAACTTACCGTAAAAAATCCTTTTCTCCGAGTTCACTGACAGACGCAGCCCTCCATTACGTGTGGGTTTATGCTGGTCTCACTAGGAGTTAACTAGGCAGGGAAAAGAAACAGCTGGCCCCTTCCTTCCCACATAAAGCCCCTCCACAGAATAGCTCACCAGTTCATACACAAGCCGTACAAGAACAGAGCGTAGAGGGGTGGGTGCTGCGTCTGTCAGTGAACTCGGAGAAAAGGATTTTCGGTAAGTTTTAATAAAATCCCTTTTTCTCCTATCGTTCACTGACAGACGCAGCTCTCCATTACATGTGGGGATGTCCCCAAGCTGTGTCAAAAAAGAGGGGTGGGTAAACGCTAAACAGTACCCAACTGAACCTCTAAGGAGGCGCCAGACGCGCCTACACTGCCGCCTGCAAAACTTTGCGGCCAAAAGCAGCATCTGAAGATGCTAACACATCAACTTTATAAAACTTAGTGAAAGTGTGAACCAAGGCCCAAGTGGCCGCCTTGCACACCTGTGACACTGAAGCCTGGTGTCTAAAAGCCCAGGAAGTGCCAACAGCCCGGGTAGAATGAGCTGTGACCGGAAAAGGGGGAACCTTGCCCCGAACAGAATACGCATGGGTCACGGTCTGTCTGATCCAAAGAGAAATCGTAGCCGACGAGGCCGCCAACCCTTTGCACGGACCCTCTGACAGCACAAACAAGGCATCAGCTTTTCGAAAAGAAGCTGTAGCAGCCAAGTACACTCGTAAGGCCCTCACTACGTCCAAAGTATGCAACTCAATCTCTTTTGGGTGCGATGGACGAGGGCACAATGAAGGAAGATCAATATCTTCATTAATGTGAAAGGAAGAAACCACCTTCGGAAGGAATGAAGAAGAGGGTCGCAAGACCGTCTTGTCCCTATGTAGGACCAGGTAGGGAGACTTGCACGATAGTGCTGCTAATTCAGACACCCGTCTGGCGGAAGTGATGGCAACTAAAAAGGCCACCTTCTGCGACAGCAATTGTAAGGATATCTCCCTGATATTCTCATATGGCGGTTTCTGAAGTACAGAAAGCACCAAATTCAGATCCCACGGAGCCATCGGAGCCTTCACCCGAGGCGCCACATGTCGCACACCTTGTACAAAGGTACGAATCAAGGAGTGCAAAGCCAAAGGTCTCTGAAAAAGAATCGCCAGAGCCGATATCTGGCCCATGAGTGTGCTCAAAGCCAGTTTTTTGTTCAAGCCTTGCTGCAAAAAAGTCAGGACCCTGGACACAACATAAGAGCGAGGGTTATGACCCTCCGCCTCGTACAAAGCTATACAAGCCTTCCAGGTGCAGTGGTAAATCTTGCGGGAAGTACACTTGCGAGCCTTCAACAACGTAGGGATCACTGAGTCAGCGACTCCCCTGTCTCTTAACACCTGGGACTCAATAGCCAAGCCGTCAAAGCCAGCAAGGGTAAAGCAGGGAGCAAGATGGGCCCCTGAGACAGAAGGTCGTCTCGCACTGGGAGCTGCCAAGGAGCGTCTGCCACCATGTGCACCACATCGGCGTACCAAGTGCGCCGAGGCCAATCAGGAGCCACCAGGATTATTGGTAGCCCCTCCGCCACTATCCTGCGTATCAATCGCGGAAGCAGTTTTATCGGAGGGAAGGCGTACAGAAGGCCCGAGAGGGCCACCAGAGCGTCCGTGGCCACTGCCAACGGACCCTTCGTTCTGGACACAAAGGTCTCCACCTTGTGATTGAATCGAGACGCCATGAGATCCACGTCTGGCGTCCCCCATCTGCGGCAAATCTGATCGAACACCTCCGGGTGGAGAGACCACTCTCCCTGGTCCAGCGTCTGGCGACTGAGAAAGTCCACCTGCCAGTTCTCCACACCTGGAATGTAAATGGCAGAGATTGCCGGAACGTGACGTTCCGCCCACCGTAGTATCAGAGTTGCCTCCGCCGCAGCTGCTGGACTCCTTGTGCCGCCTTGATGCTTCACATACGCCACTGCTGTGGCATTGTCCGATTGAATTCGAATTGGACGACCCTGCAATCTCACTGTCCAGTGAAAAACACACAATCCGATTGCTCTCAGCTCCAGTACATTGATGGGGAGGCGAGCCTCCTGTGCCGACCAACGGCCCTGGGCAGAGAGCTGCCCCAGGATCCCTCCCCAGCCTGAAAGACTGGCATCCATGGTGATGATCACCCACAGAAGGGGCAGGAACGACTTCCCCTGAGTCAGTGCCAAGTCCCGAAGCCACCAGGTCAGACACGCCCTGGTCTGGGAGCTCAGACGGATATGAAGGTCCAAGGACCGAGGGGACCTGTCCCACCGAGCCAGAATTGCTCGCTGAAGGAGACGAGTGTGACTCTGGGCTAATGGGACCGCCTCGAACGACGAGACCATGAGCCCCAGCACCCGCATACAGAACCGTAATGAAGACCGACGGTGCGACAGGAGAGTTCGCATTGCCGACTGCAGAGACAGCAACTTGGCTGGAGGGAGGAACACCTGCGCCTGTTCTGTGTCCAGAATTAGACCCAGATACTCCAGGCAACAGGATGGAGAGACCGACAACTTCTGCAGGTTGAGTAACCAACCGAAGTCCTGCAGCGATGTCATTGTGATTCTCACATTCTCCTCCAGAGCCTAGACGGACTCCACTCGCAGGAGCAGGTAGTCTAGGTAGGCTACCACCGCAATGCCTCTCTGTCGGAGCAACGCCAACACCGGGGCTAGCAGTTTTGTGAAAACTAGAGGTGCTGAAGCCAGGCCAAAGGGGAGTCCCACAAATTGAAAGTGGAGGTCTCCCACTGCAAAGCGCAGGAAGCACTGATGCCGTGGAAGAATGGGTACATGGAGGTACGCATCCCTGATGTCCAGGGACGCCAGAAATTCCCCCTGATGAAAGGCAGCCACGACCGAGCGGATAGATTCCATCCGGAATTTCCGCGCCCTGACATACCGGTTAAGGGCCTTCAGGTCCAGTACTGGCCGAACACCCCCTTTTTTTTAGGAACCACAAATAGATTTGAGTAGAAACCTCGAAACCTCTCTTCTGGAGGCACTGGCACGATCACCCCCTGGTCCGAAAGTGCTTGGAAAGCCCCAAAAAGAGCCTACCGGCGGTCCTGCGGGAGCCCTAAGTTTGATGGGAAGAACCTGTCTGGGGGTAGAGTGTTTTCCTCTATCCCGTACCCGGTGGACACCACTTCCCGGACCCAACGATCGGGAATGTGGGCCAGCTACCGGCCTGCGAACCCCAGAAGACGTCCCCCCACCCGAATCCCGGGTGGGGGCAACCCATCAGGCTGAGGATGACTTGTCCTCCGCCTTTTCGGTTTTGCGCTGCCACTGCCGTTTTCCGGCCCCTGCAGCAACCTTACGGGGCGGGTCCCTTTACCTGCTGCGCCCGGGGTGCGAAAAAAACCTCTTCTGACCCAAGGGAGGGGGCCCCTGTTTACGGCGAAACTCACGCCTGTGGGGTTCTGGAAGGAAGGTACTCTTACCTCCCATGAAGTCCTTAATAATCTCATCCAAACGTGGACCAAATAGACGTCCACCCTGAAAAAGGAGGTCAGCAAGCCCCTTTTTGGAAGCATGGTCACCGGACCAAGAACGCAACCAAAGTAACCGTCTGAGTATGACGGCAAAAATCGTTATTCTGGATAACATCGGCAGTAAATCAACGGCCGCATCACAAAGGTACTTGAACCCTTGGAGCAAAAAACTCAGCCCTCTGCGACGCATCCATCAGGCGACTTCTTTCCAGATCCTTCTGGAGCTCTTCCATACGCTCATACAGATGTTGAGCCGCCATGGCGGACGCCAGGGCTGGTTGCACGGCAGAGCTTGCCACCAGGAACAGCGACTTTAAAAGCGGTTCTGTTTTTCTATCAGCGGGATCCTTAAAAGAAGGGGTCCCTTCCAGAGGAATGGTCGTCGCCTTATTAAGGCGGGCCATCGGTGGGTCTACCACAGGCGATTCCCATTTTTTCAAAGAGCTTTCCTCAAAGGGATAGCGAGCAGCGAACCGTTTTGACAGCGAAGAGTGCTGAGGACGCTGCCATTCACGATAAAGAAAATGATCAAAAAAAGTCATTGTAGGGGTAAGCCTTGGGGACCCTAAGGGGTCTAGAGGACCCACACACATACGCAGCAGACTGCGATTCGCCATCCCACGTGTATTGCAGAGGCATGCAGTCAAAATGGCCGCAGTGAAACACTAGAGGCCGAAAAACACCTTCAGGGAGCGCGCAGTACCGCAAACGGCCGCTCTGAGCGCTAGAGGGAAAGCCCCATAGGCCCAATATGTCTGCAGCTATGGCAAAATGGTCCACCGCAAAATGGCGGCCAATCGCCGCATGGCAGCGATAAAAAGGGATTTTATTATAACTTAACGTAAAATCCTTTTCTCTGAGTTCACTGACAGACGTAGCTCTTCTTAATTGACACGTGGGGTTTTATGTCGTCCTATCAGGAGTGACTAGGCAAAACAGATGCAAAAGCATCAGGGATAGGCTGGCCCCTCCCATGGGGGCCGTCCTCACCTGAGCCTATAAAACCCCCTGCTGGCCAATGGCATTCAGTTTGTCACAAGCAGTGCAACAAAAAAAAAATCAGAGGGGTGGGAGCTGCGTCTGTCAGTGAACTCAGAGAAAAGGATTTTACGGTAAGTTATAATAAAATCTCTTTTTCTCTTACGTTCACTGACAGACGCAGCTCTTCTTAATTGACCCGTGGGGACGTCCCAAAGCAGTGCCAAAAACTAGAGGGGTGGGCAAACAACAACAACAACAACTGTACCCAACAGAACCCTCTCAGGGAGCGCTAGACGCACTCACACCGCTGCTCGCAAAACTTTGCGGCCAAAAGCAGCATCCGCAGATGCCGACACATCAATTTTGTAAAAATAGTAAACGTGTGCACCGAGGCCCAAGTGGCCGCTTTGCACACCTGAGACACCGAAGCCTGGTGCCTGAACGCCCAGGAGGTACTGACCGACCTGGTGGAATGAGCCGTGACAGGAAAGGGGGAAACCTTGCCCCGAAGATCATACGCATGGGTCACGGTCTGTCTAATCCAATGGGAAATAGTAGCCAACGAGGCTGCCGAACCCTTTTTGGAGCCCCCGGGTAACACAAACAATGAGTCAGACTTCCGAAAAGAAGCTGTAGCACTCAAATAAACCCGCAGGGCCCTCACCACATCCAAAGAGTGTAACTCAAATTCCTTATGATGTTTTGGGTGAGGACATAATGAAGGAAGGACAATATCCTCATTCAAATGAAAAGAAGAGACCACCTTTGGAAGGAAAGAAGGTGGAAGTCGCAACACCGCCTTGTCATTATGAAGAATCAAGTACCGGGACTTGCAGGACAAGGCAGCCAATTCCGACACCCGCCGCGCGGATGTGACAGCCACCAAGAAGGCAACCTTCTGCGACACAAGGGATTGTCCCTAATCTTCTCATACGGTGGTTTGTGCAAAACAGAGAGCACCAGATTCAAAGACGCCACCATCCGAATCAGATTGGCGTACCAAGTGCGCCGAGGCCAATCGGGAGTGACCAGGATCGTCGGAATGCCTTCCGCAGCTATCCTATGCAGAATCCGAGGCAACAGCTTCAGGGGAGGGAAGAGGTATAGTAACCGGTACCGACCCCAAGGAGCCACCAGCGCGTCCGTGGTGACCGCCAGCGGATCTCTTGTTCTGCACACGAAGGTCTCGACCTTGTGATCGAACCTGGACGCCATGAGGGCTACCTCTGGTGTGCCCCACTTGCAGCAAATCTGGCGAAACACCTCTGGATGCAGGGATCATTCCCCTTGGTCCAGTGTCTGACGACTGAGAAAGTCCGCCTGCCAGTTCTCCACTCCTGGAATGTAGATTGCGGAGTGCGCCGGAACCCCTTGTCCCTCCCTGATGGTTCACATATGCCACTGCTGTGGCGTTGTCCGATTGAACCCAGACAGGGAGGCCCTGCAGCCTTGTCGACCAACAGGACAAGCAAAGCTTGAGCGCTCTCAGTTCCAACACATTTATCGGAAGTCGAGCTTCCTGAGTTGACCAACGGCCCTGGGCAGACAACCGACCCAACACCCCCCCCCCCAGCCCTTCAGGCTGGCATCCATTGTCACAATTGACCAGTTGAGGGGAAGAAAAGACTTTCCCAGAGTCAATGCTGGAGCCTGGAGCCACCAAGTCAGTGATCCCCTGGTCTGGTGGTCCAAACGGATCAGTCTGTCCAGAGAAAAAGGAGATTTGTCCCATTTTGACAGAATCGCCTTCAGCAAGAGCCGGGTGTGACTCTGGGCGTAAGGAATCGCCTCGAAGGATGAAACCATGAGACCCAACACCCGCATGCAGAACCTTAGGGAGGACCTCCGGCGCGACAGCAGGGTCCTCACGGCCGCTTGCAGCCCCAATAGTTTGTTGGGAGGCAAGAACACCTTCGCCTGAGTCGTGTGTAGAATTAGACCGAGGTACTCCAGGCGACATGAGGGGGCAAGCGAGGACTTTTGCAGGTTGATGAGCCAACCGAAGTCTTAGTGTGGAGGCCGTGATTGACACGTCCTCCTTCAAGGACACTACCGACTCTGCCCTAAAGAGCAGGTCGTCGAGGTATGCTACCACTGCGATACCTCTCTGTCTTAGCAGTGCTAGGACCGGTGCCAACACCTTGGTGAACACCCTGGGAGCCGAGGCCAGACCGAAAGGTAGGGCCACAAACTGGTAGTGCAGGTCTCCCACTGTGAAGCGCAGAAAACGCTGGTGTTTTTGGCAGATGGGCACGTGCAGATAGGCGTCCCTGATGTCCAGGGATGCCAAGAATTCCCCTTGATGCAGGGCGGCAACGACCGAGCGAACGGACTCCATCTGGAACTTCTGTGCTTTGACAAAGCAGTTGAGAGCTTTGAGGTCTAGAATCAGCCTGAACCCGCCCTTTTTGGGCACCACAAAGAGGTTTGAGTAAAAACCGCAGAACCTCTCCTCCAGTGGAACTGGCACCACGACGCCCATGTCCGCAAGGGACTGGACCGCGCCTAACAGCTCCTCCAGACGCCCCTGCGGGAGTCTCAGGTTTGAGGGAAAGAACCTGTCTGGGGGCAGAGCTTTGAACTCTATCCGGTATCCGGTGGACACCATATCCAGGACCCAACGATCTGAGATGTGAGCTGTCCAGCAGTCCGCAATTCCAATAACCGGCCCCCCACCCGAGAGATGGGCGGGGGCAACCCGTCACGCTGAGGAGGGCTTATCCTCCGCTTTACCGGGTTTCCGTTGCCAGGTTCTCTTACCCAGAAAAAGAGGGGCCCTGTCGTCGGCGAAAGTCCCGCCGTTTGGGTTCCAGAAGAAAGACGCTTCCCCCCCATGAAATCCTTAATGATTTCGTCAAGCTGCGGTCCAAACAAATGACCCCCCTGGAAGGGAAGGTCCGTGAGGCGCTTCTTAGACGCCTGATCACCCGACCAAGACCTCAGCCACAACACCCGTCTGATGATTACTGCAAAGGCGGAAATTTTGGACAGCATGGGCATGATGTCCAGCAGGGAGTCGCACAGATAATGGAGGCCTTCCGCCATGTGTTGCACCTTATGCAACTTATTCCTCACACAATTGCAACTTAAATATTTGCTCACCGAGGAGAGGCACTCAAAAAGAGACTGTGCTGTCATTGCTGAGGCCAGAGCTGGCCGCATAGCAAAACCTGCTACCTGAAAGACAGCCTTAGACACTATTTCCGTGCAACGATCCGCCACGTCCTTAATGGGGTGAACCCTCCACAGGAAGGGTTGTAGCCTTATTCAGACAGCCACCGGTGGGTCCACCGAAGGGGAAGCCCACCGCTTAAGGAAAGCGTCCTCAAAGGGATAGCGCTCCGCAAAACGCTTAGGCAAGGTGAAGGAATTTTTGGGGAAACCCCATTCCTTAAAAACAGCCCGCTCAAAAAATTGATCATAGGGAAAAGCCCTAGGGGACTTAGGATGCCTCAAAGACCCACAGACATAAGTGAAAGTCTGCGCCTCCGCTAACTGATCAAGGCGCAGGGCCTGGCGAATGTCAACAATTAGCGCCGCCAGAATTGCCCTGTCGCGCGCCACTGAGGTCCCCTGGTCCTCTTCAGTATCTGAGAGAACCAATTCGCCTTCAGAGAGTGCCACGGGGGTCCCCGTGACAACCGAAGCGACTTCATGATCTTAATCCTCGCCTGAGGAGACATGGGGGCCAGGCGCTTAGCGGGGGGCTCCGGGGCCGGAGCAGTAACCACCTTTGGAATGAATTCCAGAAAAAGAGCCCGCAAAAGGTCCAAAGTGACCGCAGGGGCTTGTGCGGAGCGCTGCTCTGCCGGCTCAAAATCAGAGGGCGCTGCAATTACTAGGTGCACCCGACAGGGAAAAAGCTACCGCTAAATTTTAACTGCCCCGGATTCCGCTCCCCACGCCCTAAGGCGGGGTCGGGGTCCACTCACCAGTCCGACGGGCGTTGCGGGTAGCCACCCGAAGCAGACTTACCCCCCTTGTCCCGGGAAGGATTGCTGCTGGCCAAGGCCACTGGAAAGACAAAAGCCAGACCCTGGGCACAAGTGGCAACAGCCACAGTCCACCCGCACGGAACGGGCCCTGAGTGACGTAGCCCTGTAATTTCAGGGTAGCTCGCCAGGAGGTGGCCGGGCAGGGCAAAGCTTTGGATTCATGATATCCGCTCTATGCCAAAGCCGGCTACTTGATAGAAGTCTTCATTTTTTCCTCAGAGAAAATTTACATGCGGAAAACGCAGGTCCCAGAGGGAACCCAGTCAACTCCTTTGCACTAGGCAAACAAAACTGAATGCTATTGGCCAGCAGGGGGTTTTATAGGCTCAGGTGAGGACGGCCCCCATGGGAGGGGCCAGCCTATCCCTGATGCTTTTGCATCTGTTTTGCCTAGTCACTCCTGATAGGACGACATAAAACCCACGTGTCAATTAAGAAGAGCTGCGTCTGTCAGTGAACGTAAGAGAAAAAAAATTTTTTTTTTGGGTCGCCGGTCCTCCTTTCCGCCCCTAAAAAAAAAGGGGGGGGGGAAAGGCAGGAACTCACTCACCACTCCGAAGAGCGCCGTGGGTAGCCATCCAGTCCCAGACCTTCCGCCTCTTCTTGGGCGGTATGCTGCAGGCCAGAGAAATCGCCCTTCCTGAATCGCATCCGAGGCTGGGCGAAAGGGGGGATCACCCCAGGCCGCCCGCACGGAACGGGCATGATGCGGCAGGTCCCCATACGTCGGGACTGGCTTGCATCGGTCGGTCAGGTCGGGGATTGTACAGAGCCCATGGACTCTCTATGCCCCGACCGGCTTCCTAATAGCAGATTGATCTTGATAGAAGACAAAAAATTTAAATAAAAGAATGGTCATAAACAGAACCACAATTCCCCTACTGGGAAGCCAGGTCAACTAATTGCAAACTAGGCATTTAGACTGGTGAGCTATTCTATGGAGGGGGTTTATGTGGGAAGAGAGGACGGCCCCATGGGAGGGGCCAGCTGTTTCTTTTTCCTGCCTAGTTAACTCCTAGTGAGACCAGCATAACCCACACGTAATGGAGAGCTGCGTCTGTCAGTGAACGATAGGAGAAAAAAGCATTGCACCTATGACTCCTGCAGTCTTGTCAGTGTATCTGTCTGCTCATACCTCGTATGGGGAGGCAGATACACACTGACAGGAAGAGATAATGAACTACCAGAGTGCTCAACAGCGCGCTCTGTTGGTTAATTATTAATTGAGTAATACAAGCTGACAGCCGCAAGGGGTGTAGGTACTTGTAGTTTTCCATTCACAGAACTCTGAGTGAATGGTAAGGCCAGACGGGAGCATTTTTTTTTTTAAATAGTGACAGCAAGCAGGGAGAGATCTTCCCACACTTGCTGCCACTAGATGCAGCGGGTCGTGGAGACACTGCAGGAGAGGAAAAGAGTGTAACATGGAACATATTCCCAGAAGTGAACTTATCCTTTAACGGATGATGTATATTAAACGGTTCCACACCGCGCTCAGTATTTACTGCGGCAGTGTGGACGTTTAGCGCGAAATACATCACAGGTGATGGAATTTGCTGCTCAGTGATTGCAGCATTCTAGTCTGCATCTTCCCAAGGTAATACTTAAAATCTGGCCTGTTGGTGGGTCCCGAGGACAGGAGTTGAGAACCACTGTGCTAGAGCCTTTCAATGGGGGCATAAGAGATCTACTGATCCCTGTCACTGGGATCAGTTAGATCTCTTATGCCCATGGTAGCCCAGCCCCCCCCACAGTTAGAACATGCCCAGGGAACATAGTTAACCCCTAGATCGCCCCCTGCAGGTTAACCCCTTCACTGCCAATGACATTTATACAGTAATCAGTGGACATTTAAATTTCTGATCGCTGTATAAATGTCATTGGTCCCAAAAACGTGTCAAAAGCTGATGAAAAAAAAATGTTTTTTTATATATTTTTTTTGGATTTTAATTTTAGCAAAAAGTAAGAAATATTGTTGTTGTTTTTTTTTGCAAAATTCTTGCTCTTTGTTTATACCGGCGATCAGAAATGACACAGCGGTGATCAAATACCACCAAAAGAAAGCTCCATTTGTGGGAAAAAAAAGGAGGACACAAATTTCATTTGGGTACAACTTCGCACGACCTCGCAATTGTCAGTTAAAGCGACACAGTGCCGATTTGCAAAAAGTGCTCTGGTCAGGAAGGGGGTAAAACTTTTCGGGGCTCAAGTGGTTAAAGTGGTTGTCAACCTGAGACAACCACTTTAACCTACAGGATAGCCTAGCATAAGGCTTACCTGTAGGTACCCTGCATATCTCCCAAACCTGTACGGTTCAGGAGATAAGCAGTGTTATGCATGTGCCGACGTCATTTCGGCACATGCGCAGTGAAGACACGGCCACCGTGCCGTTTCTCCACTGACACTGTGCCGTGACAGGCACGCGACTCCAGCCAGTCACAGAGCCGGAGTCGCGGCCCCGGAAGGAAAAAGGGGCTGAAGATGGATGCGGCCAGCGCAAGGGACAGCGCTGGACTCGTTCGCAGGTAAGTGGCACATAATGGGTTACTATGCGATGCATAGTAACCCATTATGCTTCTAATTTACAGGTGTATATAGAGGAAGTAAACCCCATCTGGGTTTACTTCCTCTTTAATATATCTGTCTCTGGGTGAACCTTGTTGGGTTTTTTTTTCCATGCTCCCTTACTTGTACTTAAAATCTGTAATAAAACTATTGAACAAGAAAAATAGGGGGAAAAGGCAATGGTTTCTGATACACTTCAGTTAACTAACCAGCATCCTGTTAGGACTGTTTCTACTTTAAAGACTCAATTCCCAAAACAGAGATTTTCAAAGCCCCACAGTTTTAGCTTTCTAGGGAGCTAGCTCTAAAAAAGCAGCAAACTAATTAGAACATACCAGTTTTCCAAACGATTGACTCACTCTTGCCTTCATCTGGCTTCTCAGACTCCTTGTTGGAGATGCAGGAATCTTCTCTTGTATACGGGACACAGATGCATGATGAATACTAAGAAATGAAAGCACATTTTTGTTGATAACTAAAAGCTTTCTTAGGTTTACATGAGAGTACTATTAGGAAAATATAGCTGCTACAAAAGCAAATTTAGGAATCCCGAGGAAGATCTGTTGAGGAATGAAACTTTTTAAGTACTCTTATTGAGGATTTCTAGCAGCACTGGTGTGCGGGAAGAGTGAATTTATTTTCGGGCAATACAGGATGCAGTCTCCCACTGAATTGCTATATGAATAATAAATGCACTCTGCAACCACAGATAAATTACATAATTCTTTCGGGATCTTTGCTGCAAACAGTATTCATATTACTATTAGACTATTGGCAGTGGAGCATTAGTCACTGATTAGAGCTTGACGGACAGTCCACATTGGACAGATACAACATCTTTTGACATACTTGTAAAAGAGCTCTGTGAACATCTATTGATGACACAGCCCTGGCGGTATATGCTTTGACCTGCAATATGTCATAATAGGCAACAACAGTGCAGGTGAATTTCCTGTGAAAGCTCCTATCATACATGCAGACTGGTTGTCTGTTTTTCATCCATCCGTTGACTGATGTAAAATGGACATTAACCACTTCCCGACCGCCGTATGCAGAATGACGGCTGGGAAGTGGCCGAGTTATCCTGACTGGACGTCCTCAGGATAACAAGCCGCCGTGCGCCCGGGGGGGGGGGGGGGGG
>BLSH010296668.1:201498-218236 GCA_018402905.1 Glandirana rugosa
TGCCACCAGTGCCCCTATCAATGCATACCAGTGCCACACATCAGTGCCCACCATTGCCACCTACCAGTGCCCATCAGTGCCACCTATCAGTGCCCAGTGCTGCCTATGAGTGCCAATCAGTGCTGTCTATTAGTGCCCATCAGTGCCGCTTAGCAGTGTCCGTCAGTGCTGCATATCAGTGCCCATCAGTGCTGTATACCAGTGCCACCTCTCAGGACCCGTCAGTGCTGCTTACCAGTGCTGCCTAACAGTGCTCATCATCGCTGCATATAAGTGCCTCATCATCAGTGCCACCTCATCAGTGCCGCCTCATCAGTGCCAATCAGTACTGCCACATCAGTGCCCGTCAGTGTAGCCTCATCAGTGCCCACTAGTGATGGAGAAAATTTACTTATTTACAAAGTTTTGTGACAAAAATAGAGATTTTTTTTTTTTTTTCAAAATTTTTGGTCTTTTTTTATTTTTAGCGCAAAAAATAAAAACCGCAGGGGTGATCAAATACCACCAAAAGAAAGCTCTATTTGTGGGAACAAAATGATAAAAATGTTGTTTGGGTACAGCGTCGCACGACCGCGCAATTGTCATTCAAAGCGCAACAGCACTGAAAACTGAAAATTGGTCTGGTAGTAAAGTGTTCTAAGTGCATAGTATTGAAGTGGTTAATGCATCTCTATGGAAAAACGGATCTAAACAGATGATCATCCATTTATATCCACTTCTGTCAACATCCATGTTTTGGAACAGATCAAAGCCCTTTTTCTTTCTTTAAAAAAAAAAATAAAATAAAATAATGGATTGGATGAAAAACTAACGTTAACAGACAAAACGTTTTTGCATGACAGAATGGCTCGTAGAGTCATGACAAACAGATGAAAACTTCATCCGTTCTTTCTTTGAAAAAACGTGACTGAACTGAACAAACGAATGGTCCGCATATGAGAAAAATAGGATTTTTTGACTTACCGTAAAAACCTTTTCTCTGAGTTCATTGACAGACGCAGCCTCTTATTCATGATACGTGGGTTTATGCACCTTTTACCAGGAGTAGACTAGGCAGAACGAAGTTCAGAAAAGCAAAGCTGGCCCCTCCCAGGGGGCCGTCCTCACTCAGCATATAACCCCTCAGCCCTGCATAGCATATCAGTTTGTAACAAGCCGTACAAACACAACACAGAGGGGTGAGTGCTGCGTCTGTCAATGAACTCAGAGAAAGGGTTTTACGGTAAGTAAAAAAATCCTATTTTCTCTTACGTTCATTGACAGACGCAGCCTCTTATTCATGACACGTGGGGACGTCCCAAAGCAGGGTCTACAAAGAGGGGTGGGTAAACAACAACTGTACCCAACAGAATGATCTCGGGAGGCGCCAGCTGCGCCTACACCGCTGCCTGCAAAACTATGCGGCCAAAAGCAGCATCCGCGGATGCTGACACATCAACTTTGTAAAACTTCACAAAAGTGTGCACCGAGGCCCAAGTAGCCGCCTTGCACACCTGAGACACTGGACGCTTGGTGTCTGAAAGCCCAGGAAGTGCTAATTGCCTTGGTGGAATGAGCCGTGGCCCGGAAAAGGGGGTTCTTGGCCCCGCACAGCATACGCATGGGTCACAGTCTGTCTGATCCAACGTGAAACAGTGGCCGACGAAGCCGCCAAACCTTTGCACGGTCCTTCCGTCAGCACAAACAGCGCATCCGACCTCCGAAAAGGAGCCGTAGCTGCCAAATACACCCGTAAAGCCCTCACTGCGTCCAAGGAATGCACAGCAATCTCCTTAGGATGAGACGGACGCGGACACAAGGAAGAGAGGACAATGTCCTCATTAATGTGAAAAGAGGAAACCACCTTCGGTAGGAACGAAGGAGACGGATGCAACACCGCCTTATCCTTATGTAGGACCAAATAAGGAGACCTACACGACAAAGCCGCCAATTCAGACACCCGCCTAGCGGATGTATTGGCCACCAATAAGGCGACCTTCTGAGACAGCAATTGTAAGGGAATATCCCTGATCTGCTCATATGGCAGTTTCTGCAGCACAGAAAGTACCAAGTTCAGATCCCACGGTGCCATGGGCGACCGTACCTGAGGAACCACATGACGTACACTCTGTACAAATGTATGGATCAAAGAATGCGTCGCCAAAGGACGCTGGAAAAGAATCACCAGAACATAAATCTAACCTTTGAGTGTGCTCAAAGCCAACTTTTGATCCAGGCCTTGTTTAAGGAAGGCCAGCACCCGAGATACCAAAAAAGAATGGGGGTTCCAACCCCCCGCCTCACACCAGGCAATATAGGCTTTCCAGGTGCGATGATAGATCTTGCGCGAAGTACACTTGCGCACCTTAAGCATGGTGGGGAATACTGACTCAGAGACCCCCCTGTCCCTCAGTACCTGGGACTCAATCGCCATGCCGTCAAAGCCAGCAAGGGTAAAGCAGGGTGCAAGATGGGACCCTGCGACAGTAGATCTTCGCGAAGCGGGAGTCGCCAGGGAACATCTGTTACCATCCGCACCACGTCAGCATACCAAGGACGCCAAGGCCATTCCGGAGCCACCAGGATTGTTGGGATTCCCTCCACTTCTATCCTGCGCAGTAACCGCGGTAGAAGTTTGAGAGGAGGAAAAGCGTACAGAAGCCTGTACCGGGACCATGGGGCCACTAGGCCGTCCGTGGCTACTGTCAACGGATCCCTTGACCTGCACACGAAGGTCTTCACTTGATTGAATCTGGACGCCAGGAGATCCACATCTGGCATTCCCCACCTTTCGCAAATCTGGCGAAACACCTCTGGATGCAGGGACCATTGTCCTTGGTCCAGCGTTTGAAGACTGAGAAAGTCCACCTTCCAATTTTCTACGCCCGGAATGTAGATGGCGGAGATTGCTGGCACATGAAGTTCTGCCCACCTTAGAATGTGGGCTGCCTCTGTCGCTGCTGCCAAGCTCCTTGTTCTGCCTTGATGGTTCATGGCGTTGGCGTTGTCCGACTGAACCCAAACTGGGAGGCCGCGCAGTCTTGCCAACCAGTGGGAGAGACAGAGCCTGATCGCCCTCAGCTCCAACACATTGATCGGAAGACGAGACTCCTGCGCCAACCAACGGCCCTGAGCCGACAGTTGCCCCAGGACTCCCCCCCCCCCCCAGCCCGAGAGGCTGGCATCCATCGTGACTGTCGACCATTCCAGGGGAAGCAACGACTTCCCTAAGGTCAATGCCGGGGCCCGAAGCCACCGGCCAACGACCCCCTGGTCTGATGATCCAGCCGGATCAGCAGGTCCAGAGACGAGGGAGACTTGTCCCACTGCAGTAGTATCGCTCGCTGCAGGACCCGGGTGTGACTCTGGGCGTACGGTATTGCCTCGAAGGTCGAGACCATGTGCCCCAACACCCGCATGCAGAAACATAAGGGTGACCACCGTCGTGACAGCAGGGTTCACACCGCTGCTTGTAGCGTTAGCAACTTGGCCAGAGGTAGAAATACCTTCGCCTGCACCGTGTCCAATAGCAGGCCCAGATATTCCAGGAGACAGGACGGGGTCAATGTCAACTTCTGTAGATTGATTAGCCAACCGAAGTCCCGCAGTGAGGTCAGTGTGATAGTAACATTGTCATCCAGAGCCGGAGCTGACTTGGCTCGCAGGAGAAGATCGTCCAGATAATCTACCACAGCAATGCCTCTCTGTCTCAGCAAAGCCAACACCGGGCCAGGACCTTGGTGAAGACCCACGGAGCCGAGGCCAGACCGAAAGGCAGAGCCACAAAAATTGATAATGGAGGACAGAAAAGCGCAGAAAGCTCTGGTGACGGACATAAATGTGAACGTGAAGATACGCGTCCATGATGTCCAGGGACGCCAGAAAATGCCCCTGGTGCTGGGCGGCCACGACCAAACGGACTGACTCCATCACAAATTTGCGCGCCTTCACGAAGTGATTGAGCACTTTTGAGTCCAGAACCGGCCTGACCCCCCCCCCCTTCTTTAGCAC
This sequence comes from Glandirana rugosa, assembly GCA_018402905.1. Lineage (NCBI taxonomy): Eukaryota > Metazoa > Chordata > Amphibia > Anura > Ranidae > Glandirana > Glandirana rugosa. The sequence continues at coordinate 205,489 of BLSH010296668.1, forward strand.
CACAAAGAGGTTTGAATAGAAGCCGTGGAATCTTTCCGATGGGGGAAACTGGCACAATTACCCCCTGTTAGGACAGTGTCTGTTCAGCCTCTAACAGAGCTTGCCGACGCCCCGGAGGGAGTCTTAAATTTAATGGGAAGAACCTGGGGGGGGCTGAGTACTGAACTCTATCTTGTACCCAGAGGACACCACCTCCCGCACCCACCGGTCGGAGATGCGAGCGGCCCGCCGGTCCGCAAACCCCAGAAGCCGCCCCCCCACCCGAGAGACGGGCGGGGGCAACCCATCATGCGAAGGACTTCTCCGTCTTTTCGGGCTTGCGCTGCCAGGGCCGCTTACCGGTCCCAGCGGCAGTCTTGCCAGCCGAGAGCCCTTGCCTGCAGAACCGGGCACACGAAAAAAACGCTTCTGGCCAGAGGACAGAGGCCCTTGCTTGCGGCTTGGGTTCCGGAAAAAACGTACTCTTCCCCCCCGGTGAAATCCTTAATGATTTCATCCAACTGGGCCACAAAAAGCCAACCACCCTGAAAGGGCAGGTCCGTAAGGCCCTTCTTAGACGTGTGGTCACCCGACCAGCGCCGCAGCCACAGCAGGCGTCTAATAATGATCGCAAAAACAGACATTTTTGACAGCATCGGCACCAAGTCCAGTGCTGCGTCACAGAGGTAACGAAGCCCCTGCACTAGATGGTCTGCTCGCTGCACTGATTCAGGCGAATCCACACAGCCTGACCATCACTCCACTCCATCGCACATTCCGCGAGCGACTGTGCCACCATGACCGATGCCAAGGCCGGCCTCATGGCTGCCCCCGCCACCAGGAAGAGTGCCTTTCTGACACTGCTTCCATCCATCTATTGGCCGGGTCCCTAAAAAGAGGGGGACCCCTCCAAAGGGAATAGACGTCGCCTTATTCAGGCGGGCCACCGGCGGATCCACCGTGGGGGAGGACCATTTCTGTAATAGGCTGTCTTCAAAAGGGTAGCGCACAGAAAAACATTTTGGCAGAGTAAAGGAATTTAGCGCTGCCATTCCTTATAGACAAACTGGTCAAAATACTGGAGATAGGGAAACACCTTGGGAGCACAGGAGGGCTTCTTGGACCCAAAAGTGTAGGCAGACGCCTGTGACTCCCCAGCCTGGACCAGCCATAGAGAATTTACAGACGGTCGTGACCAGGGCGCCCAACGGCGCCTTTTCGCATGCCACCGAGGCCCCCTGGTCCTCTTCACCATCCGTAGGCTCCAGCTCCCCGTCCGAGAGCTCCACGGAGGTCCCTGTGACCCCAGAGCCCCCTTCCAGCTCCGAGTCCTCCTCCGAAGATTGAGGAGGAGGTGGACGCTTCTTGGGGCCCCCTCTACCCCGGCTCGGTTCCCCCCAGGTTAAAAACTCTTCCAAAATTGAAGTCAATTGGTCCAGGGGAACCAGGAGGTCCCAGCACGGCTTGTGCTTCCGCAGAGCCCTCCGGAGAAGCAACTGCCAGTTCAGCCGCCATTGCGTCACCGCCAGGACACTTATGAGGCCTACCGGCCATACGCCCCCACAAAGCACCCCCGCACAATGCCCTGCAGAACGATCAGGACTGCCCAGTAGGACCCAGCACCACCGCGCCCGCACCCCAGGGAGAGAACCAGCGATACTTGCTGAATACTGCCCTCCTGCAGATGCTTGAGAAGAGGCTGCCCCGCCTGCCGATGCCGTCCCAAGCGCCGACCAAGAAAGGGAGAAGTGGCGCCAACACACAAGTGTTATTTCCCATTCAGGGAGACCAACCAAAAATGGCCACCGAGCGGCCACAAGAGGCCAAAACCGCTCCCAAAATGGCCGCAGCTGCGAGAAAATGGCAGTAAGCTGCGACCCCAAGAAATGGCGGCCGACAACGCAAAATGGTGGCGATCGCCTCGTGGCACGAGGCGAACGAACATGCGGCAAATGAGCGGGCGGAACTAACTGGCGGACGAGAAAACTGGTGGTCAGGCGGGAGTGGAAACACCCGGGTCACCTGTACCCCCACCAGAACGGAAACCGCTAGCCGCCCCCCCTCCACCCCCGGGGGGAGGGGGTGTTACTCACCCTTTCAGACGGGAGTAGCGGGTAGCCACCCGGAGCAGACCTTCCTCCCCGCAGGTGGGAAGGGATGCTGCTGGCCATGCGACCCCTGGTGCGAGCAGCAGCCCGGTCACTGGGTACGCAGGTGGGGCGTTTAACCCACCGGCCACCCGCACGGAACGGGCACGATGCAGCGGACCCCGCTAAAGCTAAGGGTGGCCCGCATCCGTCGGCCATGCTGGGAAGATGTCAGGACAAGGGATATCCGCATGTTCCCCAGCTGGCTACTTGATTGCAGTCTTCATCAGAATGCTTGCGCAAAAAGAAAAAACAGAACAAAAATAGGGGAACCGCAGATCCCAGCAGGGAACCAGGTCTAACTCCTTGCACTAGGCAGAAAAAAACTGATATGCTATGCAGGGCTGAGGGGTTATTTGCCGAGTGAGGACGGTCCCCTGGGAGGGGCCAGCTTTGCTTTTCTGAACTTCGTTCTGCCTAGTCTACTTCTGGTAAAAGGTGCATAAACCCACATGTCATGAATAAGAGGCTGCGTCTGTCAATGAACGTAAGAGAAAGGGGCCTTAGTGGCAACAGATTAACAACATCCTGTAATGTTGGAAGTTTGACAGGCAAGCTATATTCAGCAGTGTGGGTATTAGATTTGCATGCAGAGAACTGATATAAAGTATTGATTTCTGCTTGGCGTTGCAACATATTATGAATGACATGTCTCTTGCACTGAAAGGAAACCCATCCAGTTCTAGTAGTTCTCTCCTGACTTGGAAAAGTTGGACGTTTTACTGGGTTAGAATCAGCAGATTTCTGGATTTACTCAAAAGGAATGATTTATTAAGGGCTTTAGTACCGAACCTACCGTGGCCAGGTGAACACATTAGATACATGGCTAAATTTAAGTTAGGACTTCCTCTTTTCCATCACACAATTTGTTATGGGGATCGATTTGTAACATAGTAATATGTATATGCGGCTCTTTCAGTTATGGGTAAAGCGTGACATGTAGCTCTACTCTTTTGTTTTCTTATAGTATTGGTTTTTATCATTTATATTCATGCGCACATTATGGTATCCTTATGTATCGAGGGATTAAGACTGTTTGGGCATCTCTCGATCTTCGTCTGTCTGCATAATAGGAGTATCAGAATGTACAGTTGTGCTCATAAGTTTACATACCCTGGCAGAAATTTAGGATTTCTTGGCCATTTTTCAGAGAATATAAAAAACACCACAAAAACTCTCACTTATGGTTAGTTTTTGGCTGAAGCCATTTATTATCAATCAACTGTGTTTACTCTTTTTAAATCATAATGACAACAGCAACTACCCAAATGACCCTGATCAACAGTTTACATACCCCAGTTCTTAATACCGTGCATTGCCCCCTTTAAAGCGGTTGTCTACCCAATTTTTGTAATTTTACTAATTATAGGCTTACCTGTAGGTAAAATGAATATCCCCTAAACCTGTACTGTTTAGGAGATATTCCCTCTCTAAGATGCTGCGGCGTTACAGTCGGGGCATACACGGTGTCCCGGCAAAAGGGTCGGACCTTGCCGGAAAAACGGGTACTGCGCATGCGCGTGAGTGACGTCTCGCCGACCTGGCCAGTCATGGAGCCGTGTACCCGGAAGCAAGATCCAAGGGAACATGTCCGCTCCCTCAGAGGGGACCGAGCAGCCCGGTCGGATCTTCGTTTCAAGGTAAGTATTTCATAATGAGCTAGAATGCGGTGTATACTAGTTCATTATGCTATTGTCTTGCAGGTTATTTATTTATTTATTTTTTTAATGGGTAGACAACCGTTTTAACATCAATGACAGCTTGAAGTTTTTTGTGGTATTTGTGGTTGAGGCTCTTTATCTTCTCAGATGGTAAAGCTGCCCATTACTCTTGGCAAAAAGCCTCCAGTTCCTGGAAATTCTTGGGCTGTCTTGCATGGACTGCATGTTTGAGATCTCACCAGAGTGGCTTAATGATATTGAGGTCAGGAGACTGAGATGGCCACTCCAGAACCTTCACTTTATTCTGCTGTAGCCAATGACAAGTCGACTTGGCCTTGTGTTTTGGATCATTGTCATGTTGGAATGTCCAAGTACGTCCCATGCGCAGCTTCCTGGCTGAAGAATGCAAATGTTACTCCAGTACTTTTTGATAACATACTGCAATCATCTTGCCATCAATTTTGACCAAATTTCCTGTGCCTTTGTAGCTCACACATCCACAAAACATCAGCAAACCACCTCTGTGTTTCACAGGCCTTGTTGACTTCTCTCCAATTGTAGGGTTTATGGTTGTGGCCAAAAAACTCAAGTTTGGTCTCATGAATTGTAGATTAAACCTCTGAATAGGGATTTTTAAGGCAATTTAGTTTAATACTCAAAAGAAAACTATAAATAAAGTATATGTTTTTTATATAAAGTCAAATTCTTTTTTAACAATGTTATACCAATAAAACCAACAAAAAAAAAATACAAAAAAAATATAGTCCGGTATGATGAGATGGATTTCATAATGGTATGCTTCCAACGTGTTTTGAGATTATTTCAATACAGTCTTTTCATCAAGGAAGAAATGTACCATTTCTGTAATAGATAAAAAGATACAGACTAATACTTTGTATAGCTGTTCAATTAAACGACAGCCATATGGGTGGCTGCCGCAAAAACTATGTTGTGCCTAGGTTCCCCCTGGACAAGCACGACCATCTCTCTGTGGGAGCGGGATCTCCAATTCAACGGGAGGCACAGAAGGTCCCCTGTAGTCCAAACGAATGAAGGAATTATCCAAGCATGGCGTGGATCACCTCAAGTTGGTGATCTCCACGCTAGAACTGCGTGGAGAGGAATGGCGTCAGTGGCTTTCCCCGGCGTATTTGTATAGGAGGGCGCATGCGCAGCTTAGCCGCGGCACATGTAAAGTGGCGGAAGTGGCGGTAATGGTTTCCGCAAACCGGAACAACGATTTTCCAATGGACTATAACCGCCAGCACAATGTCTCCCCAGGCATGGGAAGGACAAGGAAAGGGTATACCTGGCACAAAAGGGCCCCAGCCTAATGGTATGGGGCCTTCCTCTGCTCCCCTACAGCATGGATGGACTTTCCCTGTCCTTTCCCATGCCTGGCGAGACATTGTGCTGGTGGTTATAGTCCATGGGAAAATCGTTGTTCCGGTTTCTGGACACCATTACCGCCACTTCCGGATTGCAGAGGTTCCAGAAGCGGAAATTACGCTAAGCCGTGTATGCGCCCTCCTATACAAGGATGCCAGGGAAAGCCACCGACGCCATTCCTCTCCCCGTAGCTCGCGTGGAGATCACCAACTTGTGGCCAGTCCACGCCATGCCAGGATAATCCCTTCATTCGTTTGGACTACAGGGGACGTTCTGTGCCTCCCGTTGAATTGAATTGGAGATCCCGTTCCCACAGAGAGATACCCGTGTTTCTAGGGGGAACATAGGCACAACATTGCTTTTGCATTGGTAAGTCACAAATGCTTAAAATTATATGCCCCAGTGGAGATTATAGGGATGGGAGGGAATGTGTACTTTGGGGGATCACCCTTTAGTGACCCCCATTCCACTCAAACCCCCCCCACCCCCTCTCCACTAAAGGGTTAATTCGGGAAACTTTGTAACAATTCCTAGATACAATATTGTTTCGACACGCAACAAATGTTTTTAAACATCGGTGAAAAAGCCCCTTCTTTCTGCTTTCCCTGTATGGCAGGAAGTTAGCATCAGTCCCAATTTTGGTGATCTAAGGGATGTGGAAGTCATCTTTTCAAAAGAGTTTATTACTAAGTACTGTAAAACTGTAATTCTTGAATGCAATATTGTGATAAATAGCCACCCATATGGCTGCAGTTTAAATGAACAGCTATACAAGATATTAGTCTGTATGTTTTATCTATTACAGAAATGGTACATTTCTTCCCTGATGAAGAAAAAATGTACTGAAATAATCTTGAAACCCGTTGGAAGCATACCATTATTACTTTGTTGATTTTATCGGTATAACATTGTTAAAGAATTTTAGACTTAATAAAATATATATTTTTTTATACAATAATTTTTTCTTGAGTATCAAACAAAATTTCCTTAAAAATCCCTGTTCAGAGGTTTAATCTACAATTCATGTTCAAAAATTGGGATGACAACAACTAATCACATCCAATCAAGGGAGTAATAATTGCAATTTTGGTCTCATCACTCCAAATGACTTTGTGGCAAAAGGTTTGTCTCTGTGGCATATGGCGTATTGTAAGCAGGATACTTTGTGGCAACTGCATAGTAATAGCTTTCTTCTGGCGACTCGACCATGCAGCCCATCTTTCTTCAAGTGCCTCATTATGCATCTTGAAACAGCCACACCACGTTTTCAGAGAGTCCTGTATTTGACCTGAAGTTATTTGTGGGTTTTTCTTTACATCCCAAACAATTTTCCTGGCAGTTGTGGCTGAAACCCTAGTTGGTCTACCTGACTGTCTTTTGGTTTCAACAGAACCCCTCATTTTCCACTTCTTGATTAGAGTTTGAACACTGCTGATTGGCATTCTTAATTCTTTGGATATCTTTTTATATCCCTTTCCTGTTTTATACAGTTCAGCTACCTTTTGCCGCAGGTCCTTTGACAAATTTTTTTGCTGTCCCCATGACTCAGAATGCAGAAACGTCATTACACCACTGGATGAAAGATGCAAGGATCTGTCAAGAATCCAGAAACTCATTGATCTTTTATACACACACACACTAATTACAAGCAAACAGATCACAGGTGAAGATGGTTACCTTTAATAGCCATTCAAACCCCTTTGTGTCACCAGGGTATGTAAACTTTCGATCAGTGTCATTTGGGTAGTTTCTGTTGTCATTATGATTTAAAAAGAGTAAACACAGGAGATTGATAATAAATGGCTTCAGCCAAACACTAACCACGAGTGAAAGAAAAGTTTTTGTGTAATCATTCATATTCTCTGAAAAATGGTCAAGAAATCATATATTCTGCAAGGGTATGTAAACTTATGAGTACAACTGTATATTGTATTTAGCTGCAATCTGTGGAAAAGGTTTCTCCAGGAGAATTATGACAACAGTCACGTTTTAACGATGTTCTTGTCAAGGAAGAAAGCGAGGGTACATCTTGGAGGGGTATTTATCAATTATTAAAGTTCATGGCATTGTTTGTGGCTTTCTTCCTCGTATTCTGTGAGCTTTGATTTATAGTCATAATAAAGGAACGCATCCCACCTAAACTAGGTGGAAATTGTTTGGGGGTGGCTTTAATTTTGTAATTTATGAATCCCACCTAAAACTAACAGTTCGTTACTAGTGGCAATAAAGGGATTTTATTAAAACTTAGCATAAAATCCTTCTCTCCGAGTTCACTGACAGGCGCAGCTCTCCATTACGTGTGGGGTTTATGTTGGTCTCACTAGGAGTTAACTAGGCAGGGAAAAGAAGCAGCTGGCCCCTCCCATGGGGGCCGTCCTCTCTTCCCACATAAACCCCCTCATAGCATAGCTCTTCAGTTCGTACACAAGCCGTACAAGAACAGAGCATAGAGGGGTGGGTGCTGCGTCTGTCAGTGAACTCGGAGAAAAAGATTTTACGATAAGTTTTAATAAAATCCCTTTTTCTACTATCGTTCACTGACAGACGCAGCTCTCCATTACGTGTGGGGATGTCCCCAAGCTGTGTCAAAAAGAGGGGTGGGTAAACGGTAACAGTACCCAACTGAACCTCTAAGGAGGCGCCAGACGCGCCTACACCGCCGCCTGCAAAATTTTGCGGCCAAAAGCAGCATCCGAAGATGCTAGCACATCAACTTTATAAAACTTAGTGAAAGTGTGAACCGAGGCACAAGTGGCCGCCTTGCACACCTGCGACACCGGGACCTGGTGCCTGGAAACCCAGGAAGTGCTAACAGCACGGGTAGAATGAGCCGTGACCGGAAGAGGGGGAACCTTGCCCCGAATAGAATACGCATGAGTCACGGTCTGTCAGATCCAACGAGAAATCGTAGCCGACGAGGCCGCCAACCCTTTGCGCGGGCCCTCTGACAGTGCAAACAAGGCATCAGCTTTACGAAGAGAAGTTGTAGCAGCCAAATACACTCGTAAGGCCCTCACTACGTCCAAAGCATGCAACTCAAACTCCTTTGGATGCGATGGACGAAGGCACAATGAAGGAAGAACAATATCTTCATTAATGTGAAAGGAAGAAACCACCTTCGGAAGGAATGAAGGATAGGGTCGCAAGACCGCCTTGTCCTTATGCAGGACCAGGTAGGGAGACTTGCACGATAGTGCTGCTAACTCAGACACCCGTCTGGTGGAAGTGATGGCAACTAAAAATGCCACCTTCTGCGACAGCAGTTGTAAAGAAATCTCCCTGATATTCTCATATGGCGGTTTCTGAAGTACAGAAAGCACCAATTCCGCTCCCACGGAGCCATCGGAACCTTCACCCAAGGCGCCACATGTCGAACACCTTGTACAAAGGTACGATCAACGAGTGTGAAGCCAAAGGTCCCCGAAAAGGAATCGCCAGAGCCGATATCTGGCCCTTGAGAGTGCTCAAAGCCAGTTTTTTGTTCAGGCCCTGCTGCAAAAAAAAGTCAGCAGGGCCTGAGAGTGAGGGTTAAGATCCTCCGCCTCGCACCAAGCTATACAAGCTTTCCAGGTGCGGTGGTAAATCTTGCGAGAAGTAGACTCGCGAGCCTTCAACAATGTAGGGATCACCGAGTCAGCGACTCCCGTCTCTTAGCACCTGGGACTCAATAACCAAGCCGTCAAAGCCAGCAAGGGTAAAGCAGGGTGCAGGATGGGTCCCTGAGACAGGAGGTCGTCTCGCAGCGGAAGCCGCCAAGGGGCGTCTGCCACCATTTGCACCACGTCGGTGTACCAAGTGCGCCGAGGCCAATCTGGAGCCACCAGGATATATTGGTATTCCCTCCGTCACTATCCTGCGTATCAATCGCAGAACCAGTTTATCGGAGGGAAGGCGTACAGAAGGCGGTAACGGCCCCAGTGGGCCACCAGAGTGTCCGTGGCCACTGTGTCCAGAACGGAGGATCTGTTGGCAAAGGTCTTCACCTTGTGATTGAACCGAGATGCCATGAGATCCACGTCTGGTGTCCCCCATCTGCGGCAAATTTGATTGAACACCTCTGGGTGGAGAGACCACTCTCCCTTGTCCAGCATCTGGCGACTGAGAAAGTCCGCCTGCCAGTTCTCCACACCTGGAATGTAAATAGCGCAGATCGCCGGAACGTGACAGTCCGCCCAACGCAGTATCAGAGCTGCCTCCACCGCTGGACTCCTTGTGCCGCACTGATGGTTCACATACGCCACTGCTGTGTCATCGTCCGACTGAATTCGAATCGGACGACCCTGCATTCCAGAGAAAAAAAAGCATAATCTGATTGCTCTCAACTCCAGCACGTTGATGGGGAGGCGAGCCTCCTGTGCCGACCAACGGCCCTGGGCAGACAGCTGTCCCAGGACACCGCCCCAGTCCAAAGGACTGTCATCCATGGTGATGATCACCCACAGAAGGGGCAGAAATGACCTCCCCTGAATCAACACGAGTCCCGAAACCATCAGGTCAGAGACGCCCTGGTCTGGGAGCTCAGACGGATCAGAAGTTCCAAGGACCGAGGGGACCTGTCCCACCAAGCCAAAATTGCTCGTTGAAGGAGACGAGTGTGACTCTGGGCGCATGGTATCGAAAGTCCAGACCAGGAGCCCCAGCCCCCGCTCGTAATGAAGACCGTCGGTGCGACAGGAAAGTTTGCACTGCTGACTGCAGTGACCGCAACTTGGCTGGAGGAAGGAAAAACCTATGCCTGCGCTGAGTCCAGGAACAGGCCCAGATACTCCAGGTGACGGGATACAGACACCGTCGACTCCTGCAGGTTTAGCAACCAGCTGAAGTCCTACAGCGAGATCATTGTGATCCTCACATTCTCATCCCGAGCCGAGGCGGACTCCACTCGCAGGAGCAGGTCGTCTAGGTAGGCTACTACCGCAATGCCTCTCTGTCGCAGCAACGCCAATACCGGAGCTACCAGTTTTGTGTAAAAAAACTCGAGGGCTGAGACTAGACCGAAAGGGAGTGCCACGAATTGATAATGGAGCTCTCCCACTGCAGAGCAAAAGAAACGCTGATGCCGTGGACAGATAGGTACGTGGAGGTACACATCCCTGATGTCCAGAGACGCCAGAGATTCCCCCTGATGGAGGGCGGCTACAACCGAGTGGATAGATTCCATCCGGAATTTCCGCGCCCTAACATACTGGTTCAGGGCCTTCAGGTCCAGTACTGGCCGGACCCCCCCCCCTTTTTTGGGGACCCCGAACAGATGCGAGTAAAAAACCTTGAAACCTCTCGCTGGAGGCACTGGCACGATCACCCCTTGGTTCGAGTGCTTGTACAGCACAGAAGAGGGCCTCCCGGCCTGCCTGCGGGAGCCCTAAGTTGAAGGGAAGAGCCTGATCCTGACTGGTGGCAGAGTGTTGAACTTTGTTACCTTTTTGGTTGCACGCTGCCACTGCCGGTACCCGGCCCCTGCAGCGACCTAACGGGGCGGGTCCCTTACTGACCCGAGGTAGGGGACCCCCGTCTACGGCAAAACTCACGCCTCCGGGCTCTGGGAGGAAGGGCACTTACCTCCTATGAAATCCTTAATGATCTGACCCAGCCGTGGACCGAATAGACATATACCCTGAAAGGGAAGGTCTGCGAGACCTTTTTTTTTTTTTTTTTGAGGCATGGTCCCCGAACCAAAAACACAAGCAGAGTACCCATCAGAGGATGCAACAACGGCCGCATCACCAAGGTACTTGAGACCTCGGAACAAAATTCAGCCCTCTGCGGCGTATCCAGCAGGCGGCCGCAGTCCAGAATATTCTAGAGCTCCGCCATACGCTCAGACAGATATTGCGCCGCCATGACGTACGTCAGGGCTGGCCGCATAGCAGGGCCTGCCACCAGGAAGAGTGACTTTAACAGTGCCTCTGTCTTTTGTCAGCGGGGCCTTGAAGGCAGGAACCCCTTCCAGAGGAATGGTCGTCGTCTTATAAAGGCGAGCTATCGACGGGACCCCAAGACTCCCCCCATTTTTAGCCACTTCAGCCCCGGAAGGATTTGCTGCTTTAGGACCGGAGCCCTTTTTGCGATTCGGCGATGTGTCGCTTTAACTGACAATTGCGCGGTCGTGCGACGTCGTACCCAAACGAAATTTGCGTCCTTTTTTTCTCACAAATAGAGCTTTCTATTGGTGGTATTTGATCACCTCTGCGTCATTTCTGATCGCCGCTATAAACAAAAGAAGACCGACCATTTTGCAAAAAAACCCAAATTTCTTACTTTTTGCTAAAATACAAATCCAAAAAAATATATATAAAAAAACATTTTTTTTCACCGTTTTTGGCCGATTTATATTCTTCCTCATATTTGCGATAAAAAAAATCGCAATCGGCGTTTATTGATTGGTTTGCGCAAAAGTGGTCGCGTTTACGGATGATGAGAATTCATTTTTGGGGTTTTTATTATTTTTTTTTTTACTAGTAATGGCGGCGATCTGCGATTTTTAGCGGTACTGCGATATTTCAGCGGACATGTCGGACTATTTTGACACTTTTTTGGGACCATTGGCATTTATACAGCGATCAGTGCTATAAAAATGCACTGATTACTGTGTAAATGTCATAGGCAGTGAAGGGGTTAACCTGCAGAGGGCGCTCTAAGGGTTAACTGTGTTCCCTGGGCGTGTTCTTACTGTAGGGGGACTGCCCTAGCTGGGGAAGGGAAGTGATCACAGCCTTCGTATACAGGAAGGCTGTGATCACATCCCTTCCCCCTCACACAGAGCGGAGGTCCGTGTTTACATACACGGACCTCCGCTCTTTCGCTCCGGGGGGGCCATCGCGGGTAGCCGGCGGCAATCGAAGCCGCCGCACCCGCTCCCTGGCCCTCCCCGAACACAGTGAGAGTGCGGGCGCGCCTCTGGCGGCTCGTGAGCGTGGCCGCTGTCGTATGACGGCGATTTGCGCTCACGAGCCACCTTGTCGCCGTCAATTGCCGATCAGCGGTCGGCAAGCGGTTAGAAAAAAAAAAAGCTTTCAAGGGATAGCGAGCAGCAAACCGTTTGGACCTATGTCCCTTGGAGTGTGGGAGGAAACGGGAGAACCGGGAGGAAACCCACGCATGCACAGGGAGGACACGCAAACCTCAGGCAGGTCATGGTTAGGATCTGAGCCAGCAAGCATTATGCTGCCAGGCGCAAGTGCTACCCACTAAACAACTGTGCTGCGCTAAAAAGAAAGCTGCGGACGCTGCCATTTACAATAAACAAACAAGGACAGAGGCGCTTCTAAATGCAGACTGTAAAACATTTTAATAACCTCTTTAAAATCTAGAGCATGGCAACTCACAAAGGCATCTATTAAAAGTGCATCTAAGTGGTCCCAAGAGGGAAGGTCAGCAGCTCACCGTCCCCACCAGGAAGCATCGAGTACAGTCAGGAGATGTATCTGTGGTCTGTAGCCGGCAAGACGCTGGACTGGACGGTCGGAGCTCACTGTGGAGTGTCGCGGCGGCGTGACGTCATCAAAAGTGCGACGCGTTTCTGAGCGTGCGGTTCACACAACAAGACGTGACCGCGCTCTTTCATCAGGCACC